>CM022950.1:61182914-61595414 GCA_012931725.1 Litsea cubeba | reverse complement strand
TCGAACCAAGAATTAAAGTTGCATCATTTTTCGTTCCGGACAATATGAGCCCAATATTGGATATGTTCCGGGAAACTCCTGATTTCATCAAATTTACCACAATGCCCTTCTGCTTGATTCTTCATCCATTTAGCATCAAATATGAATACTTCTCTTACAAATCAGATCTAGAAACTTCTTGATTCAGCAAGAATATCTCAAAACTCAAAACATAAAAGTTGTAGATCCTTTTCTTGGCGTTCCATAGCATCTTGAATCATCTCAATTGGAGTTTGGAGGAGAGAGTTATGCCCAAATTACGAAGCGATGTCAAAACTGTCAAGAATCACTCAATTAGCTTTGTTTTGCACACAGCACCTCCATTTGTATCCTAAAGCAAAATATAAGAATAGTGAGTACATTTAGGCATCAAATAAGTATAAAGGACTAAACATTAATGGAGAAAAATATAACATTTTGCATTCTCATCAGTTGGCCCCACCATCGGATTCTTTTGATCCCCACAACGTATTGGGCCGATAAAGGAACAAAAGATTAGAATGAATAAGCAGATACTTATATATAGAGAGAGGCTATAGAAGGAAGTGTTGGTATCAAGCCGATCGTCATAAAATAGGGTTGTAAAAGTATAAATTGTCCCCCGCTACTATCTCTGCTTGAAAAAGCAAAGATGTTAACCGAGTATCGTATCCACTGGGACAAAAAGGCTAAGTCGTGTTGGTTCTTAAAATCCTAAACTAATCCTAATAGAATACAAAGAGTTGGGTTGATTGGATGTAATTCCTAAATTAACAAATTGAAAGACAAGGTTTTGATCTAATCAGTCGAAATATCTCATGGTACGAATCCACTCTAACCTCGCATAATGGCAAGCATAGACCTAGGGTTTCACTATCAATACAAAAAACACTCGTTCTGGTTACAAACCTTCACAAAGTCAACAAATAAAGGTATGTGGATGTAAATCGGGGCATAACCTATATCTATAGCACAAATTATCATAAATCTAACGAACACCTCCACTGAAGCATCATTATATAACTTAGTGTTATACTCTAAAATATTAAAATACCAAAAGAAAGAGATATTGCATTAATAAAATCCAATCAATGGATTAGTATCTTTTCATATAACTAAAAGCATTTAAAGTAAAACGCTAAAACCTATACATCACCAAAATACAAAGTCAGGGCTTCATTGCATCCCTATGATAGAGATTTAGTTACACATGGCGAGGGGTTGACGAAGAATCTCTGACGCTCTTCCAAAGCTCTCAAACCAGTCTCCAGATCTTCTCCCAAGATGTGAATGTCTCAAAAGCGAGTTTGAAATCATATTTATAGGTTTTCCCTTCAAAATCTCGTCAAAAAGCGGAATGTGGCGGACATCACCCGGTCCGAGCGTCCAGAAGCCTACTTCCTGGCGTCCGGACGCTAGGAGATAGAGAGCTCGGATTTGATTTCTGGGTCTGGCGTCCGGACGCCTAGTGGCTGGCGTCCGGACCCGAAGGCTTGCACGGTCGGCCGTTGGCCAATCGCAGACACATATGAGACTTATCTGTGTGCAAAATTCTGACTAAGAGTAGCTTTTTCTAAGAGTAGCATTTTCCACGGTCGATCGAGGGCCAATCGGCATCTTTTTCTAAGAGTAGGTTTACAACCTCGACGTGCCCTGCTCCTGAAACAAGATGGAGAGGATACTGGCCTTGTGAGTTTAATTTAAGGGCATACTCCGGATTTCGACTTAAAACCTCCTTGGCAAACTCAACATGTCCAAACTGTACGCAGCTACATCTAAAGGATTTTCATTAGCTATGGGATCATGTGTCACCATAACTCCAACTCCAACTCCATCGAGAATATGCTCATCTCATTGAAATAGATCACGCAACGAAGTAACATCCCCTCTAATTGCTGCTTTGTGGACCCTCGCGTGTCGCTCTCTCAGAAACTTTCACTTGTTTTTTGAGAAGTGGATAGTGTACCATTATCATACTAGGAAGTGCAATTTATACAGTTTTGAAGATCGACTAAGCTTCAACCACATCCTCTTACATGTTCCACATCGTTCGATATTTTATAAAAGTATACTTTTGATCGGTGGGTGGGGATTGGAGGGACTGACCCTCAAAGTTGTACAGGCTTGAGATATTTTAGAAGAGTCAGAAATTTCTTAAGTATAGTTTTGATCGATGGGTGGGGATTGGAGAGACGGTCCCTCAAAGTTGTACGGCCCCAAGATATTTTAGAAGAGTAAGGAATTTCCTGAGGTGGGGCTTGGAGAATTTTCAAATGTTGCCGATCTTCTATTTATGTATGACCGTGACCTCTTTCTCCTCTCTTTCTCTTGACGCATTTGTACGTAACCGTGTTGCTCGGAATAGAGAAAGAAAGTGCTCATTGATCACCACGGCCCATAGTCGCAAGTAGTTTGGTGCAACTCTCTTTCAGCGAATACATTTAAATTGGAGCTTATTTTTCTTGGATGAAGAGGAAGGGGCTGCCCATAAGTGCCACGATTTTTTTTTCGCTAGATGGAACCAACCCAAGCCTCCGGACGTTCGGACGCCACCCAATGGGCATTCGGACGCCAGATCTAGAAATCAAATCCGAGCTCTCTCCCTCTCTTCTGGCGTCCGGACGTTGTTTTCGCAATTTTGCGTTAAAAATGAATGGAAACAGTCCTTAAAAAAAGAAAACAGAGGCAAAGTTCCGTTACAGAGAACTGAGCTATTTTTAGTTTAAACCGTTATTTACAGAGGCAAATTGTCCATGACATGCTAGCTAGAGGGTCCATTGAACTAACTAGATAGATAGTTAAAATTAAATTGTTAGATGGAGATCTAACCACTTTCAACTAACGCATTACCATAACTCCAACTCCAACATCATTAAGAATATGCTCATCTTGTTTAAGCAGATCACGCAACGAAGTAATATCCCCTCTGATTGCTGCCTTGTGGTGCCTCGCGTCCATCTCTCTCTAAATTTTTTTTTTTTTTGCTTAGGTCTCTCTCTCAAGAAAATTTCACTTATTTTTCGAGAAGTGGATAGTGTGCCATTATCATACTAGGAGGTGCGATTTATATAGTTTCGAATACTAAGCTTTTTAGGAGAGTAAGAAATTTCTTGAGGCTTGCCGACCTTCTATATTTGTATGACCTACGAAATTTCTTGAGGCTTGCCGATCTTCTATATTTGTATGACCGTGACCTTGCTCGCTTCTCCTTCCTTTGACGTGTTTGCAAGGAAAGCCCGCATTGATCTATGTGCAACTCTCTTACAGCAAATAATTTCTTTCTTGAGGCCGGCTTCTATATATGCGGTGAATATGAAATGCGCACTTTCCATACAAATGCTCAAATGTTGCCGATCTTTTATTTATGAAATTTCTTGAGGCTTTCAAACGTTGCCGATCTACTATAAATGTATGACCGTGACCTTTCTCTCCTCGACGCGTTTGTACATAACCTCCACTCAAAGTCCATAGATTACTCCTTTTTTCGTGGTGGAATTGTTGAAAGACACTTGCAATTACTTGAAGTTTTTGGAACTCTCTTTCACATATCACATCATAGCCATGTAAAATGCAAAAGAAACTTTTCTGGCAATGTCTGAATTTGTTTTGTAAATTCACTCTACTGGTGAAGCAGAGTGAGGGGTATTTTAAGAGACAATAAAATAAAATTGATTGAATAAAGAAATCTTGTATTTCAAGAAACACGGTCAGTTCTTAACAAAAAAGAATTCAAAACGTTGCTTTTTCATGTTGCTGAAGGACAAAATATCATCTTTTTTTCTTAATTAAAAAAATAACAATCTCATTTCACTAGATGACAAAAGGCCATCATTTTTTTATCTCATCCGTTTTCTTTTTTTGTCGCTTAATTTGATTATTTACCTCACTTTACTTTATTAATATAGTTACTAGACAAAAGTAATTGAAAACAGGTGACCAGAACTGCCGACGAGGTAAGATTTCAACAATTTGCGTATGCAAATCCACAACAATAACATTTCATATGCAATCTTCAGGCCATGGGGCCGTCTTTAGTGCAGCGTCGCTGCATCCCACTATGATGCAGCCATGGTCTTCCTCAAATCACCGCTTGCCACTTAGCTCATTTCATCAAATTAAGCAACTTGAAACGGATTTCTGGTCACACACCTTTATTTTAGGAATTTTTAATTTTCGAAGATTACCATTGCCATTTTCTTTACAATTCTCTTTTCGATACTACCCTTCACTAAATCTCAACCTACTTATTAAATCCATCATCCACATTTATCTAAACCACTTAAAATTCTCTTGTCTAAATTTAAATTCACTTGGAGTTGGCCCCACCATCGGATTCTTTTGATCCCCACAACGTATTGGGCCGATAAAGGAACAAAAGATTAGAATGAATAAGCAGATACTTATATATAGAGAGAGGCTATAGAAGGAAGTGTTGGTATCAAGCCGATCATCATAAAATAGGGTTGTAAAAGTATAAATTGTCCCCCGCTACTATCTCTGCTTGAAAAAGCAAAGATGTTAACCGAGTATCGTATCCACTGGGACAAAAAGGCTAAGTCGTGTTGGTTCTTAAACTCCTAAACTAATCCAAATAGAATACAAAGAGTTGGGTTGATTGGTTGTAATTCCTAAATTAACAAATTAAAAGACAAGGTTTTGATCTAATCAGTGGAAATATTTCAGGGTATGAATCCACTCTAACCTCACATAATGGCAAGCATAGACCTAGGGTTTCACTATCAATACAAAAAACACTCGTTCTGGTTACAAACCTTCACAAAGTCAACAAATAAAGGTATGTGGATGTAAATCGGGGCATAACCTATCTCTATAGCATAAATTATCCTAGATCTAACGAACACATCCACTGAAGCATCGTTATATAACTTAGTATTCCAATCTAAATTATTAAAATACCAAAAGAAAGAGATATTGCATTAATAAAATCCAATCAATGGATTAGTATCTTTTCATATAACTAAAAGCATTTAAAGTAAAACCCTAAAACCTATACATCACCAAAATACAAAGTCAGGGCTTCATTGCATCCCTATGATAGAGATTTAGTTACACATGGCGAGGGGTTGACGAAGAATCTCTGACGAAATCCCCATTGACGCTCTTCTAAAGCTCCCAAACCAGTCTCCAGATCTTCTCCCAATATGTGAATGTCTCAAAAACGAGTTTGGCATCATATTTATAGGTTTTCCCTTCAAAATCTCGTCAAAAAGCGAAATGTGGCGGACTTCACCCGGTCCGGGCGTCCAGACGTCAGCTTCCTGGCGTCCGGATGCCAGGAGACAAAGAGCTCGGAATTGATTTCTGGGTCTGGCGTCCAGACGTCCGAAGGTTTGCACGGTCGGCCGTGGGCCAATCGCAGACACATATGAGAGCTATCTATGTGCAAAATTCTGACTAAGAGTAGCTTTTTCTAAGAGTAGCTTTACAACCTCTTTTTCTAAGAGTAGCTTTTTCCACAGTCGGCCGTGGGCTAATCGGCCTCTTTTTCTAAGAATAGCTTTTTTCCACGGTCGGCCGTAGGCCAATCGGCCTCTTTTTCTAAGAGTAGCTTTACAACCTCTATGTGCCATGCTCCCGATGCAAGATGGAGAGGAGACTGGCCTTGTGAGTTTAATTTAAGGGCATACTCCGATTTTCGACTTAAAACCTCCTTGGCAAACTCAACATATCCAAACTGTGCAGCTACATGCAAAGGATTTTTATTATCTATGGGATCATGCATCACCATAACTCCAACTCCATCGAGAATATGCTCATCTCGTTGAAGCAGATCACGCAACGAAGTAACATCCGCTCTGATTGCTGCCTTGCATGTGGAGCCTCGCGTCCATTTCTCTCTAAAATTTTTTTTCTAAAGTCTCTCTCTTAGAAATTTTCACTTGTTTTTTGAGAAGTGGATAGTGTGCCATTATCATACTAGGAAGTGCAATTTATATAGTTTTGAAGATCGACTAAGCTTCGACCACATCCTCTTACATGTTCCGCATCGTTCGATATTTTATAAAAGTATACTTTTGATCGGTGGGTGGGGATTGGAGAGACTGACCCTCGAAGTTGTACAGACTCGAGATATTTTAGAAGAGTCAGAAATTTCTTAAGTATAGCTTTGATTGATGGGTGGGGATTGGAGAGACTGTCCCTCAAAGTTGTACGGTCTCGAGATATTTTATAGGAGTAAAAAATTTCTTGAGGCAGGGCTTTCAGGATTTTCAAATGTTGCCGATCTTCTATATATGTATGACCGTGACCTCTCTCTCCTCTCTTTCTCTTGACGCGTTTGTATGTAACCGTGTTGCTTGGAATAGAGAAGGAAAGTGCTCATTGATCTCCACAGCCCACAGTCGCAAGTAGTTTGGTGCAACTCTCTTTCAGCAAATAAATTTAAAATTGGAGCCTATTTTTCTAGGATGAAGAGGAAATTGGTTTCTGACCTTTCAATAAGCCAATTCAATCACACTCAAGCTCATCTTTGTTCTCTAACCAAGTGTGTTACAAAAATCATTTGGCTATGGTTTATTTTGGTTTCCAAGCAGTGATCACTCCTTTTTTCTTGGTGAACTTGTAGAAAGACAGCTGCAGTTACTTAAAGTTTTTGGAAGTCTCTTTCACATATTTTGGTTTCCAAGCAATGCTCACTCCTTCTTCCTTAGTCATGTAACACGCAAAAGAAACTCTTCTGGCAATGTCTGAGCTTGTTTTGTAAATTCACTTTCTAGTGAAGGAGAGTGAGGGTTATTTTAAGAGAAAGTAAAAGAAAAACGGTCAAATAAAAAAATTCCAAAAACAGCAACACTTCTAAAAAAAAAAAAAGAATTCAAAAAGTGACTTTTTCATGTCACTGATGGACAAAAAATCATTTTTTTTAAAATTAAACAACTAAATTCTCATTTCTCAAAATAACAAGAGGCAGTAACTTTTTTATTTGACCCATTTTCCTTTTTTATTTCCTAATTTTATCATTTACCACACTTCACTTTACCAGCGAAGTTATCAAATGTCATCTCTCTGGCCATTTGATTCATCATCTCTCTAGCCATGACAATGTGGTCCACTGCTTGACGCCCAAGCACAAAGTCACCTTGAGTGTCAGAGATGATTTTACATAATAGCTGCCGGACTCTATTGACGAAAATTTCAGACAAAATTTTGTAGACCACATTGCACAAACTGATAGGTTGTCCTCTATCATTTCATTCTGAAAAAAGAAATAAAAAATAAAAAACTCTGCCTTTTAGATAGGAGCCATTGACTTTGTGAAAATCTGGGACCCGTTGTAAAGAAAAAAATATATCCCAAATAAAGCTCCAAATAAATGTACGAAATTGGCAAGCCATGCATAATAGATTACAAAACGTCGACATAATATAATAGTAGCAGTTTGATTTGTCATAACTCATAATAAGGTTCTGGTTATACATTGCATAAAATCATGGGCATGGGGTTCAATCCTTGCTCTAATGAATATTCGCGCCATCTCCATGTTGTGAGCCGGCCCTTTTTTTTAAATTTAGGATTCTATTTTTTGAATTTCTTGCAAAGTCATATGGCCAACCGAACTATATGTGCCGTTACCATTGAGCCAATCAAGATGAATGTAGCGAAAGTTGACGCTACATACATAACGATGTCAAGGTATGAATTCTCTATAGTGTCATAATCAATGAGGAAGCGTAAGGATGAACAATAAGAAAACAACATCGAACCGATGGAAATCAAAGGCCACTTCAGCCCCTTTCGTTTGAGATTGAAACTACTAATAAGCAATAAGATTATGCTGGCAGATGCAAGGAAACCTATTAGGTTGGAGAAACTGATTAATCTGTATAAAGCGGGGCTTTCATTAGACATGACCGACCGTCCCACTTAGTGCCGACTATAATCCATATAATCCTCCACATAGTGAAAATACCTTTCTCTCCCGGAGTAATAATCGCCATACCATTCCCGAATTGTTGTTATATTATCTCCGGTTGCCAAGAGAGGATGGATAGACGTTATCTTGCCAAACACCACCAGAAGGGTTGAGTCCAGCTTCAAAAGTCATAGTTGCAATCAAAATAGCTACCACCATTAGCGTGCTCTTTGTCTCATTCAACCAATTAGTATGTGCCTTCAAAGTGTTCTTACGAAGAGTAGCTTTCTGTGCTTGTGACAGTTCCTTCGCTCTTTTACCTCCAGCACCACAAAGAATCTTTTTGCATTTCTTATAGCCTGATCTTCTTGGTGCTTTTGCAAGGGCATCCAGCGGCGTATAGTTGTTCATGTTCAAAGAATCTACTTCTAGCCCCCTATTGCTAAGCAAAGACTTTATCACATGTACAATCAGAGATGTCATAAGGATCTACCACGGAGACATGTGATTTATCGTGTGTTCATGTGACCCCTACACATCCAATGTGAGGCCTCGCCACTTTACTTGCCTTAATTATGCACCTGTGTGCTAATTAGCAGGGGACTAGTATGCATAGAAGGGTAATTTCCTAGGTTCTAGGCTTAATTGTGAGGTTTTGGGGTCTAGTTGTAGTTTAGAGTCTATCTAGGGGGTTAGTTGTAATCACTTCAAAAGGTCTTTTTATATTTAAGAGAAGGGCATTTATTTTCAATAATTTTAGATTTTTCATCAATATTTAAGAGATGGGCATTTATTTTCAATAATTTCACATGGCCCCCGTTTTAACACCCATTGAATGGACTGGACTGTTGCATCAACTGAGACCCATTTGAATGGACTATACACTGTTGAACTCATGTGGTTTAGATGGAGATGATATGGTTTAAGGGCGAGGCTGGTTTTTTCCAGAGATGAAAGGCCCAGGGAGATGTTTCAATCCCCCCAGGCCCCGGTTTTAGGTGAGGTCCCATGTCTGCCCCACGTTGAGGTGCGCACTGGATGACTACTATATATCTCTACAACAATTTGCACTTTTGCCGGCGCTAAATAAGCGCCGGTAAAGGTCTAAAAAACGCCGGGAAAAACCTTTCCTGGCAATTTCTCTTGTGCCGGCAATTCGCCGGGAAAAGTATGCCACTAATACCATTTGCCGGCGAAAAAAGGTAGCGCCAGTAAAAAGTTATACATTGCCGGCGTTTTTTTTCACCGGGAAAAGAGGTTTATTTCGCCCGAAAAAAGTTTTATTTTTTCAATAATAAAATTTAAAAAACTTTTGCCAGAGTTTTTTTGCGCCGGGAAAAAGGTTTATTTTTCAAAAATAAATGTTAGAAAGACTTTTGCCGTATCTTGCGCCGGGAAAATATGTTTATTTTTTCAAAAATAAATGTTGGAAAAACTTTTGTCGTATCTTGCGCCGGGAAAAAATGTTTATTTTTTCAAAAACAAATGTTAGAAAAACTTTTGCCGGCGTGTTTTTTCGCCGAGAAACGAAGTTTATTTTTTCAAGAATAAATATTAGAAAAACTTTTGCCGGCGTTATTTTGCGCAGGGAAAAGATTTACATTTTACGAAAATTATTTTTTCAAATTTTTTTGCTGGCGTTTTTTCTCGCCGGGAATTTTTTTTTTTAATATAATTTTTTTTATTTATTTGATTTTTAATTTTCTTTTGCCGGCAAAAATTTTTCGCCGGGAAAACCCTAACTTTTCCCGGCGAAAGAAGCCTTTTCGCCGGTAAAGGTTATATTTTCTCTGGCGTTTAATGGTTGCGCCGGCAAAAAGCGCCAGTAAAAATGCAAATTGTTGTATTGTATATACGCGCGCGCGTGTGTGAGGTATGTCCATGCCCGGCCCGACTTTAGAAACACGGGCCCATATCTGACATATAACCAACACGGGCCATTACTGTTAGGACCAAGCTAGGCTTTCAAGCAATACTTTAGACAAAAAATCACTTAGGTTACAAGCACTCCTTATTCGGGCAAGGACTAAATATTAAGTGGACCCCAATTTATATATCCAAATTCCAAGCCCTGCCCAAAGTGAGCTGGGCCCCAATCAGTCCAGGGTTGGCCCAGCCCAACCCAGCCCATGAGCACCCTTACTTTCGGATTTACTTTTTTCACTTGCAGAATCCTCCAAATCTCTCTCTCTCTCTCTCTCTCTCTCTCTCTCTCTCTCTCTCTCTCTCTCTCTCTCGAGGCTCTCCTCAACTGCAGTTGAGGAGAGCCTCAGCTGGGCCCGTGCGAATCCCTCGTGTGGCAGTGGGCAGCACGAGGGACAAATCCAAGTGGTCAAATCCAGCCTCCCATCTACCGTCTTTGCATCCCATTCGCTCCAAGCCCTCTTTGCGCTTTTCCTCTCCTCTTCGTCCCTACCCTTCTTTCCTCTTCGTCTCTCTCGTTCGGACAATAAAACCAGGAGATCTCCACCGTCTCTCTCGGTCGCAGGCAGCAGGAAATGGAAAAATACCCAAAATCGAGACTGAGATTTCGTTCTATCCCAACCCTCTTGGAAATCGGAGCCACGCTCGCCTCTCTGCTTTCTTCCTCTTCGATCAAGGACGCTCGATTTTGACTCTCTTGATTGGCATTCATTCTATCAGAAAAACTCAATGTATATTTTTTTTCGTTCGGAAGACAAAACCCAGAAGAAGCCTGGTTTTTGTATCTCATTAGTTCTTGGGTTTGTAGGGATGAGGAAGAGAGGGGCCTAGTACTCTTCGAGCACGATGGGTTGTGATTTATTTTTCTAGCATGATGGTTTTATGTGGTTATTGAACACAAATGTTTGATATTAGATGGGCATGGTTCACACAACTGAGGAAGAGGAAGATAGTGGTGCTTTTTTTTTTTTACAGTGTTTGTTTTTGTGGCTGTTGTTTTTACATTGTTTGTTTTTGTGGCTCCTGAACATAAATGAGAAGGATGGGATGTGTCTGGTTCACACGACTATGTGGAACGGATGCTGCTACTATTATATTTTTTTGTTTTGTGTTTTTTTGTTTTCTAACAATTGCAGTCACTTCATTGGAGAGAATGTCATCTTCCATATCTAGGAGTTGTGTATGGCCTCTGGGATGCCATTAGGAAGGTTAGAATGTTTTTGTTTCTTAGGGGAATGTTTGAAGCCAAAAATTCAAAGAAAACCCAACAATTTTAAGATAATAAAATTAAAAAAAAAATATTGAAGAAAGACGTGCAGAATATCAAAGCAAACCCCAAATCCAGATCTCCAAAATGCATGAATGAATGAAAACAAGACAGAGAAGACTAGATCATAAAAAAGAAAAAGAAAGCCTAAACCCCAAATTGCAAAAAGAAATGTGGAATCACTCAAAACAAAGCAAATCCATCAAGCTCATATCCATATCTCCAAACCAAAGAGGAATGTAGCCCCCAAATCACATACATGAATGAGAGAGAGAGAGAGAGAGAGAGAGGTCAATAAGAAAAAAAAATAGAAGCAAAAATCGAACGATCAACACATAGTTTGGGGGATGATTGTTCTGATTTGGGCTATTTGGGTTTTGCTCTGATTATTCGTTTGGGTTTCGCCTTTCGAACTAAATAAGCGTAAAGAGGCCTGGGAGTGGACAAAATCTCTGTTCTTCCGAGTTCGACGGCGAGAGACTACCGGAGAGGTGAAATCAAGAGAGGAAAAACATAGAGGGGTGGTCGAGGGAGACGATGGAGATAGAGGCGATCTGAATGTGGCTCCAATTCTTCTCCTAATTTTGCCTTATGAACGAAGGAGGGAGATGAAGAGAGACACTCAGAGAGGAAGAGCGCAGAGAGCAGGGGCGGATCTAGGATTTTTAATATGGGGGGGCTGCACTTAAGTTACACTAAAAAAATAACAACAATATCTCACCAAAAATTATAAAAAATAGCAACAATGTTCACCAAAAACTATCTATGTACTATCTTCATAATTCATTTTCTACAAGCATCATACCAAAAGAGTGATCATTTATATTATACTACTCAAAATCAACAAAAAAATGTCTTCACAATAGATCTTGACAAATATGACAAAAGACAAACAAAAGTTAAAACATGACACTAGTGAAATCTTGACTTGCGTGGCTTCTTATCAAATTCATCTGTTACCAACTCTATGTCGACTTCATTAGCAAACTCTCTTTTGATGTAAATAACCATGCAATCCGCGAGAAGTGTCTTCAACACCAACAATAGCAAAAACCTTTCTTTAACAAAACCACCACGATCAACAAATCGTAGAATAATGGCCATTTGTTTTTCTATGTGAATTATCTTGTGCTTCATCCACAAGGATACAAAACTTTGCATCACCAACATCTTCGCGTATTTTCTTTCTCACATTTTTGGCAAATATATGCAAAAGTGTTTTCTGAATACCATGTGAGGTATACTTGGCATTTCCTGGACAATCAACTACTATTTCGGCAACTTTCTTGTTCAACATTTTTGAAAACTCGAACATTGCAATGAAGTTTCCACAATTCTTTGATTTCTTCGATTCATCATGTCCTCTAAAGGAAACCCTTGCAATGCAAGCATCCGAATACATTGAATAACATTTCGGAGAAGCAACCGATTATTTGCAATTGCTTCTTTAGAAAGTGTATTGAAAACACTATATATATGTCGAGAAGGTTTCATTAGATTCTCACAATACATTGTCGCCGACCTATGTGGAGAACAAAGACCACCTTCATGTTTCAAAAAAGGACACTTCTTCCCATTGTTAACCTTCTTCCAATTCTGAAACCCATCAATGGAAAATACCGGATGCTTCGGAGGTTTTGTTTCAAAGAGAAAGCAATAAAAATAATATGCTCTATCCTTGTGGAGTGAATATTCTAGCAAAAGCAATAAAACAATATGCTCTATCCTTGTGGAGTGAATATTCTAGCCAAGGGAATAGTTTGTACCAATTAGTATTGAACCGTCGGCCTTGCTTTCCAAATATTGTCGCCGGATAATCTTTTTCTTTCTCATGAGTAGGTCGACAAGGTCCCATTCTAAGATAAGCTACCCGAACTTCATCATGTTTGTTAAGCGGGTATTCATATATAGCAATGCGTTTACCCGGATCACATTCAAATGAAGAAGTGACATCAACTTCCATAGGTGCAACTTCTTGAGCTTTGGAAGAATGTGCAACTACGACTCTTTGGACTCGAGAAGAAGGTTCAACTCCTTCAATTTCAACAACTTGAACTTTAGTAGGACGTCGCTTATCCTCATCAAGCTTTGAAATATCAGGAATAGATGTGGAAGTTTCGCCACTTTCAGATTAATCATCTTTTCTCTTATAGAACGATAGAAGAGTTATTGATTTTTTGGGCGCTTGATGATGCGACATTATAACCTAAGATAGTAAATAATCATCAATATACAATACATTATACATAAGACGACCGGTTTTACTCTTTTTTTTTTCCTAATTTTTTTTATTTCTTTTCTTTTCATTTTCAGCTCACAATGAAGTTTTATCAAAGCTATGAGAATTACTGTCTGTTGCAACAATGGTAGGGTAATTCCTCTGATATTTTATTAGAGAAGAAATAACAGGATTTAAACCCATGCTTGCAAGCTAAGACTACAAGTTGTGAAAGTAATAGTGACAATTTCTTTTTTGGGAAACTGGATTTTTTTTTTTTTTGAAACTGGATTTTTTTTTTTTTGGAAACTGGATTTTTTTTTTTGGGCCCAAATCTTGGGTGGGCTGCAGCCCACCCGGGCCCCCCCCTTCATCCGCCCCTGGCAGAGAGGTGGTCGGCGCTTCAGTTGGAAGGGGGAAATGTGATGGAGATGAAAGAGGGAAATGAAAATGAAAAGGGGGAATGGTTTGGAATTTCGTTTGTTGTTGGAGATGTATCCCGTCCACTGCCACACGAGGGACTCACACGGGCCCAGCAGCCTCCCCCTATATATATATATATATATATATATATATATATATGAACCGATCCTATGTATAAGAACCGTCCTTACGGTGATCTGCACAGCCCATGAGCACCAGCTGTGTTCTATATAACTTTTCTCATAATAACCATAAAGAAGGTCATTATGCTAGCTAGGCGATCGACTGTTTTTTTTTTTTTTTTTTTTTTTTCATGTTTTAAAAGTTGGATGGATGTGAAATTTTATATATATGATCAGTTTGGGACACAAAATTCAGCCGGTTGTGAAATTTGAGTAGTGAGGAAAAATACTAACACAGCTTTTCCAACAGAGGCTAGAATTTTTAAAAATAAAAAATAAAAATACTTTGAAGCCAATATAGTTGGGACAAGACTTTGATGATCATGATGATGAATTAAATGTACGCACATCCATCATTTGTGGATTAACATTCTGTCATTAGCACTAAACGCACCTAAATAGGAGAAATTCTAGAAACGGTCATTAGCTAGTGGGCCTTATGCCCACATGAGAACTATAATCATGGCCCACTGGAAAGACTCACGGATCTTGATTAGGTTGCATATATAGTACAACTGGGCAGGATCCAAGTTTTGAAAAACAATGACCAAAATTGGATCCCTCTTAATCAAGTACAGCCACAAAACCGGAGTGTGACAACAAGTGACACGTCCTATAATTATTAAATGGTTGATCCTCAAATACATTTGGTTTATATGCCCTAATTGTCTGTTTTGTTGTCTCCATAGGCAGTTTATTTAAGTGGGAACATACACCCTTTGTCCCAAGAATCTAACCATGGCCTTGTCTTAATCTGCTTGATTATGTGCCCCTTATGAATATTGTGGGGTCCACCAGGATGCATGCGTGTGAAGAATCCATTTTTTTTTTTTTTTTTTGTAATATGACTTGGATCAACCCATAACTTATATATTGTTGTACTAGTGAGCACCTTCCACCATGTCCCCCACTTCGACCATCTTTTCACTATCTCATATATAGAAATATCATAGACTAAGATTTTGCCAAAAAGTCTCTGAGGTGTTTTCAGTGAGAATAGGATATAACTATTTAAAAGAATATAATCAAAGACACTGACTCAAACTATAAACCTAGTTGAGAACAAAGTTATAGCCTAAGTGCCTAGAGCGAGAAGCGGGAATGAGAGCAGGAACGGGAGCAGGAGCGCTGAAACGCTCTAAATTTTAAAATAATTATATGTCCGGAGTGCCCCCGGAGCACCTATACAACATAGTGCTTATGAGTTTATAAATAATTTACTAATGGGCACAAATATGTCTTATCCATATATTCAAGTATAAAAAATGGAGAAAAAAAATTAACTTTACAATTGATCACATAAAATTGATAATAATTAATAAGTCAGCAGAAGTTTATTCATTTAAAAGATAAGTGTCAAGCTTACAGAAAATAAAAATGCACATAAACTAATTATTCTGCACGGTTCGTTTTATATTCAGTTGATCCGCGCTCCGAGCATCTTTGAACCGTGCTTCAAAGATGGTCGAACCACGCTTCAAGGAAGGATCCGCTCTGAAAACGCCGATCTGCATTTTTAGAACGGGGTCGGGGAGGGGGAGGGGAGTTTCCGGTTACTAAGGTTATAGCCCAATGATTAGGTATCCCATTCTCACCCAAGTGCCCAAAGTTTGATCCCGAGTCCTCCCCGTGTGTGTATGCTGGGGTTCACTCTCAAGTCTACTGGGCCTCTCATGGGTCCAGCCCCTTTGCCATAAAAGTTTTAATCAAACATCAACCTAATAATAAAATCCAAATCTAGTTTAATGATAGTCTAAGGTGAACTCGTCTTTTTCATAGCAACATTACTTAGAATATACTTTGTTTGAGTAGACTGCATCAGTAGAGTTCCACATATATATACCATCTCATCAGTAATAATAATTCTCTTCCATTAATGAAAGAGTACTCTAGATTCTTCCATGGCACCAATGCACCCCGTGACCCTGAAAAAGACCCAAGCCATGAACTCAAGTTCCAGTAATCTTATTAAAGAGATAAGAAAATAAAGAAATGAAAGGAAGAAAGAGAAAAACATGTGAACTAACATCTGAAACTGTTGGAAGTTGATGATTTTGGAAAAACCATTGAAGTGAGAGTGGAAAATCAGTGGCCATACACAGCTCAAAGTGGCAGAGACCTCATAATAGACAATCCACCCACAATTCTTCTTTTTAACCCGTGACAATCACACGTGCTACTCAGTAAGACATCATGCACACATGAGACTTTGCATGCACGCAACAGTTCTCTTTATATATCTCTCTCTCATTCTAATCTATATAAATGGTTGTTAAGAGCTCACATTCTCTAAGTGAGTTGTTGGAGAGCAGCTTGTGTGACCCTCTTGAGCTAAAGGTGTAGATTTTGGCAAGGCCTTGCCACCTATCAGAGAGAGATCAAGGTATATTGGTTTTGTTTTCTTTCGTTGCATGTACATGTTTGTTTGTTTGCTTGCTTGCAGCATTGGTTTATCATGGCATAGTTTATAAGCTAATAATTAACTATCTGGTACTGTTGCCTGCATAAGCTGAAGGGCATGTTTGGTGATTTAAGAATGTTGTGAAACATGATTCTGTTAATTTTTCTCTTTGGAATAGTATTGAAAATATATTGTCAAACAAGTTCCGTAAAGCATATTCTCAGCACAACTCATTCTTAAAATATAAATCTTCTTAATCGAGAGAGATGCGAAATGGAACTTAAATGCGTGCGAATGAATTCACTTGAAATGGGTGAAGGTCCAACATTAGGGTCCATTTTCAATTCAAATAAATTTATGGTTTGGGCCTAGATCGGGTTCATAAGTTCATATCCATCAACCCAAATATCAGAATCTGACTGCCTTTGTTGAACGTACATATGGGAGTACATTATACAATTATTTGTCTTAAGAATTTGTATTCGAGGGTTAGTTCGTCTCAAGTCTCATAATTTCTGGGTTAGTAACTTGCGTCTGGGCTTAAAAAACTCGATGGACCCGGCCCGAAACCGACACATTCCTTCCCAATCAATGGTCCACAGTTTCCCGTTTGGATGGTGGGTCCCACTTATTGGTAGCTAGTGGTGTACTGCATGAATAGTGTGTGTGTATACTCATTCTAGGACCCTACCTCTTTGTTATTGTTTTCCTGATCACTAAAAAAAGTGGCTTTCTATGGTCCCTTTTCTTCTTTGCCACTGGTACTCTCGAGATCGCAGAATAAAAGGAAGGACCCGTGACTGATTTAATTCTCTTGTCTCTACCCCTCTCTCTTTTTCTATGGACACAAGAGGCTAAAATACAAGCAGTACTCACGAGACCTCTTAGCATTTCGTCATGAAATCAACAAGCTACATGACCCCAGATTCTCTGTTTCCCTCTTTCATTAGATAATGAGATAGAACCCATCAAACCATGGTCCTAAAAGGGAAAAAAAGTACCATTAGATGAAAATGACAAAAGATGTGATAGTTTAAAGTATAAATGATAGTGGAACTTGATATTTAGAGATGTAAATGTATTGGTTTTGGGTCGTCTATGGTGTAATTGGACTTAAACTCGACTCGAAATGGGTCGATGGTCAACCACATTAATTTACTTAATATACTTAAACTCGACTCGACTGCAGTTGAGGAGAGCCTCAGCTGCGCGCGTGCTACTGACTCGTGCGGGCGGAACACAAAATGAGATTTCATCTTAAATTTCGTCAGGCCCCGCCATTTCTCATTTTCCCCCTTTCATTTCCCCCGACAGACCTAATGGCTCAACGAAGCAAACAAAACCCTCCCACTGAAACTCTCCTCTCTCAAATCCAACTCGAATCTCTCTCTCGTATGCCGGTCGCAACTCTTCCCTCAACGATATCCTCAACGTGCAGAGCAATCTCGGTTTGTCTACTCACCTCGGCACGTCTCTCTCAACGAACCCATTTCAAAAACCATTTCCTGCATATAGACCTCTGCACTTCGGGTTGTCTCTAAAACCCTCTCTCTGCAAACTGGGGAGATCGACCCACTCACCTCAGGCACGTCTCTCTCTTGGAAGCCGAACAGAGGTGTGAATCTTTACTTTTATTTCATATATATCTATATTTTTTTAATTTGGCCTTAACGAAACCCTCTCTGAATTTGCTAAGATTTGCCTGATAACCCTCTTTGGATTTGCCTGCAATCTCTGGATTTGCCTTCAAAGGCAGGTTACCTGCAACCCTCTCTGGATTTGCATAAAACCCTCTCAGCAAAAAACACGCTCCTTGTAATATCTCTGGTACCTTTTTTTTTCCCCTGAAGATATTTAGATTGGCCTCATGAAGATATTTGGAATTCTACCTGTGACAAACAGAGGCAATTGCTTTAGAGGATGATGCCCTTTTTCTTGGAAAGGAAGGATTTAATAAGGATTTACCGAGAACCTTTGAGGAAGTGTCAAAACCTTATCACAGGGCCAAGAAGGCTGCAAAGCCTTGCCAGCTCGAGTCCTTGTCGAACTTGATCCCAAGTGTGCCAGGGATGAAGTTCTGGAGGGGGGGGGACATGATTTCAGCATTTCCTTATTAAGAGACTATGTGGGCCATTGTCCCAATTTAAAAACTGGGCAAAACTTAGCCCTATTTTGAAATCTTCCCCTGATTTCATTGAAGTTGCAATGTTTTTGCATAATTTTTATGAAATGTTTGTGGGTTGTGTTCCATCTGTGTTTTTTTAGTGTTTTGTGAGAGTTTGCATATGAAATCATATTCTTCGTTATTGGTTGAATTCAGTTGGCAGTTTAGATTTTGGGTTGGTTCTTGGATTTGGATCCTTTCTGTGGAATTTGTAGTGAAATATTTGTGGGTTTTATTTTTGCCTTTCTAGTGGAGGTTTTTGGGAATTTGTATATGAGATTATATCCTTTTTTTCTTGAATTGAATTCAGTTGAGACAGATGGATTGTATTTTGTGGAGAAAAATAAGATGAGAAAACTGCTTTAGATCTCTGTTACCTTTCATTTCAGCCTCACTCTTGTAAATCTCTCTTCTTTTTTCTTTTTCTTTTTTTTCATTACAATCCACATTTGGGTAGGTTTGTTGTAGGGAAACCTGAGTGGTGTAAGAAAGTCTAAGTAGAGATCGTCATTTCTCGTAGAAATAATAACCTTGGGCGCGAATTTTGGAAATGTCCATATTTGCATGTAAGCTAACATTCCAACATCATCCATTAATGTATTTTTTTTTTCAACATCATTTATATTATAATGCATTTTATTACAGGGAGAGAGGTTGTGGTCTTCTAATTTGGATGGATGAAGTTGCGTCGGAAAGGATTCCCAACTAAAATTTGGAACAAGGCTAAATTGAAGTTGCGTCGGACAGGATTCCCAACTCAAATTCAGGGCATGGCCAAATGGAAAAAAAATAAAAGCTGGCATCTAAGAGAAATTGTAGAGCGCCAAAATATAAGAAGCAGACGCGAAAATGGATTTGCCTCAAATTTTTGTCATTGTTCTCTTTTTGGTTGTATATATTTTATATGTGAAAAATGGACAAAACAGTCTATCGGACTTGATTTAGTTTTGCTTAATGGTTAGTTATGCTATGTACGAAAAAGAACTATATTTTGATGGTCACAATGAAGCATTTTTTTTCTCATTTCTCAGTCACTTGGTGGTACATGTAGTCTTCCATCTTTCAGTTTTCAGGATATGGTTCAATATTATTGCTGGTTCTGGTAAATTGTGAAGTAAATTAGCAGTATCTTTCAGTTACTTAAAACTCTTTGCATCTTTGGAGTGAAATAGACTACTGAATGGCTAAACTGTTTGGGCCTATGAAAATAGTATGTGAATGGGCTCCCGTTTGGACTAGTAGGGTAAATGTGTGGACTTATAAGGCCATGCCCTGGCCCTGCATCAGGGCATCTAAACATGAACATTGAGGCCCGTTGTCACCTACAACTGCATATATAATTTTATATAAGTTGTGCTAATAGAAAGTAATGAATCAGCAAACACTTATTGCAAATATCAATTAAAAAATGTCATGGCTATCAAATCCGGTATAACATCTTTTTAAGATGATACACTTTTATCAGCATATATCGAATCTGGCTATCAAATCTTGTAAGTTGTCTTGTGCAACTATTTTTCTTTCTCAGGACATAATTTATTTGGTTTCATTATCATATTTTAAGATGGAAATGCCAAGCTAAGAACTCAGAAGTACATAAGAATACATTTGCAACGGCTTTATGGGTGGGTGAAACGCAAACGTTCCTCCTCAGATAAGGCCCTTCAAACATCAATAAATCTCTTTAGGACTGAGCGCACACCATTTTTTTAGGATGGCAATGCCTCATTCATTGAAAACCTTAATTAATGACATAAACCCATTCATAAAAAAAAAAAAACACATTAATTGAAAACCATAAGTTGCAGATTACTTCATAATAGTTGTGAACCAAATTGATGATGCCAAAATTGTGTTTCGGACACCACCGGTCGAGGTAATAAATGCAATAAATGCGATAATTAAAGAAGGGAGAAGGGATTATAGTGGTTCGGTCGAATTGACCTACGTCCACTGATGAAAGGCAGGGATTGCCTGTGATGTTTTACTTCCTCAATGATTTCAGGTTACAAACGAGAAGAATACAAGAGTCGAAGTGAATGGGAAAATCTTAGATGCCCCCATGTGCTGGTAGGGCTCTTGATTTATAGTGTCAGCCTTAATACGGGCTGCAACGTTCGCCGTTGGAACCCTCGAACTGCCTTCGCGCTGGACGAGGCAGGTGAGGAACTGCCTTGGCGCTGGACGAGATATCTCTCAGAGGACCTGGTAGGAGCGGAACCGTTTCCAAAGCAACGTGGCTGCCCTGACCCGGTCTCTCCGTGGGCTAGCGCCTGAACTTCTGCGGATCGAATCGGATCTTAATGGGACTGACGGACTGACCTATCACTCTGGACCGGGTCACTCGGGCTTGGATCGAATCACTAGATCCGACTCGCCATTACAATCCGGATCTCGGGTCTGACTTATCATTTGCCCCTCAATGCCCCGTGCCCAAAATTTTTTTGAAAGGGGGCATTGGAAAAATTCCAATCTCATCTCCCTACTAAGTCTTTTCTTTTTTTCTCTAACCTTGTTAGTTAGTGTAGATAGGGGTCTCGGAGAGTCCTTCCGGCTTGGGCCACTCCTCTTTAGAAAATCAAGCTATAATAAGCCCTAGAGTTGTCTTCAAAAGAGAAACTAGTTTTTGCAGAAAACCATTGGGAGAGAAGATGGCTACAGGCAGCAAGAGAGGCAGTGGTGAGAGTAGATCCGATCATGGCGCGATGGGTGCCCCTGCGTTGGGCGCCCCACTGTGCGCGGGTGACGAGGACCCGACGGGCGGCGGCGTGGCTGCCGCGGTGGGCGCCCCGCTGCTGTGGGGCGGCGATGGAGTGGCTACGCCCGCCTGTGTGGCGCGGCTGGGCGTCGCCCCGCCATGCACGGGCGACGAGGATCCGACGGGCCGGGGCGCTGCGATCGTGGTGGCGACAGGCGGCGAGGCCGCCGTGGTGGGCGCCCTGCTGTCGCGGGGCGCCGCGGGCGCTGCGGCACGATGGCGACAGGCGGCGAGGCTGCCGTGGTGGGCGCCCTGCTGCCGCGGGGCGCTGCGGGCACGATGGCGACAGGCGGCGAGGCCGCCGTGGTGGGCGCCCTGCTGCCACGGGGCGCCGCGGGCGCTGCGGGCATGATGGCGACAGGCGGCGAGGCCGCCGTGGTGGGCGGCGACGCCGCGGGCGACGGCGCAGGCAGGGGTGCTGCCATGGGCGGTGAGGGTCATGGGCGGAGGACCTGTCGCGGTGACGGACAGGGCAGCCCTGTTCGCGGGCGGAGGCGAGGGCAACGGCCTGGCAGCGGGCGACAGCACAGGGGCTGCCATGGGCGGCGACGCCCCGGCCGTGGGCCGTGGGCGGCGCAGGTGCTGCATTGAGCTCGGCGTCGGGTGTCCGCCAGGCTACGGGCGCCCCTGCATTAAGAGTCGGACGGGCCTCCCGCCATTCTGCGGGCGAGGGTTGTTCTAGCGTTGGCATCACCTCGGTCTCGACAGCGCGGGATAAGTTGCGCCCTCGCCCAAAAAGGTATCAAGGGAAGGTAGTTGTCGACGATGATGGATCCAAAGTGAATACTATCTACAGCGTATTCACCACTGATGAAGACTTTTTTCAAGATCGCAGCTTTTTATCGCATTCCTCCCACCGTAATGTGTCGACGGGCTGAAACGGACGAGCCGGCTTGTGATGGCTCATCTGGTGATATCGCCATCTACGAGGAGATGCTTGAAGCAGGATTGAGACTCCCCCTGTCGTCAGCCGTTTGCCGCATTCTCCATTATTTTTCACTAACGCCGGGGCGGTTAGTGCCCAATGGGTGGAGAATTCTCATTGGCTTTCTAGCATTATGGAGACAGTTACACAGAGAGGATGCTTCTCCTGTAGAGTTCCATGCTGCTTATAACCTGACCGAGTCTCGAGCCCCTAACAGGGAATGGTACTATCTTTCCCCCAGGGGCGGCAAGCTGATCACAGGCCTACGCTCAAATTGCCATAGTTGGAAGTCACGCTTCTTTTTCATTGGCGGAGAGTGGGCCTCAGAGACGGATCGAGCATTGGTGCCAGTACGATGGGCTGACGCTAAAAGATTAGGTATTCATCGACCATGTTTTCCTGTAATTTTAATTTTAAAGCATCCCTATGCTCATTTCTTCTTGTTTTCCGCAGAGTCCCCCGTGCTTTCTTCGGATCAGGAGCGAAAACTACAGGATATAAAAAATTATCCCAATAAAGATTTTTGCGATCTCCTCTCCAAAGAGAATAGTAGGGCTGGTGGACCCTCTTCCGGGACTTCCTCTTCCAAGAGAAAAGGTAGTTTAATTGGCTTTGACCACAAACGCCATTTTTATTTTTTAAAATGACATTTGTTTTTCTGCAGTAGTAAGCAGGGAGGCAATTGGAGCTCGCTTTTCTAAGAGAAATACCCCTCCTTCTATAGCGAGGGTAGACGATTCAAAGGGGAGTTCTCCACCCTTGACTATCAAGGCGAGTTCTCTCCAACCCACTTCTTCAGCGAGGCCACCAGTAGCGTCTATTCGACCTGTCACTCGGGATCATTCTTCCCCAGTTACACCTCATTCTGCCCCTGGTTCGTGTCCTCCACCTTTGGGAACTTCAACGGGGGCATCAACTCGATCCGGTCCCATGCCTGATAATCCATCAACGATCCGGGAAAGGCTCTGGAGATTTGTGTCGAGTCCTCAGGTTGCACAAGTTAATTCTTTGGGCTCAGAGGCGGTTATAGATTCATTCCTAGAAGGTTTGGTTCAGGTAAAAGTTTACCGTTCCCCTTCTCCATACCTTCATTTTATGCGTACTCTCTCATTTTTCTTTGTCTCTTATTGTTTCAGGCTTCCACTGCATCGGTCGTCTTGTTTTCCAGGGCCCAATCTCTCAGTCGGCTGAAACAGGAAAGAGAGAGTATGCGGAAGGAGCTCTCTGCTGCTCAAGGAAAGATTTCTGCCCTTGAAGCTGCTGGAAGGGCTTCCCAGGTCGACCTTACTGCGGCTTGCAAGAGAGCCACCCAGTTTGAGACCGAGCTTTTAGCAGCCCAGAAGAGGACGATGGATGTAGAGGCTGAGCTTGCGAAGGCCCGTGAGAGGGTCTTGCTCAGTGAGGGTGAGCTTCTGAAGGCCCGCGAGAGGGCTTCGCTCAACGAGGCTGAGCTTGTGAAGGCCCGCGAGAGGGCTTCGCTCAGAGAGGCAGCCTTGGAGACAGAGATTAGGGCTACACATGAAAGAGCTTCTCAGGCTGAGCAGGACTTAGTGGATGGTATTGCCGATGCCTTTATTGACGGCTATGAGGAGCTCCAAGGGAAGATCTCTGTTGCCTTTCCAAATATTGATTTCTCAGGCTTCGTGCCGACTGAGGCGCCTGATGATGGTACTGGGAGTTCCGACGAGGACGATTCGGAGGACGATGGCGAGGATGGTGGAGATAGCGATGAGAGCAATTAGTATCAGGGTGTATCAGGGTGCCTTAGTTGTTGCATTTGTTTTTTTTTTAAGAAAGGCAGTTGATGGCCTAACTATTTCAATGTAAATACAAGAATACATTTTTCGCAAAATAAAGAATGTTTTATTCATCCATTACTCATTGCAATATGTCAACTTAAAAACCAAATATCAAAACTTGGGCCCCGTACATTTACTACTCTGATTCCCAAATAATGCTACTGATAGTACCTCTTCAAGTGCTCTGCGTTCCATGGATGGAGTAAGACTTTCCCGTCAGAATTTTGGATTCTGTAGGTGCCTGGCCTTACTACTTCTGTAATGAGGTATGGCCCTTCCCAGTTTGGTCCTAGTTTTCCTTCGCGAGAGTCCTTAGTGGCGAGGATGACCTTTTTTAGGACTAAGTCTCCCATTTGAAAAGAACGAGGCTTCACCCTCGAGTTGTAGTATTTTGCCATGCGCCGCTTGTACTCCGCGTTGCGGACTATAGCCATCTCCCTTGCCTCCTCTATCAAGTCGAGGTTGATGCGGAGTCCTTCGTCGTTGGTAGCGGGGTCATGTAGATGAACTCTTAAGGAGTGGACCCCTATCTCGACAGGGATAACTGCCTCGGTCCCAAATGCGAGAGAGAAAGGGGTTTCCCCGGTAGCAGTTCTTGGTGTAGTTCTATATGCCCATAATACCCCTGGGAGCTCGTCGACCCAAAGACCTTTTGCTCTGTCGAGTCTCGTCTTTAGATTTCGAAGGACTGTTCGCACCATAACTTCTGCCTGTCCATTTGCTTGTGGGTGTGCCGGACTGGAATGAGGCTGCTTTATCTGGAGGTCAGAGCAGAACTTGTTGAACAGTTTGTTATCAAATTGCTTGCCATTGTCACTAACGATGGCGTGAGGTATCCCAAAGCGACAGACTAGGTTTCTCCAGACGAAGTCTTTTACCTTTGAGTCTGTTATTTTTGCTAAGGGTTCTGCCTCCGCCCATTTTGTGAAGTAGTCAATGGCTATGACTACAAACTTACATTGTCCTCTGCTTAACGGAAGAGGGCCCAAGATATCAATGCCCCATTTGGAGAAAGGCCATGGGCTCAGAATTGGTGTCAACTCCTCTGGTGGTTGCCTTGGCACGGTGGCGAAGCGTTGGCACTTGTCGCACTTCCTAGCAAATTCTTTGGCGTCCTTCACCATGGTGGGCCAAAAGAATCCTTGCCTGAGTGCTTTGTGGGACAGGGATCGACCTCCAGAATGATTTCCGCAGATTCCTTCGTGAATTTCACGAAGGGTGTAGTCAGCATCCTCAGGCGATAGGCAGCGCAGCAAAGGTAAGCAATAGCCCTTTTTGTAGAGAGTATCTTGTAATAGAATGTACTTGGAAGCTCTCATCCGGAGTTTTTTCGCCTCAAGGGGATCAGCCGGTTCTGTACCCTCTTGGAGGTATGCCATTATTGGGGTCATCCAGTTCGATTCATCCGTTGCACAGTTGATGTTTGTAATTGCTACATCTAACTTGCTCGGTTCTTACTGGTGCCCAATGAGTGTTGGTTCGGCGGATGAGGCTTCTAGTGACGAGGCGAGTTTGGCGAGTGCATCTGCAACCATGTTATCCCCTCTAGGGATGTGACAGATCTGGAAGCTTTGGAAATGAGGAATCAATTTCTTTACCATGGCGAGGTAGTCCTGCATTCTGGCCTCTTTTGCCTCGAACTCGCCATTTACTTGATTTACCACCAATTTTGAATCACTGTAGGTGGTTAAGAATTGGGCGTCCATTTCAATCGCCAATCTCAGTCCAGAGAGGAGGGCCTCATATTCTGCTTCATTGTTAGAGGCAATGAAGTGGAGCTTCACTGCGTACTTGATTGGCGTACCGTCAGGGCTGATTAAAATGAATCCAGCCCCACTTCCTTCATTTGTTGCCGAGCCATCAACATATAGTCTCCAAAGTGGCGAGGGAGGCTGATTGCGTGGGTGAGGTTTTTTGGCTTCTTGTGAAGCGGGGGTGCCTGGAACAGGTTGGGCACCTGGATCTGAGGGGAAAACCAGGGTGCCAGGGATAGGCAGGTCGCCAATGCTGGTGGAGGAGGCCTGGGCGCCCGAGGTAGAGGAGGAGTTCTGTGCATCCAAGGTGGAGGGGGTTTGGGCGCCCAAAATGGAGGAGGTCTGGGCGCCCAAGGTAGAGGGGGTTTGGGCGCCCAAAATGGAGGAGGTCTGGGCGCCCGAGAGGCCTTGGGCGCCAGAGACAGGATGGGCGCCCCTGTGGCCTTGGGTGCTTAGGGGAACTTGGGCGCCTAGGGGAACTTGGGCGCCCAGTGTACCATGGCCGCCAGTGGTCTCTTGATCAGGATGATTCTGAGAGCCCTGTGTGCCACTAGGGTTATCTTCCGGGGGTGGCAGATTTTCCTGCGCGCCGAGGCTTGATGGTGACACACTACTAGACCCATTCATATTCTCCTCAGCGTATGTGAAGTCAGCTACAAAGTCGGCTAGGGCTTGTGCTTTGATTGCTGCTCTCGGCTGGTACTGGACATCGAACTCACCTAGTTCTACTGCCCATTTGACCAGTCTCCCGGATACATCCGGCTTTCCCATTATTCCTTTTAGGGGCTGATCAGTAATTACGACAATTGAATGGCTCTGAAAGTAGTGTCGTAGACGCCTTGCCGTTGAGATGAGGGCAAGCGCCAGCTTTTCCAAATCAGAGTACCTGGACTCTGCCCCCCGGTACGCTCTGCTTACATAATAGATGGGTTTTTGCACGCCATCGTGATTTCTAATGAGAACCGAGCTGACTGCTGAGGGGGAAGCGGAAAGATACAAGTATAACACCTCGCCTGGTGTGGCATGTGAAAGAAGGGGAGGAGCGGCTAAATAGCCTTTAACCTTCTGGAATGCTTCCTCAGCCTCGGGTCCCCATTCGAAAGCTTTTCGGAGGAGTTTGAAAAAAGGCAAGCATTTGTCAGCAGATTTGGAAACAAATCTGTTGAGTGCTGCAACTCTTCCATTGAGGCGTTGCAGCTCCTTGGTGGAAGTGGGTGGCTTCATGTCCAGTATAGCTTTAATTTTATCAGGGTTCGCCTCTATTCCCCTTTGGTCGACCATGAAGCCCAAGAACTTTCCCGATCCAACGCCAAAGGCACACTTCTCCGGATTCAACTTCATACGGTAGAGGCGGAGAAGGTCGAAAGTTTCTTGGAGATGGTCGATGTGATCTTTGGCAGCAAGGCTCTTTACTAACATGTCGTCCACATAAACCTCCATGGTTCGCCCGATCTGGGAGTGAAACATTTTGTTCACCAGGCGTTGGTAGGTTGCGCCCGCATTTTTCAACCCGAAAGGCATAACCCTGTAACAATAGGTTCCTCTCGGGGTGATGAACGATGTCTTCTCTTGATCTGGGGGGTGCATGTTAATCTGGTTGTATCCAGAGTAGGCATCCAGGAAGGAGAGGAGTTCATGTCCTGCTGTGGCATCAATGAGGAGATCAATCCTCGGCAACGGATAGCAGTCCTTTGGGCATGCTTTGTTAAGCTCGGTGAAGTCCACACATAGACGCCACTTTCCATTCGCCTTTGTCACCATCACAACATTTGAGAGCCATTCAGGGTATGTTACTTCCCTGACAGCCCCGCTTTCTATTAGTTTTCCGACCTCAATGTCCATTGCTTGGGCCCTTGCAGTGGAGGCGCCCCTCAGCTTTTGTCGAACAGGCTTGTGGCGAGGGTCGACATTGAGGTGGTGAGTGGCGACATCGGAATTAATGCCTTCGAGATCCGCATGTGACCATGCGAAGATATCCATGTTATTCCGCAGAAAATTTGTCAGCTTTCGGACCAAATCTTCAGGAAGAGAAGAGCCAATGTACACTCTTCTGTCAGGAAGGTCCTTGTTTAAGACGACAGGTGTAAGTGCTTCAACTGGTTCTCCTCTTTCTATGGTGGTGTCGTCCCTCGGGTCCAAGATTTCAACTTGCAACGCCTCCTGCGCTTCTTGGCCCTCATTGAGGAGACGTAGCATTCCCTAGCTGCTACCTGATCCCCTCTTACTTCCCCGATTCCATTTAGGGTTGGGAATCGGAGGATGAGATGGTAGGTGGAGAGAGCGGCTCTTAAGGCATTAAGAGCTGGTCGCCCTAAAATGATATTATAGGCTGAGGGGCAGTCTATTACCAGGAAGTTGACCATGATAGTGGAGCTTCGGGGTGTTGTACCCGCTGTGACCGGTAGAGTAATTGCCCCTAGGGGATAAACTTTCTCCCCTGAAAATCCGATAAGAGGGCCTTTGACAGGCTGCAGCCTCTCTCGGCCCAGCTTCAGTTCGTCATAAGCTCCTGAGAAAAGAATATCTGCGGAGCTGCCGCTATCCACCAAGATCCTACGCACCCGGAAATTGGCGACCGTCATGGTTAGCACCAGAGGGTCATCATGGGGTGCTGGATCCCTTCCAAATCCTTATCCGAGAAGGATATGATTTCGTCGGTAGCTCCATGCCTGGACGCCTTGGACGGGCGTGCTTCATCATCTGGATGTCTGGCCTTCCTAACATGAGCTTTCATGGCAGAGTGTGACTCCACACACTCCGCTAGTCCTCCCGCGATCGTCCTGATCTCACCGATCGGCTGCTGGTCCTCTGGATGCTGGGGCGGTGGTGGAGGTAGTGCTTGCCCCCTGCCAGCAACATATCGGCGTAAGTGACCATGCTGAATGAGATCCTCGATCTGGCTCTTGAGGTCATAGCAGTCATCCGTGTCGTGGCCATGGTCGCGATGGAAGCGACAGTACTTGTTCGGGTTCCTGCGGTTAGGAGGGGACTTCATCTTCCCCGGCCATTTTATTGCAGGATCATCCCGTACTTGGAACAGGATGTGTTCAACGGTGGCATTGAGGGGAGTAAACACTCGCCTATCTTTTTGCGGAGTAGGACCGAGTCTGTCTCTGGCGGGTACCCTCTCGGTCCTGCTTCGCTTGTTGCTAGTTTCTTTCTTTTCCTCCCTTTCCCGCTCCTTTCCCTTGTCCACTGACTTTGAGGACTCTCCTCGCCTGGCCCTGGTAATATCTTCAGCGTTCATGTACTTTTGGGCCTTCGCCAGCAACTCCGGGAAGCTCTTCGGAGGACGCTTCATTACTGAAAAGAGGAAACTTGATGAACGAAGTCCTCCTAGGAATGCGGTCATGGATACCTTGTCATCGGGCTCTTCGACCTGAAGTACCTCCTCGTTAAAACGAGTGAGGTAGCTCCTGAGACTTTCAGTTTTATCCTGCTTTATGCTGAGCAGGTGTGTGGCGGGCTTCTGGTGCCTACGTCCTCCAATGAAGTGGGAGACGAAGGATTTGCTCAGTTCTCCAAAGGTGGCGATGGATGCAGGGGGGAGATTAGCAAACCATTGCCGAGCGGAGCCTTTCAAAGTGGTGGGAAACGCCCTGCACATAATTTCGTCGGGGATGTTATGCAGCTGCATCCTGGTTTTATACGTCTCCAAGTGATCCAACGGATCCTTCCTTCCGTCGAAGGTTTCCATGGATGGCATTTTGAACTTCCTTGGAAGTGGGTAATGTACTATATCGGGTCTGAACGGTGTATCCGTTCGCCCGACTAGATAATCCACAGTCTCCGGCGCCTGGGCCTTCATTGCATTGAAGACATCGCCCAGTTGATCCTGCATCTCTTTGATTTTTTCCTCCCAGTGATTGTGAAGCTCCCTGGATGGACCGGGGAAATAACTTTCATCTTCGATGCAGTGATTCTCACTTCCACCTTCTTGGAAGTGAGAGTCCTGCTCGTCTTGATGGAAGGGTTGATGTGGTACTCCTCCATGGGCTCCACCAGGGGGTGGAGGAACTTCGTGCCCATGGAAACTCAGATGTGCTCCTCGGCCATGGGGGCCATGATGTGCTCCTCGACCTTGGGCGCCATGATGAGGGGCGCCCAAGTGAGGCGCTCTTCTATGGGCACCGAGGGTATGGGCGCCCTGGTGTAGTGCTGCTCCCATTTGGGCGCCTGGGAGACGGGCGCCCGGGGGAGGCGCTCCATCCTGGGCGCCCGGGAGATGGGCGCCCTGGAGAGATACTCCATCCTGGGCGCCTGGGAGATGGGCGCCCGGGAGGGGTGCTCCATCTCGGGCGCCTGGGAGATGGGCGCCCGGGTGAGGGGTTGGTTGCCGTGGAGCCTATCTCGGGATTGGCACCTCTTGTTGCATTTCACCAAACGGTGCTCCACCCTGGAGTGCTCCTCCCAGCTGAACTCCTCCTTGTCCCGCAAGCACGAGTTGCAAGATTTGTTGGTTTTGGGCCAACAGCTGTTGCATGGTTTCCAACATCTGCTGAGGAGTCGGCGCAGGGGCGAGAGTGTTCGGAGAAGGGTTACCCTGTAGAGGACCATTGTTTCCCTGGGTAGGGGAGTCTGGGCGCCTAGAAGGACCCGGACCTGCAGCTTGGACGGGATTGTCTTCTCGTCTTACGGATCTTGTGCTGATCACCATGATTTTCAAAATAGGATGAGAACTTTTTTGTTCGTTTCCCACAGACGGCGCCAAACTGATGATGCCAAAATTGTGTTTCGGACACCACCGGTCGAGGTAATAAATGCAATAAATGCGATAATTAAAGAAGGGAGAAGGGATTATAGTGGTTCGGTCGAATTGACCTACGTCCACTGATGAAAGGCAGGGATTGCCTGTGATGTTTTACTTCCTCAATGATTTCAGGTTACAAACGAGAAGAATACAAGAGTCGAAGTGAATGGGAAAATCTTAGATGCCCCCATGTGCTGGTAGGGCTCTTGATTTATAGTGTCAGCCTTAATACGGGCTGCAACGTTCGCCATTGGAACCCTCGAACTGCCTTCGCGCTGGACGAGGCAGGTGAGGAACTGCCTTGGCGCTGGACGAGATATCTCTCAGAGGACCTGGTAGGAGCGGAACCGTTTCCAAAGCAACGTGGCTGCCCTGACCCGGTCTCTCCGTGGGCTAGCGCCTGAACTTCTGCGGATCGAATCGGATCTTAATGGGACTGACGGACTGACCTATCACTCTGGACCGGGTCACTCGGGCTTGGATCGAATCACTAGATCCGACTCGCCATTACAATCCGGATCTCGGGTCTGACTTATCACAAATCACACAATGCATCAGCATACAGTGGAGAAGTCTCATAATTGACAAAACAATCAAAGATAATGACAAACAAGAATAGATCAATATAAATCCATGCTAGCTTCACCATCTTCAAACTCCAATTTAATTGTGAGGACAAAAACTTCACATCAGACGAAATACTGCAGCCAAATAACAATTCACATTAGCCTAGAGAATCTGATCAAGTAAATATATACAAGCAGAGTAAAGAGGAAAAAAAAAAAAAAACTTGGAACACTGATAAAAACCAACATCCTGGATTCAGAATCCTTTACCATTTTTTTATCCAAGCATTTCAGAATCAGAGCACTCTGAACTTGGATAGCTACTGTCATGTGTTTGGCTTGGAAAATTATATACCATAAGTACTATGTTTACATGCAAGATGGAAGACAAAAAAAAAAACTTTAGACTGTTTACAAGACCCACCAATCCTTACTTCTCAATTACACAAAAGGGTAAAACAAAACGAACCACAAAAAATAGTTCACCAATCAAATTTCTTCCACTGAAGATAGAAAAGGACCAAAACAAAAAAAAAAACAAAAAAAAACTAGAATATGAGCAAGAAATAAGAAAGACAACTAAGCCCAGATCTAACAGAAGCTTCAAAACAAAGGAATTCAAAACAGCACTGACAATTCCTATACTACTGGCACAAAATTCAACAATCAACACAGAGAAAGAAATTTAAACTTCATAAATAATACTTTAAAATAGGAATAGACAATAGAATCCTATAAGTTCTCTCTCTTTTTAAATGGCAATATTCCTCATGTTCCTTGTTCATCTTTCATAAATCCCTTATGTTTGCTTCTAAATGAAAGATGACAGGCGTCAACATCACACATACAAGTTAGCCACCACCATACCTAGCCCATGCAAGATAGGAAGAAGCCCTAAGATCAATCTGTATTTTAATAGTTAAGCTATGAGTTCCATAGACAGAATATACCATTTGCAAAGCCCATCGAGAAAATTTAACTTCCGCAACACCATCTTGTATTGGCATTGGTTTAGAACAGGGCCACTATTCAATGATCACATTCAATACATGAGAGCCGACCGACAACACTATTTTGTCCAGGCATTGGTTCAGAACAGGGCCAAATTCAGAGAGGGTTTCGTTAAGGCCAAATAAAAAAATATAGAGATATATGAAATAAAAGTAAAGATTCACACCTCTGTTCGGCTTCCAAGAGAGAGACGTGCCTGAGGTGAGTGGGTCGATCTCCCCAGTTTGTAGAGAGAGGGTTTTAGAGACAACCCGAAGTGCAGAGGTCTATATGCAGGAAATGGTTTTTGAAATGGGTTCGTTGAGAGAGACGTGCCGAGGTGAGTAGACAAACCGAGTTTGCTCTGCACGTTGAGGGTATCGTTGAGGGAAGAGTTGCGACCGGCATACGAGAGAGAGATTCGAGATGGATTTGAGAGAGGAGAGTTTCAGTGGGAGGGTTTCGTTTGCTTCGTTGAGCCATTAGGTCTGCCAGGGGAAATGAAAGGGGGGAAATGAGAAATGGCGGGGCCTGACGAAATTTAAGATGAAATCTCATTTTGTATTCCGCCCGCACGAGTCAGGGGCACACGCGCAGCTGAGGCTCTCCTCAACTGCAGTTGAGGAGAGCCGGCCCTATATATATATATATATATATGAACCGATCCTATGTATAAGAACCGTCCTTACGGTGATCTGCACAGCCCATGAGCACCAGCTGTGTTCTATATAACTTTTCTCATAATAACCATAAAGAAGGTCATTATGCTAGGCGATCGACTGTTTTTTTTTTCATGTTTTAAAAGTTGGATGGATGTGAAATTTTATATATATGATCAGTTTGGGACACAAAATTCAGCCGGTTGTGAAATTTGAGTGGTGAGGAAAAATACTAACACAGCTTTTCCAACAGAGGCTAGAATTTTTAAAAATAAAAAATAAAAATACTTTGATGCCATCATAGTTTGCACAAGACTTTGATGATCATGATGATGAATTAAATGTACGCACATCCATCATTTGTGGATTAACATTCTGTCATTAGCACTAAACGCACCTAAATAGGAGAAATTCTAGAAACGGTCATTAGCTAGTGGGCCTTATGCCCACATGAGAACTATAATCATGGCCCACTGGAAAGACTCACGGATCTTGATTAGGTTGCATATATAGTACAACTGGGCAGGATCCAAGTTTTGAAAAACAATGACCAAAATTGGATCCCTCTTAATCAAGTACAACCACAAAACTGGAGTGTGACAACAAGTGACACGTCCTATCATTATTAAATGGTGGATCCTCCAATACATTTGGTTTATATGCCCTAATTGTCTGTTTTGTTGTCTCTATAGGCAGTTTAATTAAGTGGGAGCATACACCCTTGTCCCAAGAATCTAACCATGGCCTTGTCTTAATCTGCTAGATTATGTGCCCCTTATGATTGTGCGGTCCAGCAGGATACATGCGTGTGAAGAATCCATTTTTTTTTTTTATATTTGTGATATGATTTGGATCAACCCATAACTTATATATTGCAGTACTGGTGAGCACCTTCCACTATGCCCCAGGCTTCGACCATCTTTTCACTATCTCATATATAGAAATATCATAGACTAAGATTTTGCCAAAAAGTATCTGTGGTGGTTTCAGTGAGAATAGGATATGACTATTTAAAAGAATATAATCAAAGAAACTGACTCAAACTGTAAATCTAGTTGAGAACAAAGTTATAGCCTAAGTGCCTAGAGCGAGAAGCGGGAATGAGAGCAGGAACGGGAGCAGGAGCGCTGAAACGCTCTAAATTTTAAAATAATTATATGTCCGGAGTGCCCCCGGAGCACCTATACAACATAGTGCTTATGAGTTTATAAATAATTTACTAATGGGCACAAATATGTCTTATCCATATATTCAAGTATAAAAAATGGAGAAAAAAATTAACTTTACAATTTGATCACATAAAATAGATAATAATTAATAAGTCAGCAGAAGTTTATTCATTTAAAAGATAAGTGTCAAGCTTACAGAAAATAAAAATGCACATAAACTAATTATTCTGCACGGTTCGTTTTATATTCAGTTGATCCGCGCTCCGAGCATCTTCGAACCGTGCTTCAAAGATGGTCGAACCACGCTTCAAGGAAGGATCCGCTCTGAAAACGCCGATCTGCATTTTTAGAACGGGGTCGGGGAGGGGGAGGGGAGTTTCCGGTTACTAAGGTTATAGCCCAATGATTAGGTATCCCATTCTCACCCAAGTGCCCAAAGTTTGATCCCGAGTCCTCCCCGTGTGTGTATGCTGGGGTTCACTCTCAAGTCTACTGGGCCTCTCATGGGTCCAGCCCCTTTGCCATAAAAGTTTTAATCAAACATCAACCTAATAATAAAATCCAAATCTAGTTTAATGATAGTCTAAGGTGAACTCGTCTTTTTCATAGCAACATTACTTAGAATATACTTTGTTTGAGTAGACTGCATCAGTAGAGTTCCACATATATATACCATCTCATCAGTAATAATAATTCTCTTCCATTAATGAAAGAGTACTCTAGATTCTTCCATGGCACCAATGCACCCCGTGACCCTGAAAAAGACCCAAGCCATGAACTCAAGTTCCAGTAATCTTATTAAAGAGAGAAGAAAATAAAGAAATGAAAGGAAGAAAGAGAAAAACATGTGAACTAACATCTGAAACTGTTGGAAGTTGATGATTTTGGAAAAACCATTGAAGTGAGAGTGGAAAATCAGTGGCCATACACAGCTCAAAGTGGCAGAGACCTCATAATAGACAATCCACCCACAATTCTTCTTTTTAACCCGTGACAATCACACGTGCTACTCAGTAAGACATCATGCACACATGAGACTTTGCATGCACGCAACAGTTCTCTTTATATATCTCTCTCTCATTCTAATCTATATAAATGGTTGTTAAGAGCTCACATTCTCTAAGTGAGTTGTTGGAGAGCAGCTTGTGTGACCCTCTTGAGCTAAAGGTGTAGATTTTGGCAAGGCCTTGCCACCTATCAGAGAGAGATCAAGGTATATTGGTTTTGTTTTCTTTCGTTGCATGTACATGTTTGTTTGTTTGCTTGCTTGCAGCATTGGTTTATCATGGCATAGTTTATAAGCTAATAATTAACTATCTGGTACTGTTGCCTGCATAAGCTGAAGGGCATGTTTGGTGATTTAAGAATGTTGTGAAACATGATTCTGTTAATTTTTCTCTTTGGAATAGTATTGAAAATATATTGCCAAACAAGTTCCGTAAAGCATATTCTCAGCACAACTCATTCTTAAAATATAAATCTTCTTAACCGAGAGAGATGCGAAATGGAACTTAAATGCGTGCGAATGAATTCACTTGAAATGGGTGAAGGTCCAACATTAGGGTCCATTTTCAATTCAAATAAATTTATGGTTTGGGCCTAGATCGGGTTCATAAGTTCATATCCATCAACCCAAATATCAGAATCTGACTGCCTTTGTTGAACACATATGGGAGTACATTATACAAGTATTTGTCTTAAGAATTTGTATTCGAGGGTTAGTTCGTCTCAAGTCTCATAATTTCTGGGTTAGTAACTTGCGTCTGGGCTTAAAAAACTCGATGGACCCGGCCCGAAACCGACACATTCCTTCCCAATCAATGGTCCACAGTTTCCCGTTTGGATGGTGGGTCCCACTTATTGGTAGCTAGTGGTGTACTGCATGAATAGTGTGTGTGTGTATACTCATTCTAGGACCCTACCTCTTTGCCATTGTTTTCCTGATCACTAAAAAAAGGTGGCTTTCTATGGTCCCTTTTCTTCTTTGCCACTGGTACTCTCGAGATCGCAGAATAAAAGGAAGGACCCGTGACTGATTTAATTCTCTTGTCTCTACCCCTCTCTCTTTTTCTATGGACACAAGAGGCTAAAATACAAGCAGTACTCACGAGACCTCTTAGCATTTCGTCATGAAATCAACAAGCTACATGACCCCAGATTCTCTGTTTCCCTCTTTCATTAGATAATGAGATAGAACCCATCAAACCATGGTCCTAAAAGGGAAAAAAAGTACCATTAGATGAAAATGACAAAAGATGTGATAGTTTAAAGTATATATGATAGTGGAACTTGATATTTAGAGATGTAAATGTATTGGTTTTGGGTCGTCTATGGTGTAATTGGACTTAAACTCGACTCGAAATGGGTCGATGGTCAACCACATTAATTTACTTAATATAAATATATACATTATGCATGTAGATATTTGTGATTCCAGTATCTGACATGAAAAAAATGATGGTTACATTAATTTGATCCTGTTTAAGTTAGGCATTTGTTATTTAACTTGAATGATTCAAGACATTTGCTTTAAGTATAGATTAATCTCAAAAGTAATCAAAGTTTCAAGAAATGCTACATTCATGATATTGATGTAAAAAGAAGGGCCTGTAGAATATGGCTACAATGGAAGAACCTCATGTGTATTTTGCTTTGCAAACGTTTTTCAAGCATTATGTACCAAGATCCTATTTGGTTTTACTCTCAGAGTTCGGCAAAGTAAAAGATGCTGTGGTCAATTCATATGGCAAAGTAGAAGATGTTTAGATCATTTAATGAAAGATTCTGGAAGCACCTGCTATTGTTTGGTCCCAATTTCTTAAACTGTTGAAGTGCAGTAAATATACCCAGACATCAACAGTAAAAGCTTTTAGCCCTGCTTCAGGAAGAAGGCAACATAGAATAAATTTCAGCTTCTTGTTTGGGACCTTGAAAGCTTGAAATAGCGACATGTTCTTTAGTCACTTACCCAATTAGGACTTGTTTTTGTCACACTTCAACAGAAGAACCTTTTTAACCATTTCCCACCTCACCCCATTAAATAACAAAATAAGAGAAGGTTCCCATAAATCACAAAAAAAAAAAAAAAAAAAAAATGAGGAAAAGAAGTCAAATTGCAAGAGAAAAGAGAAAAAAATAGGTTAATACATAGTAGGAGGCCTTGAGCTTGTCCAGATAAACCTATTTGTTAAACATATATTTTAAACGTGATCAATCTGATAGTGAACCATATTCTGATTGAATTGAAATTTGGCCCAGTAGTAGAACAAGGTGAATAGTATATTTTGAGCCGTCTGGATTTAAGAATGTGGGCCCCTCTGGGTGAGCTTCTTGACTGCCCCAGAAGATTCTACAATTGTGACATTTTATTCACATCTATTAACTTAGAGATTCTTCTTTCCATCCATTGGCTTAAAAGTACAACCTGCTGGAAAGAAGAGGCTCCCAACCGTTTTTCTCCCAAGACAATGATATTTCACTCAACCTGAGCTTGACAATTGTCACCATTTCAATGGGTGTTTTCAAAAGGAGTGAGTATAAATGAGAGCCTTGGCTTTGCTCCTTGTCCTTGTAGTGGCCAGCTTACTAGAGGAACTCAAAACAATATCATATTTCTCTAATCTTTCTCCTCTTTTTGAATTTTTACAATGCCCAAGTAGTTTTCCTTTCATTTTCCAGCCACCCTCATAACCAAACTATGGTTTTCCTGCCAAATTTATAGACAGAAGCTCCATTTTGGCTGCCAAAATTTGTGGAGGTTTTGATTAAGCCTCTAAGATCATAATGTCGATCAAGCTCCCTCGCGGGTTGTTGTTAATTTGGATCGCCTTCTCCATTTTCACACTCAATGCACATAATTCTGAAGGTAGAACTCATTTTCATAAGAAGCGCAATAGCCATGGTCCCTACATTGGGAATCCTGTTCCTCAGCCCCCTGCTTATCCCACTCCAAGTCCCCCTGATTCCGGCGATTTAGGTGATCCCAGCTCAGATGGCTGCATTTTCGATGTGAGATCTTACGGTGCAACTGGAGACGGATCCACTGATGACACCAAAGCATTCATGTCTGCCTGAAAAGCTGCATGTGCGGTTGAATCAGCTGTTCTATTGGTTCCCTCAGATTACATTTTCATGATCACATCGACCATCTTCTCTGGTCCATGTAAGCCGGGACTTGTGTTTCAGGTAGGACTAGTTTCATATCCTTATGTCACAAACATAATTTCATGACTTTGACTTGTTTTCTGGATGGATGATTGGTAATTCTGTATGTAACTTCTTGTTAAAGGTTGATGGAATTTTAATGCCACCTGATGGGCCTGATTCCTGGCCTGATTCTGATAGCAAGAAGCAATGGCTTGTGTTTTATCGGCTCGATGGGATGACTCTTGGAGGAAGTGGAGTTGTTGAAGGGAATGGAGAGAAATGGTGGGATCTCCCCTGCAAACCTCACAGGGTAATTAATCAGTAATCCAATTCAAATTATGCTAATTTCGTACTCTTGAAGCTAAAATGATCGCTAATGCTATTGAAATGCGATTATAGGGCCCTCATGGATCAACATTGCATGGACCATGTGACAGTCCTGCTGTGAGTTCTCTAATTTCTATTGCTCCCTTGTTCAAAATTTTCATCTCTAAAGATTAATTTGATCTCCTGAACTTTTGGTTGTTCACTATTTCAGTTAATTCGGTTTTTCATGAGCTCAAACCTGGTGGTTAGAGACCTACGAGTTCAGAACAGTCCCCAATTTCATGTGAAGTTTGACGGCTGTAGCCACGTTTTTATAGAAAACGTATCGATAAACTCTCCAGCCCTCAGCCCCAACACAGATGGGATTCACATCGAAAACACGAAGTCTGTTTTCATATCCAACTGTGTCATTAGCAACGGTAATGAACCTTCACTTCCTGATGCTTCTTATCAATGTCTTTAAACTTTTTTTTTTAATGTGTTCACAATCACATATTGCTCAATATGATTTAATATTAGAGGATGATCTAACAGGTGATGATTGTATATCGATTGGACCGGGTTGTTCAGCAGTTGATATAGAGAATGTTACTTGTGGACCTAGTCATGGTATCAGGTAACTGTTTTTTACTGTTTTAAATCCTTTTCAGTAACATGTTCGTTTCATCTTATTAACTTATGACCAAGTTCCTCCCTATATGAATGTATTTTATGCAGCATTGGAAGCCTTGGTGTGCACAACTCGCAGGCTTGCGTATCGAATGTAACAGTTAGGAATGCGGTTATAAGGAATTCGGACAACGGAGTCAGGATCAAGACATGGCAAGGTGGGATGGGGTCTGTAACGGGCATTACATTCGACACTGTACTAATGGAAAATGTTCGCAATTGCATCATAATAGACCAATACTACTGTTTATCAAAGGCATGCTTAAATCAAACATCTGCTGTTTTTGTGTCTGATGTATCCTATATGAACGTCAAAGGCACATACGACGTTAGAAGCCCACCAATACACTTTGCTTGCAGTGATACTGTCCCCTGCGCCAACATAACAATGTCAGAGGTGGAGCTTCTTCCAGCCCAAGGGGAGATGGTGGATGACCCCTTCTGTTGGAATGCCTATGGAGCTTTGCAGACACTTACAATCCCACCCATTACATGTTTGCAAGATGGGGCACCCCAATCTCTCTCAGAGAGATCTGCATATGACTGTTGATCTTCTCTGCCTAAGCTAAAACTAAATGATCCAAAAAAAAAAAGCATATAAAGCCCAAGGTCCATATGGTTGACACACTTTTTTCAGTTGAACTGTTGTGAGCCTTGTTTTTCCTAGTTAGGTTCCCTTTTGGGGCTTGTTCAGTTGTTCTATGTTAGTGGTGTGATGGGGTTTTGTAGTCTGGTGGTAGGGCTAGTGTCCCACATGTAAAAAAGAATGGGACTCATATCATAGTAACAGAGATTGATTTGATGTGATATTGACAAGCTCATGTGAAATGAAGTGAAGATGAATTGAATGCTGGACTCAACATGTCTTCTTTCTTGTCACTTAAACCACCAATGCAATGCTTCTCTGTAAAGATTAAGGCTGCAATTGATTTCCCATAATTCCATGGAAATCTATCTGCCCTAACACATAAATAATATGCTAGGAGGGAAATAGGAGGGTGAAAACTGAAAAGTAGTTTCATTTCACTCATTTACTTTGTTATTGAAAATGTACTCTTTCGTTCATATCAGCATATCAGCATTAGTGTATGTCCCCATCCTTTAAAGTTGTAACATATAATACACGGATACTTCAAAATGGGCAACGTATCGTGTCGTATCGTATCCGATACTTCACTTTTTATGTGTAAAATCCGTGTCCGTGCCGTATCTGTTGCGTATCCTAGCCATAACCATTCCATATCTGGGCATCATAGGTTGTAACAATGGTTTTACTAGGCATATGAGAGACAACACTTGTGCTTCACCAAGCCTTACTAGCCAAGTTGTAGGTAGTCAAGGCAAGTGGGTCTGGTCGTGGTCAGTTTAGTTATATAACTATAGAAAATATTCACGTGCAAGCACACGTTGTATTGCGCATATGCAGTCCACCTCTTGAGGCCCAGTTGGATGCATTTTTATCATCTAGAAAGGTCTCTCTAGTCTCTACGGAGAAGGATCGTGTGAAAAAACCAGCCCCATTAGATTATATTAACCATTATTTAACAACCTTGAAGATTAATATTATGTAGGGAAAAGGTTCTCCAACAAGTGGAATACAAGCGGAGCCCAGCTCTATGGGGCCCAATTGAACCCACATTTAATCATTGCAGCCCCTTTGATAATCTTGTCATCCCATGATCAAGAGACCTTATTTTTATACTCATTGAACCTTAACTCACCATTGAATTGAATCTCATAAGAACTATAGTGAAGATGTCATTAAATGTTAAGGCTGTTAAATGATACATTTCCATCTGCCCCCCTCCAATTGATAGATGTGCATCTAACTAGGCCCCATGAGCTACACTACATATCTCATCGTAGAACTTTCTCCCTATTAACCATAGATTTTTATTCTATCTATTTATTTATTTTTATTTTTAAGATTCAATCCAACAATGATATAATAAGTAGGACATTTTTTTTTTTGGTAAACATAATAAGTAGGAGTCGAATGCCATACATATAATCTACACCACACCAAGCGTAGTTAAAAATAAAAATCAAATGTGAATTTTAAAATGAGCATCAAATAACCTTTCTTCTTGCGAAAATAGAATAAAAAGAAAATGAGAAATGAACTTAAGGTAATAGCTAGTAGTCCAAAGGAAAAGTTATTTATGCAAAATGCACCTTTGATCTTTATTTTTAATTAGCAATGGTATGAATTCTATGCATTCAATTTCTATTTATTTATTTTTTTATGAAGAAGGTGTCTGGCCTCTTCGAGAACCGACTATTCTCTAGACACGTGAAGTCCCTGCCTCCCTCCCCACACACTGAGTAAATCAGGTTTTTGCCTAGGTAACTAACTCCACGAAGAGAGCACAAGTTCCGATTCCTAAATATTTTAATGAAAACAAACATACCCTTAGTTTGATGAGGGGGATAAAAGAATGTGAAGGAATCAAAGGTGGGCCCAAATGGCCTCCATAGAGGAGAAAATTTCCCATACAACAACTATATACAACTAAAATATATAGAGTGGTTAGATTTTAGGAGCTGAATCTACAGAAGAAGAAGACAGAAGAAGAAGAAAAGGAAGGGATGCCTCTGGGGAAGTACTACTGCGACTACTGTGACAAGCAGTTTCAGGACACTGCCTCTGCGAGAAGGCGCCATTTGCAGGGCATCCAACACCAGCGAGCAAAAGCCCTCTGGTACGACTCCTTCAATCTCAACGGTAATCTTTACACTTCTCTCTTCTCTCTTTGGCATTTCCACAAACACTTGGTGTTCATATCTCCCCACAAGAAATATACTGTTTTTTAAATGGTGTTTTTTATTGTTTGCTTCTTCAGATCAGCAAAGGTTCCAAGCCCATGCCCTTGGAAAGGGAGTCTGCAACCATTTCGTCAGAACGGTATGTATGTATCTATGTCCATCTTCCTAAAACTGATAGAAATTATATGGGCACCCCCATTTGTTTCATCATATAATTGAATTCCTAGGAATTGTGGGACTTGTATTTCTAAAAGTAGTTAAAATTGAAGAAACAAATGTGAATGTCCAAAAAAATGACCATCAAATAATCTCCCCTTTAATGGAAAATGAATAAGGGGTGATAGGACCTGAATACCCAGCCATTACCAATAGTAATTCAAATCCTAGAAAAGTCTAATAACCTTCACTCCTCGCCTCTTTAGTAATCTGTTTGGTGGAGCCCATTTGACAATGAATTCCTATGTATTCAATTCCATGCAAAAAAAGAAAAAGAAAAATGGAACTTGCTGATGGGGGTGATCCTTGCTTGTCTAGTTGTGGATGTTTGTCCACCATTGGGACAGATAGGGTCCTCTAGTCATATTTTTATTGAACTCAATCTCTCTCTTTCCCGGAAGTGTACTATTCTCTAATTCTGTAAAGATTCAGTACATTGTAGTGGATTTTGTTTCTACTAGTGAGTGAAAGAGGTTCTCTGGTGGGTTATTATACTTACTGGAGTCTTTTTTCTTAGTCTTATCTAACTCCTAACAATTTTTAGTTTTAATATATAATGCAATTTGATGCAGTAGTTATTTATCTTTTCTCTTCATGTTATGTAGGGATTTTGCCAGTATGGAGATTCATGCAAGTATTTTCATCCTAAACCGAATACACAAATCCCAACTCAAGCCATACCCGGTAAGTAATTTCTTGAATTGTAATTATCATTTAGAATTAGAGCTTTGCAGTTTTTTCCTTTTTTTTTTTTTGGAATTGAATTAAGAAATTTCTTCAACCTACATTCACTAACTATATATCATGGAATAAGGATAAGATGAAGACAAGAGCCTGTAGCACAATTCAATGTGCTCATTGTTGCAACCACAAGGTTGTGGATTCAATTCGTGTTAAAAAAATATATATACATAGTAATGCTGATGCATTCAAGTGTTTGTAACTTGTAAGAATTTATTGACATTTACATAGATTATGATCGTGTGATACCTATGGCTCAACAGTCCTGATTATGATGCCAGATAGGGCATGGATAAGGCAGGGGCATGTGTTTTACATACAGAATCTGAAGTATCAAATGGGGTATGATATGGTATGTTGCCTGTGATAAGTATCCAGGTATCATAGGTTTCCTTGTTGTATGTGCAGTGATGTTGGTAGCTGATTCACAAATGGTAATAATAACACATGCAAGCAGTAAAGAGAGACAACAATCAAAAGTTAAGGAGATCGGAATCTAATTCCATGCGAGCGTGACAACTTTATGGGATATATTTAAACAAGGTGGAATCTAATTGTGCATACAATGATATAGTTAAGGCTTTATATGTTTTGAGGATGTTGGGTAGGTGATCGGAATGTCGTGGTCTTTATGTGAGCGGGATCAGCTGCCAAGAGGGATGGTGCTTGGATGGAAATGTTGCAAACTCGATGGGTTCTAAAGGTAACTTCAAGTGTACTGAGCAATTTGAAGATTCAACTATACAACACCATTGCAGGCGCCCTTTTGAGCAGTGGAATATCTCTGGATGAGATCCCAAAATAGGTAAGCGCGAGATAGGCATGGAATTTAATACGTCTGTTAAGCAGCTGAACAGTATGCAGTTTGGTTACTTAGTCTTGGGCTATCGTTGCTAGTAGTTTGGTATTTGATCAAGCTCCACTACAGCACATTGGTAAGTGGACAGAGGTAATTGGTCCATATATATCTTCCTTTTGGGTGAGATTGGAGGGAGGCAATCTTTAAGACATTGGTAGGGGGACTTTGGGATTATGGAAGTGACAAATCCTCTTGCTCTGAAAAGTGGTTTTGGATTTTGTTCACTTGTGACTATTGTGTGTTTCACCTGCTAAGATTCCTAGGTTTCTCTTTGAAGTGGTTGGGGTCTAGTTTGATGTCCATGTAAAAGTTAAGGTTGCTAATGTTGGTTATTTGCATCAAAAAGAGGCAGAGAGGATAGGTTTCCTCATACAGGAGGAGCCCAAAATTGTTAGAAAATATGGATCGTCTAGTTGGGTTGGTAATGGTACCAGGGACTTCATCATCATCAGCAGCAGCAATAGAGCCTTATCCCATTAATCTGGGCCAGCTGTATCTGAATAGAGAAGATGAATTTGGTAAAAATTGAAGATAACTTAGAGCCACAATGTGATAGATTTTGTTATCTAGGAATAGATATAGAACAAATCAGAAGATTGAGTTGTATGTCACAAATAAGATTAGCTTGGGGTGTGTAAAGTTGAGACATGCTAGTGTTGTTATTATGTAATTGTCGAGCGCCACAGCCCCATCACTTCAATTAAATGCACATTTTAATAAGAAAGTTGTTAGGTAAAGTGAGACATACATGTGTGGAGTTACAAGAAATTATAGAATTAGGGTTGAGAACATGAGAGGGAACTTACATGTAGCAATGAGAACATGAGAGGGACCTTACAGGTAGCTCTAGTAAAAGGACAAATTAAGGAATTCCTTTTTGATGGTTTGCTGGAAGCAGCTCTTGTATGATGTACTGAAAGGTTACAACTTATAAGTTCAAGGAACTAGGAGAACAGGAGAACATTGAGGACTTGAATAAAGCTATGGAGAGGGACATGGTAGACTGCAGAGTTAAAGAGAACATAGCTTTAAGTAGGGTTGAGTAGAAAAATTGACTTCACAAACCCAACCCCTAATAGATGGCATAAGGCTATGATGACGGTGGCAGCAGCCGCAGTGGTGGTGGTATTTCTTATAATAACAGAATGTGATCTTTTAGTTTGTTAGATATATAATTAGTTACATTGTTAATAAAGAAGAAATTGAGGTTGTGTAATGTCTCTCTAAACAATGGGCAGATGAATTTTAGGTTTTCTTTTTTCTTTAGATGAATGGAAATGATGATAGAGAATCATTGTATATAGAGTAAGCAGACCCATTGGTTATAGTCATGCAATGGTTTCAACAGATTTCTAGACATTGTAGCCCATGTAATATATTTGTTTATTATCAATAACTACAACTTTGTTACTGATCGGAAGAAGAGAAAAATTAGTTAAAATGTGTATGCTATATTGAGCGAAAGTGCAAAGGATGTTTATGGTATTAACCATTTCTGAATGCCACATGCTTACTGCTGAGTGATGGGTTTTAATTGGATTTCTGTTGTAGGAATGACTTCTACAGAGAACATCCAATCACCAATTATTATGGGCAACGAGCTTATAGGAGGAGCCTCTGTGTCAGGTAAGTGCCATAATTTAGGAAACCTCTCTAAAAACTGCAAATGTGATAAAAGAAATTTGCTGATAAAGATTTACTAATTAAAAAAAAAGGAACTGGCGGATAATGAAAAGGAAAGTGAAATGTCGGTGTTTAAATATGCTTCTCATGTGATACTTGCCATAGCTTCAGTTATTTACTTTTTTGGTGTTATTTGCAGGGAATGTTGCTAGAGATTCTGTGGGAATTTCATTGGGGAACTTACCTCCATCCCTGAGGCCACCTCCAGAAGGGGGATATCTGCCCCTTCCTTTTGTTGACTGGGGATAAATCCTGTTCTTTGGTTAGAATGCCATTCCTTTCGCATTCTAGTAAGCGCAGTAACTTTTGCTTCTATTGTAAAGTAAATACTTCTATCAAGTTTTGTCATGAGTATACTACTTTCTATTGTACTGCTTTACTTGATCATATAGCTGGTAAGTAATGCATTATATCTTTACAGAAATCCATACCTTAGCATTTTACTATAATGCTATAACTCTAGGCCATTAGCATTTTACTATAATGGTATACTATAGGCCATTTGTTCCTTCTTTGCTTTTCTTCTCTATGTACATCCACAACCACAAAAGTTGTTGGTTTCCAATGTAACTTTTGAACCTTATGTTCAAGTTTCCGAAGTATATGACCAGAGTCGTGCTTCCAACTTGGCTTTGGTGATGAGTGATAGGGGTTGAGACATCAATGGTGACAGTCAAAAGGCCATGGCGTATTTTAATATTTGAGTGGACCTACATCCACAAATTTGTCTGTTCCTTTTTTTTCTTTTTTATCGATGACAGTCAGCTACTATTAAAAAAATCTCTCTTTCAATATGAAGGTCATATGCCACTTTTAGTGGGAACATGATTTTCACAGCCAGATTTGATTAATCAATGTGAACCCAACAAGAAAACTTGCACTGCATCTGTTTGTATTCGAGTCACGGGTTGATGTAGTTCTTATGGTTGGGGAGCTGAGCCTTATGACCAGGGCAAATGATGCAAATGCATTTGTACAGGCTATGCATCCTGCTGCTGTAGTTCCCTAACCTGAGCCCTTTAATGGCGCCCTCTCTATATTACTTTTTGGGGCTATATAAACAACTCATCATCATTTCTAGCATGCAAATCATCAAATTACTACTTAACTTGCCTTTGTTAATGTGGTTCTCTTCCTGCTTCATGTTCTTTATTGACTGCATTTAGACTATGCACCTTCTTTGTTCTTAGTAAGTTGCATAGCGCCATAGAAGGTGACCGTAACTGTCCTATGATACCGTGCAGGAAAGAAGAGTGTTACAGAGAGTCCTTTCCAAGCCAATGATGTAAATCAACTCTTGTTAGCGTAGTTCAGGGGAAAATGGCAAGATCATTAAGAGGCACTCCACCCAGTTTCTATTGTGATTGGTGAGATTCCTCAATATATACTTGTATAAAAAGAGTGTTGTCTGTCACTAGTTGATATGGGCAAGCATAAGACCCCTTCATTCTTCAAAACCACATTCACATCGGGCCATCGGCCGACAGAAATGGTGAAAAACTACTTTTTTCTACCTAAACTCATATGGGGCAATGTGATAAAAGAAAGTATGGAAACAGTACAAGGGACCTTGAGATTTGCTGCAAAAGCATATGCTTCAGGCCGGAGTGCATACTTTGTTCTTAACATTATTTGTCTATAGTTTTCCTTGTACTCGGGTTATGTTCCAGTACCAGAGGACTTAAAACAACAGTTCACATTCATAGAGATGACTAGTGGTAATGGTGAAGAGACATCAGAAAAATATCATTCCAATGTTTGCCTATAGATGGACCTCATGGATTGTGTACTAGAGCAGAGCCAATTGGATGGCATGGGCCCCATGATGAATCCACCAAGGTAGAAAGATTTTAAGGTGAGCGTCAATCTCCTATCACACAGACTCTGCAAGTTAACATTACCTGTTGGGTTTTGTTTGAAGAACATTAGAAAATCTAAGGGGTAAAAGAAGAAGAAGAAGAAGAATATGAGAAAATCTGACATGACAAATTTCAATAAGGAAGAAGTGACAAGATTAGTGCGACCTCCATAATTATTTGTTTTGTAGTTAGATTTTTTTTATGACCGTTTGTTTTTATTAAAATATATAGAAATTGAATACATAGAATTCATACAATCAACGGTTAAAAAAGAAGATCAGAGGTGCATTTTCGAAAAAATGAGCATCAAATAACCATGCCTTTTTGGGAGATTGAATCAAAAGAAGATGGGTAGTTCATTTTCCATATTCTTCTGATTCTATTTTCCTAAAAAGAACGGTCATTTGATGCTCATTTTTTAAATTCACATTTGATAAAACGGCTTATGGTATGAATTGTATGTATTCAATTTTTATGTATTATAATGCAAACAAATAGGCCTTCAAAGTTTTATGAAATTAAGTAGAGATTAAATAGTTACCGTGCTATTTTGACCTTAATTCTTTCTCCGAATTGATTTGTTTTCTGTAAATGAATTCCTAAGAATTTTAAGAAATATATTCCTGAAAGTGGCTAAAATTGAAGAAAAAAAGGTGAAGATATATAGCTGGCTATCAAACAATCATCCCTTGGATGTAAAATGAATTAAGTGGAGAACGGAAATAAATACTCAGCCATCACCCTAGTAAATCAAGTCCCGGAAAAGTAAGGAGTCCAACCTACAACTCCACGCTATATCCTTCACTCCTTCTCTTTTTAATAACCCTATATTGCAACATGCCAATGAGGCCGATTATTACAAAATATCAGGTCCCGAATGTTGGGTGAATACTGTATATTCATAAAAGTGGGATTTAGCATTACGGGAGGCCTACATCTGACCTGCTCCTTTGAGTTGGCATCTCCGGAATTTGCAGGCCACTTGTCCTAGGGCAATAAGGAGTCCGGATCAGCGAGGCTTTGGCGCCCTCCAATTTTATAGGGTATTCTCAAATTTTACTCCAATAGGAATAGGTCCAGACCTTAGGATTGACCGTTTGGTAAAAAACATGATCAATAAATAAGGAAAATATTCAAGTGAGAACTAGTTCATACTTATTATATATGAGAACTTTTTTGTGGGGCCTAAATATTTAGCCGAATAAATAATGTTTCTTGAGGTAAAATTTGGAAACACCCCATGCACTAAAAAGGCATTTATCTTGGGGGCTCAGCTTTTGATTAAGCGGGCACCAACATGGAGTTTCCCTCTTGAACTTGGAGGAAAGCCTAAGAGGATCCCAACTCAAAAGGAGAGCTGCTATATATTAAGCTGCCATTGGGGAAGTCTGTTTCAGAGCTCTATTTCACTTTTAAAATGGTTTCAAATAGAGGTTTTTGTGATTTTAGACTGTTTGGCAATTTTATGACGAACGACTATTTGAATCGGATTTAAGATGTTTTTGACCTATTCCAAAAAGTTATAAAATAAAAGAAAATCGAAAAAGACTACAATGTCTAAGTTCATGGTTGGCATCTCTATTTCCAATCTATCTTTGTCTAAATATCTAGAGCAGGTAGAGGTTCGAAAAATAAAAGCAGTTGCACAAGATTCTACCCTCCACCCACCCGCTCTAATGAAGTAAAAGCAAATCCTCTTAAAATGAAAAGCCCCATTTCTAGGCTTGCAAAAATAAAAGCTTTTAGCCTCTCCTTTTTATGGCTCTATTTTGAATGGCTTTGTGGGGATAACAGCAGACATATCAAATAAGGCCCTACTCTTATCCATGCTGTGTATGATATTTTGTAATGTGCTGCACTTGAGCCCGAATAAATAAGAGTAGGGCCAACTTGACCGTTGGCTATATATGAAAAAAAAAAAAATAAATTTGCCACACTCAGGTTGCTAGAACTCATTGAGGCGCCTGTGAATTAATGGTTTAAGGCAATGATGTTATTAATACTGATAACACATCATTATTCATTATCAGCCAGTGATGCAATGCCAAGTTCATCAAAACTAACCACTTAAAAAAAAGTTAAGTTAAAATTAACATTACACATATTATATGAGTTTAAAATTAACATTACACATTATATGAGTTTAAGCTCTCCTTCTTCAGAAAGCATACTCATCATTATCATTATCATCAAAACCTTTAACCAATTATGTTGGGTGGACTACATGAATTATGTTTCTCCATTCCGATCTATCCTACGCTAACTACTTTCATCGACATCCTCTTCGGCCTACCCCTTTTTCCTTGGTGGGTCATCAACTTACATAGTGAAACTTGTTGGCCGGCGTTGGACATGTTTAAATCATTTCAAATGAGTCTCTTAATTTATCACCTATTGATGCTACCCCTATATAATGCTTCCAAAAGCATTCATTTCTAATTATATTTTTCAACTTTTACCATCATTCATCTCAACATTCTCATCTCTATATACTAAATTTGTGCAGGCATTTCTTCTAAAAATAGACTTTATATGATGAAGAAAGTATTTTTAAACGTACTCACACACCCAGCCCACATACACTCACCCAAGTTTCTCACCATCAGCACTACAGCGAGGGGAGTGATGCTTGGTTATTTTGTGGAAGAGAGGTGCATCACTGTTGTAGGGCATGCACTCTCATAACCAGATTTGGGACCAGAGAAAGTAAAAGGGCTGGGAAGAACATGGGTTTTATCTGCTACCCATCTAAATTGCTTATTTCATTCACCTTTTTCCCTTCAGCCGTCATGCTTACTCCACATTCTCCAAATTAAAGAAAAGCCCAAATGGAAGAATGGTCGGCTACTCCCACTACAAAAAAAAAAAAAAAAGGATGCAGAAGAACCACAGGTAGTTGCCACTGAGAACTTAACACTATAAAATGTCTTCAGCTCTGCTGATTTTTAACTGCTTCTTACATATAGGCTTGGGCGTAGATTCTAGTTCTGAGAACATTGGTTGGTGGTTTCTTGATTAGATCAATACAGTTGTTGTTAGTGACAAAAACCCACCTAAAATCAAAGCCAAGTTCATTGATTCTGATATTGTGTTTGTGTGGGGATATTTTCACTAAACCGAAATCAGAGCTAGTTCTGGTCTTAAAACAGCTTAATCATGCCTCCCCTCGGCCAAAGCGGACCGCGGCTGAAGAGTCGCAGCACTCGCCGAGGTGATCATCCCCGAGGTCAGGTAGCACAGGTCATTGTACACCAACCTCGGCACGGCAGATTTGACAGGCGCTAATGGGACTGTTGACAGGACGGAGGCACGTGCTAAGGCGTGCCATGCGACTCATCATTCCTGACAAAACGGCGTTATACGGTACATGTGCGCCCCCAAAGCATGGCTCCAGGCCAGGCCCGATGGGACTTGGCCCAAAAGTCAATCACTGCATGGCCCGATAAGATTGGCATTTAATGAGGAATGGGTAGGTGAGGCTAGCATTTAATGAAATGTGGGCTGAGTGGACAAGGCCACTCAAGTGGCAAAGCCCATCATGAGGCTCATCCACGCGAGCCACCCCCATCTCCAATAAATAGCGTCTCCATCTCCATTCTAAGGTACGCAACCCATAACGCATACACTTACTCTGCAATTTTCTCTCCATCTCCCTTATTTAGTCCCTGAACTGACTTAAGCATCGGAGAGCCTTGTGCTGCCCACAGCCAGGGTCCTCTGACGTGTTTTCCTCTCTTCCTCTTGAGGTCAAGCCGGAGCCGCGTTAATCTTCATCCAAACAACTCAAGACAGGGGTCCCAATCCCTTATTCAAAGTCCGTAATTTTTAGGCACTTACAATTGGCGCCGTCTGTGGGAAAGTAATAACCCATACCCAAAAACCTTTCCCAAAAACCTTTCTCAAAACCTTTCCAGTCACCATGGCTCCGAGAAACAAGATAGGCGGAGAGCACCCGAAGTCCCTCCCTCCAGGGCCAATGGTTCTCCCTAGACTATTGCCCTATGTGTCCCATCCAGAAGAGCGCAACGCGAGAGGGGAGGCTGCAAAAGTGGAAAGTTACCACACCGAGTCTGCGTCGTCCCCGTTAGAGATAGGGAACCCACCGCGGCTGAATGCTCCCCTGCAGGAGCGCTTCTCGAAGGGTAAAGCCCCGGCAGCGGCGGGATCATGCCGATCCGAACGGAGCTCGAACCACGAAGACGACAGAGCCAACCCCGCTCAAGCGGCAATCAGGGCTTAGAACCTCGCCCTCCAGGAGAAGGACGACCTTATCCGCCAGCTCAGGCAGCAGCTCCGTGAGAAGGGGACAGTCCCCGTGGGCGGTGACCTCGTAGGCAGAAAGGATCCCGTCACCGGTAGGGATTTGCAAGAACATCTGAACGAGAAAAGCCGCGAGCGGAGTCACGCTGGGAGTTCTTGCCATAACCACATTGACAGGGGGTCAATGCCTCGACTCATCAGACGTCCCCGACTTCGCTGGCCTCGACTCATCCCCCTTCTCCAAAGAAATCAACGAGTATCCTCTCCCAAAGAAGTTCAGCGTCCCAAGGTTCGTCCTCTATGACGAAACCTCGGACCCAACAGCACATCTCCGGCATTTCACCCAAAAGTTGTCCGCCTGGGGTGACGTCGGGCACCTCAATTATAGAGTCTTCTCTTCCAGCCTGGGGGATCTCCCCCTCAAGTGGTTCTGCGCACTCCCGGAAGGGTCGATCACCGGCTGGCCTCAGTTGCGGGACTCCTTCCTGGGAAAGTTCCAGGCGCACCGAGTCATCCCAAAGACTGACAGTGACATTATGGCCCTCAGAATGAGGTGGAGTGAAAGCGTCACTCAATTCGCGAAGAGGTTCTGGACGGTTTATAGCCAAATCGACAACTCCTCTGAAGATGTCGCGATCAGGTCCTTCCAGCACGCCCTCCTGCCGGGGTGGGAGCTCCGGAAAGAGCTCGTCCGAAACCCTGTGCCCTCCAAACAGCCCTTATGGCCAAGGTGAACAAATACATCGAACAAGAAGAGGACGAGGCGCGGGCCAACGAGAGTTTTGGCGTCTCCAAGAACCGGTCTCGGCAGGAAGATCGACCGCGGCAGGAGGATCGACCCTCCGGAAGGGAAAAGAGGACCTTCCGCAGAGAAGAGACGAGCCGAGACCACCACTCGGGTGGCCAGTCATCAGCCCCGACTCACACTTCGGGAGGGGGCAAGAGACACAAATCATCCTACTCCTCGCGCGAAAGGGTCAATACGGTCTTCAAAGAGCCGATTCACCAGATACTGGACAAGATCCAAGGGAAGCCGTACTTTAAATGGTCGCAGCCCATGAAGAGCGACCCCTCCAAGAGAGATCAAAACAGGTTTTGCGCTTACCACAAGCAGAACGGCATAATACTGAGGATTGCTACTCTCTCAAAGACCACCTTGAGAGGCTCGTCAAGGACGGGCACCTGAAGGAGTACTGCAAGGGAGCAGACAGCAGGAGCAACAAGCGACCTCGGCGCCAAGCCGAGGAGAATCATGACAGCGACGAGTTGGAGAGAATCATAAGCGTCATTCTCCTAGCCCCCACTAAGCAGGGTAGCAGCCAGGCCCGTGCCGAGGCCACGAGGGCCTCCCATGGGAAGCAGGTGATGGCAGCCGAGCTCGGACCAGCCTCCAAGAAAGCACGGACGGAGAGGCCAAAGATCTGGTTCTCAGACGAGGACCTGGAAGGAGTCCAGCTCCCCCACAACGACCCGCTGATCATGACCCTGAAGCTGAAGAGCTGCATGGTGCAGAGGACTCTCGTCGACCCCGGCAGTTCATCCGAGATCCTTTACTTCGATTGCTTTACCAATATGGGGCTCACCGAGGAGGATCTACAGGAAGCGCGGACCCCCCTGATAGGGTTCAGCGCGAAGCCCGTGTATCCAAAGGGAAGAGTCTCCCTCAAAGTTCAAGTCGGAGGCGCCTCAGTGATGGCTCACTTCCTCATCGTGGATGCGCCGTCCCCCTAAAATGCCATAGTGGGGAGGAGTTGGCTGCATCAGATGGAAGCCGTTCCCTCCTCCTACCATCAGAAGCTTAAGTTCCCTTTGGAAAGGGATGACAGGGTTGAGGTGGTCACAGCCGAGGGTGACCAGCAGATGGCCAAACATTGCATGATGGCCGTCGTGCCCGGCGAGGAAGAGCCGAAGCAAGTACATATAGCAGAACTGAAGGCCGAACTGGACAGAGTCAGCCGCGATCCAGAAGAAAAGAGCATTGAAAACCTCACCGAGGTCAGGATCGACCCCAGTGATCCCGAGAGGTACTTCCTGCTTGGGAGTCAGCTCACCGAGCTGGAGAGGTCCGAGCTGCTTAGCTTCCTGTTGCGAAACAGGGAGGTCTTTGCTTGGACCCCACAGGAAATACCTAGCGTGGACCCTAAGGTCATGAGCCACAAGTTGAACGTAGACCCGCAAGTCAAGCCTGTGGTCCAGAAGGCACGAAGATCAGGAGTAGAGCAATCAACGGCCGTAGTCGAAGAAGTGGGAAAACTGCTAGAAGCAAGCGCCATCAGGGAGGTCCAGTACCCGAAATGGCTGGCGAACACCGTGGTAGTAAAAAAGAAGACTGGGAAGTGAAGAGTCTGTGTCGACTTCACTGACCTTAACAAGGCGTGCCCCAAAGACTGCTTTCCACTCCCAAAGATCGATCAAATGATCGATGCCACCGCCGGCCACGACAGGATGAGCTTCCTTGACGCTTACCGCGACTATCACCAGATACCCATGTACGGGCCAGATGAAGAGAAAACGACATTCATCACTCCTAGGGGGACCTACTGCTACAAGGTGATGCCGTTTGGACTCAAGAATGCAGGAGCGACCTACCAGAGGTTGGTCACCAAGATGTTCCGAAACCAGCTCGGCAGAACGGTCGAGGTATACATCGACAACATGGTCGTCAACTCCATACAGTCTCACGACCATCTGACGGACCTCGGCCAGGTGTTCGACGTTCTCCGGAAGTTCGGATTGAAGCTAAACGCCTCCAAATGCGCCTTCGGAGTCGGCTCCAGCAAGTTCTTAGGGAGCCTCGTCACGAGACGAGGCATCGAGGCAAACCCAGATCAAATCTCCGCAATCCTGGGAATTCAAAGCCCGGCGACGACGAAGCAGGTCCAGAGGCTCACTGGCATGGCCGCCGCTCTCAACCGCTTCATCAGCAGGTCCTCCGACAAATGTCGTCCTTTCTTTCAGCTGCTAAAGAAGAACCTGAAGTTCGAATGGACCCCGGAGTGCGACTCGGCTCTCCAAGAACTCAAAGCTTACCTGGCCTCACCTCCATTGCTGTCAACCCCAAAGAAAGGAGAAGCGCTGTATCTATACTTGGCGGTCTCGGATCATGCTGTGAGCTCAGTACTAGTCAGAGAAGATGACGGGCAGCAGAAGCCCATTTACTACACAAGCAAGATCCTCCTCGACGCCGAGACCAGATACTTGCAGATGGAGAAACTCGCACAGGCCCTCGTCAGTGCCGCTCGCAAGCTCTCACACTATTTCCAAGCCCACACGATAGTGGTGGTTACTGAGCACCAGCTCAAGTCTGTCTTCCGGAAGGCTGATTTCTCCGGACGAGTTTCAAGATGGGCAGTGGAGCTGGGACAGTACGACATCCAGTACCAACCCAGGACGACGATCAAAGCGCAGATTTTGGCCGACTTCATCGTGGAGTTCACTTCACCGAGTTCGACGCCGAGCCCACTCGACCTCGAACTGGGGGGCAAAGGGCATGAGGACTTAGTCTCGGGGACTGATTACGAGCAATCTCGAAATACGTTCCGTGATTCGGCTTGGAAGGTCTTCGTTGACGGGTCCTCTACCTCTAGGAGGGCTGGCGTCGGCGTAGTTCTCCAGTCTCCAGAAGGGCTAGTCATTGAGCAGGCCCTGACACTTGACTTCAGAGCATCAAACAATGAGGCAGAGTACGAAGCATTGCTAGCAGGGCTGAACAGCGCCAAGATTCTCGGAGCTCAACAGCTGGTGGTCTTCAGTGACTCACAGTTGGTGACAAGCCAGCTCACTGGAGATTACCAGGCTCGCGACGATAGAATGGCGGCCTATTTGACCCTCGCCAAAAAGCTCCTCTCTCAATTCCCGGAAGCAGAAGTCAGACAAATTGGCAGAGACTCTAGCTCACACGCCGACGCACTCGCCAACCTAGCTTCCGCCGTCGAAGCTGGGAGGAAGAGGACTGTAGAAGTAGGCTCACTGGCATCACCAAGCATAGAGCTTCACTCACCACGGCAAATCATGAGCATTGATCTCGGGCCCAGTTGGATGGACCCTATCATCGCATACCCCAAGGACGACCAACTCCCTGAGGACAAAGCTCAAGCTCACAAAATCAGGCTGAGAGCAGCACGGTTCTGGCTCTCTCCAAAATGAAAACTGTACAGAAAGTCATTCACAGACCCTTATCTCTAGTGCGTCCACCCGAGCCGAGTTGAAGACTTCCTCTTTGAAATACACGAAGGCATCTACGGAAGTCACATCGGAGGAAGATCACTCGCGTACCGGGCTATAAGCCAAGGATACTGGTGGCCATACATGCAGAAGGACGCATAGATGTACGCTATGAAATGCGAGAAGTGTCAGAAGTTCTCGCACAACCTCCATCAACCTGCACAGGATCTAAGCCCACTCTCCAGCCCGTGGCCCTTTGCCCAATGGGGGCTGGACATCGTAGGGCCCCTCCACCGAGCTCCAGGGAATAAGAGGTGGCTGATAGTGGCCACTGATTATTTTACCAAGTGGATAGAGGCACAAGCATTATCTTCCATCACTGAGCAAGACTCCAAAAACTTTGTATGGAAGAACATTATCACGAGGTTCGGCATCCCACGAATCTTGGTCTCTGACAACGGGACCCAATTCGACTCCAGCCTCTTCAAAAACTTCTGCAAGGAGCTCGGCATCAAGAACCATTACTCAACTCCAGCCTATCCCCAGAGCAATGGCCAGGCCGAGATCTCCAACAAAGTGGTCCTTGATGGACTCAAAAAGAGACTCGACGGGGCCAAAGGGAGATGGGTGGAAGAGCTACCCAGTGTCCTGTGGGCGTACAGAACTACCCCGAGGCGCTCAACTTCGGAAACTCCATTCTCCTTGGCATATGGAATGGAAGCCGTGATCCCGCTTGAGATCGGCCTTCCAACGCTCAGGTCCGAACTTTTTGACCAAAGCCAAAACGAGAAGAACCTGACCCTGGGATTGGATCTGGCCGAAGAGCGCAGAGAAGCAGCGTCCATCCGTTTAGCAGCCTATCAGCAATGGCTCGCAAAAGATTACAATCAGAGAGTTCGGGAAAGGAAGTTCTCCGTCGGAGAACTGGTCCTGAAGAAGGCACTGCCTGCGGACAAGGATCCGAACCAAGGCAAGTTGGCTCCAAACTGGCACGAGCCCATTCAAAGTGGTCTCGACTGCTGGCCAGTCCGCGTACAAACTCGAGGACATGGATGGAAAGCAACTGCCACGACCATGGAACGCCTCGCACCTCAAAAAGTTTTACTTTTGAAATGTACTCATTTATGCAAATCAATGAAGACAATTTCTTCTCAGAAGTTTCTCTTACCTTTCTAAAGGACCAAGGCAATACCACAGTTCTCTCAGAAGTTTCTCTTACCTTTCTAAAGGACCAAGGCAATACCACAGTTCTCTAGCTCGGCAGCAGTGCGCATAGTCATCCTAGCTTTGGAAATAAAATCGGCAGAGGAATGACTTCGCCCTCTCCAGCTCGGCAGAAATGTCTCCATTCGTGCAATAAGCGCATCTCGGCCACGCGCCAAATAGCCAGCACGGCCCCTGGTGAAGAGCCAAGGGGACATCTCTATTCATGCGATAATCGCATTTCGGCCCTCGCGCCAGATAGCCAGCACGGCCCCTGGTGAAGAGCCAGGGGGACATCTCCATTCGTGCGATAAGCGCATCTCGGCCCTCGCGCCAGATGACCAGCACGGTCCCTGGTGAAGAGCCAGAGGGATCACCTTACTTACACATCTAGTTGCTGGGCAGCTATCCTAAATAATGCGGTCCCGGACTACGGCAGCTCGGCACTTACCGAGCTCATACACTTGTACAAAAAAGAAAAAACAAAAGGAGTTTTCTTTCTACTTATAGGTAACACCATTCACTCAGCATTACATTGCGGAAAACACTCAGTGCCTTGGGGCCCTACATCGCATTCTAAGGGTTACGGCTACTGAGCGCGGCTAATCGATAACGGGTTCCCAAGGTATGGGAAGCTCGGCCATGCAGCCGAAGCGAAACACTCGACACATTCATATCAAACAAAATTGCAAGAAAAGAGGAACACGGAATAGACACAAAGGAAGGCTTTCATTCAAAGCAAAGAAGTTTTCATTGAAAAAGATAAGGTTCCTTACATAAAGGGCGCGATGCGCCTGAACAAAAATTACATCAAAAAGAAAGAGGAAAGCAGCGGCCGAGGGGCTTCACGCAGCAGGCGCGACGCCATCCGCAGTTGGAGTCGCGGCGGCAGGAGGGGCTTCAGAGGTGGAAGCCATGGCTGGAGTCGCGGCAGCAGCAGGCGCCTCAGTCGCTAATGGGGGGAGTTCCTGTTCCGGCTCGACAGCGGGGTCCCTCCCAGACTCGACCACGAGGGTCGGCTCAGTGTCTGAGCGCGGATATTCATCCGGGCTCGTATATGCAGGATGATCGCTGGGGACCCCCGCCTTCTCCAGGGCCGCCTTCCACCCCATCTCCCAAGACGAGACTCGCATCTCATCGACCTGCGCCGCGTACTCCTCGCCCGCCACATCGACGCCGTCCTGGAAGGCAGCACTGACCTCGGCTTGATTTTTGAACTCAAGCTCAGATTTCTGCCTCTCTAGGTCGGCGATCCTCATTTCCAGCTCGGCCTCCCTCCTCTTGACCTGATCAAGGGTCGACTTCACCCTGTCAAGCTCGGCGAAGAGGGTTCGGTGCGTCTTCTCATACTCCCTCACCCTCGCCTGACCCTCCTCCAAGGTTTTCCTGTGCTGCTCACAGTTCGCCTGGACCCGCTTGAGCTCGGTATGGCACTTCTGGACTCATTGCACCGAGACCTGGGCCATCTGCACAATCTGCAAAGAAAATCAAACCACCAGTGAGCAAGAGCTATAATTAAAAGAAAAAATAAAGGGTTAGAGAATGCTGTACTTACGCTTAGGCTCGCCTTCATCTGCGACGCCAGCAAGGAGATATCATCCATCTCGTCGTACTTCTCCATATCCCGCGGCAAGGCGCAGGCACTCCCCAAGCAGGCGATCATCAGTGGCCCCCCTGAGAGACGGTCCTCTACCATCATCGGTCTCCCGGGCTGGAGCATGAAACTCGACCTCCAGGGGGCAGGAGAAGCCCGCGTTGCCATGCCGGCTGCCGAAGACTCCCCTGCCGAGCCTTCAACCCTAGCCCTTTTCCTGGCCTGATTGTCCCCCTGCGTGGCCAGGGGGGAGGCGACCACGGGAGTCCCAGTCCTGGTTGCGGCGAGCGGCAAAGGAGTCCGAACAGGAGGAGCCGCAGTGGAAGAAGAAGGCGCACTTGACGAAGAGGGCGCGCGAGAGGAAGATGCAGCGCCTCGACCTCTACCACCCACGGGCAGGGCCTTGAGATTCTTGAAGACTGGTTTCGGACGAGTCCTCTCCATCGCTTCCTCTGAATCGCTCTCTGATGATAAGACAATCCTTTCGATCGTCTCGGCGTTATCCTCGTCGGATCCCGAGGTGGATGTCTCAGAGTTGGATGCGGCACGGCCCTCAGAGTCAGCCGCGGTATGCTCTTCGCCCACTCTACTCTCCTCCTCTACCTCCGCCGCGGCTTGCGTGCGGTGAGCGGTATACTTCTTATAGCCGCGGTACCTGGGCTTGTACCCCAGAAGCTTCCACGCCGACCTGTCCTTGTGGCCGTGGTAGCTCTCCAAAGACCGGATCCACGACTTGTTCAGTTTCCAGATGTCTCGGCCAGCAGCTGCCCTCCTCTGACGAACACCTGCAGAGCAAACAAAGAGCATGAGCCTGGCAATACAAGGAAACAGAAGATATAAAGAAGCGTGCTAGGACTGTAATTACTTGGAGGGGTGTCGAAGTGACGAGGAATCTTGAAAAATCTCTCCGCAATGGGCTCGTCATCACTAAACTCTCAGTTGCCCGTAACCATCAAACGGTCGTCCCCGGCGTACTTATTGGAATCCCTCAGGGCTTGTACAAATGGCCTCCGACCCGGCTTGATGCGGAGGTAATACATATCCTTCCCGGATTTGCATATGTATGTCATAGGCATCCTCGATATCGTGGACGCCGAGACCAATGCCCAGGATCGTATTGAGCGCGTCCGTGCCCATTACGATCTTGAAGTTGTTGGGCATCAGTTGGCAGGGGCAGAGGTTCCATGCCTTGAGACATTCCCTAAGTAGAGGGCGAAGGGGAAACCTAACCCCGCCCTCGATCACGGCCACTAGGGGGAACGGCATCCAGCCGTTGTAGAAGTTACCGAGAACATGGACAATAGGAGGGGCCGCCATGACTTGGACCCCGTCCGGTATGTTATACTTAACCCTAAGGTCGGCTAACCCCCTCTCGGACTCTACCCAATAACTGTAAATACCCATCTCTCAAATGAAAGAACTAGAAGAAGGAAATACAGTGCTGGAAGCAAGGAATAACCCCTAGACAGAGCCCTAAGCACAGGAAGAAACCGGAATGAAAGGAAGAAGACTTACGAAAGGCCAAAAGCAGAATAGTGGTCGAGCCAGCGAAAGCAAAACCCTAGCAGCACCTCCCTCCAGCAAAGGTTCTGGGGAATCTCTGCAGCGGTCTCTCTCATTCAGGGAGGCGAAAGCGAAAAGGGAAGAAGAAAGCGCTGAGAGGCGAAAGCAGAAGAAAAGAAGAGAATTCTGGAAAATGAAGATAAGGAAGGAAGAAGAAAAGAAATGGGCGCCTCCCCTACTTATAGCCAAAAATAAAGCGCCTAATCATGGCGCCTTTTCGAATTTCGAAGAAGGCAGGTCTTTTCGCTGCGCGCGCCGCCATGAAAAGACGGACCAGCCAAACCGAAGGAGACACGTGGAAGCGCCAGCCTAATTTCCGTGTGCCATTTAATGTCTCAGACACCGAAGCGACAGCGGATAAAGATAAGAACGCAGGGGCAACGCGGCATTAAATGGGATTTCAAAACCATAAGCCGTTTAGGCTTCCTCCGGATCCGGACGCAGGGGCGGCGCCCCATCGCGGCACGCCACATCTCGGCATTCCTTCTACGAGTCCTTGTCAGCTTCCGACCTCAAAGAGTTGGGATACTCTAAGAGCTCAAAAGCTGGGGGGCAATTGTGTGGGGATATTTTCACTAAACCGAAATCAGAGCTAGTCCTGGTCTTAAGACAGCTTAATCATGCCTCCCCTCGGCCAAAGCGGACCGCGGCTGAAGGGTCGCGGCACTCGCTGAGGTGATCATCATCGAGGTCAGGTAGCATGGGTCATTGTACACCAACCTCGGCACGGCAGATTTGCCAGGCGCTGATGGGACTGTTGACAGGACGGAGGCACGTGCTAAGGCGTGCCCTGCGACTCATCATTCCTGACAAAACGGCGTTATACAATACACGTGCACCCCCAAAGCATGGCTACAGGCCAGGCCCGATGGGACTTGGCCCAAAAGTCAATCACCGCCTGGCCCGATAAGATTGGCATTTAATGAGGAATGGGTAGGTGAGGCTAGCATTTAATGAAATGTGAGCCGACTGGACAAGGCCACTCAAGTGGCAAAGCCCATCATGAGGCTCGTCCACGCGAGCCACTCCCATCTCCTATAAATAGCGTCTCCATCTCCATCCTAAGGTACGCAACCCATAACGCATACACTTACTCTGCAATTTTCTCTCCATCTCCCTTATTGAGTCCCTGAACTGACTTAAGCATCGGAGAGCCTTGTGCTGCCCACAGCCAGGGTCCTCTGACGTGTTTTCCTATCTTCCTCTTCAGGTCAAGCCGGAGCCGCGTTAATCTTCATCCAAACAACTCAAGACAGGGGTCCCAATCCCTGATTCAAAGTCCGTAATTTTTAGGCACTTACAATGTTCTTGACTGCTAAGTAAGAAATCCATCCTCTCTGGAAGTGAGAGTTGCGCTAAAATTACCTACACCCACAACTGTTTTGCATTCGTTACTAATTCGAACTCAGTTATAACATGGAATCCACCCAAACGTTCTTTCTAGTATGCTGCATTTGCTTGTGTTTTTTGACTCCATGCACCTGGGAAGAATGGATAGTCATATAAAACATCCGCATCTATATGTACAATCCCACACAGTAATGCCGCCACCTCTTTCAGCAGACCTGGTGAAACCAAGTATTAGTCTTCTGCCGGAGCCTGCAATCACTAGTAATAATGGGAGTTTATCAAACTCCACCCGTATTTTCAATGTGCAAGCATTTGGTGCAGTTGGTGATACAGTAACTGATGATACACAGGCATTCAAGAGTGCATGGGAGATGGCTTGCCAAGTTAAATCTGCCATCCTACTCTTCCCCCATGGTTACTCTTTTCATGATTCAGCCTATGATATTTGCAGGCCCTTGTCGTAATGGTCTCACATTTCAGGGACATCTACTTCCAAGTCAAAGTAGAGTCCGATTTAACATTAACTGAAAACTGAATAGTCTTCTGGACTATGGGTTCCTCTCTGAATTCTGTGAAGGTCAATGGCGTTCTTATCCCACCTGATGGGCCTGATTCCTGGCCAAAGAATAACAGTAGGCGCCAATGGCTAGTTTTTTTATAGAATGGAAGGGATGTCACTACAAGGGGGTGGAACTATCGATGGAAAAGGAGAAAAGTGGTGGAATCTCCCCTACAAACCTCACAAGGTAATGTTCAGTTTTAAAGAATAGAAATTAACATTCTCATCAAATCCCCTTCGATTACCTTTTGCATAGTGATTATCAATCATTCACAGTTTGTGGGACAGGGAATCAATGGAAAGACGTTACCTGGATCTTGTGACAACCCTGTTGTAAGCTGAAAATGAACTTATAACGAGCCTCAATATATGCTTCATGCAAGCGAAACCTGAATGTAAATACTTTCATGTTGTTATGCAGGCCATAAGGTTCTTCATGAGCTCCAATCTGACTGTCAAAAGGATTGAAAATTCAGACCAGTCCACAGTTTCATTTCCGATTTGACGAATGCAAAAATGTCCTGATAAATACCATAGTGATAAACTCACCCCGTCATAGTCCCAACACCGATGGGATTCATGTAGAGAACTCGGATTCAGTTGGAATATATAATTCAGGCATCTCAAATGGTAATCCTCAAAAGCTTTTGAATATTTTCATTCTCAATCCAACATCATGATCTCACCATCTCTGACAATGGTCATCTTACAGGCGATGACTGCATATCAATAGGGTCGGGTTAGATGACTGTAGACATAAGATATATAACATGTGGACCAGGCCATGGAATCAGGTTTGCTGTTCTATCAGATTTGAGTACTGAATGTTTAAATCTTAGCAAATAAGCTCGACCAACAATTTTTCTCAGCAATGGAAGCTTGGGAAATCACAATTCTCATGCATGCGCCAAGAACATAACAGTCAGTAGGTCAAAAATAAGGCACTCAGATAACGGAGTTCGAATCAAGACATGGCAAGGTGGGTCAGGCTCTGTATCTTCTATTACATTTGAAGACATCCACATGGATACTGTAAGGAATCCTATAATCATTGACCAGTACTATTGCTTCACAAAGGGATGAATCAACCAAACATCTGCAGTTTTCATATCTGATGTGCTGTACGAAAGCATCAGGGCACATACGATGTCCGAAGCCCACCCATACACCTTGCTTGCAGCGACTCAATTCCATGTACCAACTTAACTCTAGCAGAGGTGGAGCTTCTTACCGTCGAAAGGTGACATTGTCTTAGATCCCCTTTGTTGGAATGCATACGGATGTTCAGAAACACTCATAATTCCTCCAATCTCATGCTTATTAAAGGGTCTGCCACAATCCATTACAGCTAATAGAGGTTGACTTACTTTTTTTTTTTTTTTCGCTGACTTACTATACTAAGACAGTGTTACGTATAAATAAAGTTGCAAATGTATCAAATCATAGTCTCATATGTGGTGAGGGTACCAAAAGAGGCAGCAATTTGGAAATGTTAAATTCCATTGCATTGTTTCTTACTAAAGGCAGCAGAGATATAAATCTGTGTTTTGATGATGAGATGAGTAGAATCATGTGCTTTTAGCTATCCTTCAAAAAGAGAATTGCGACAAAAGCTAATTTTTCACGTGCCAAAGGAGTTTTTCAGCAATTAATGAAACAGGTGAAAGTTTGACATACACAGAAATAACAGTGCGTGAAAAGGCACTGAAGAGGATCAAATTAGAAATCTAGAACCATTCAACTAAATGGCTAGTGAGAAAATAACTCCCCCACCCATAACTTCCCTTGTAAAAATAAGGAAAAAGTGACGGCTGACAAACAACCAAATTCTCATAATTAAAGTGTAAAATAGTGCAGAAATTTTCAAATATCATCTTGAGTTGCTGTTCCATGTAAAGAAATGGCACAAGAGCAACCCATCTTAAAGATGATAGTACATCTCACAAATATCCCATGATCATCAGGATTGTGACATCCTCATCTAAAGACCCAAAAGTAGAAACCAATTTTCAAAATGAGACATGATTTCATCTTTATGACTTCATGAGACCTTCCTATGCTGTAACACTGACCCACATGGGGCCCACTTCAGATTAAATTAAGCCATTCATATCAAATATACACCCAATCAAAAATAAGTATTGGACCAAAACTCACTTTTGTTGGAGTGATATACACCATTAGGTTGACCAATTGCATTGGAAATAAGAAAATTTAATCTCTCTTTTCATTCATTGAAAAGAGAAGCAGCAGTAACTAACAAGGGAAAAAAAAGGAAAGTTTAAAATGATCCATAGATAATACCAACATCAAATGTATTCCAAATCTGAAGCATTCAATCCAACCCAATCATAACCTGGGTTTCTACACCAATAATAGAGTTAATTAGTCATCACAGATCCAAACAGACAAAATGCATACTTATTTACAAAGTAAAAAAAGAAATCTTTCTTCAAACAGAAGGAATACAAGTACAATTATACCTAATAAGACATACACTGACACACATAATACATGCATCAAATTCCTTCATAAGTACATACATGAATGTAAGCATTCATCCATCCAACATCCATGCATACCAACACTCTTGGTGTGCATTTGTATTTTCAGGGCAGATGAAGTTGTAAATGGATTATAACTTGCAGAAATGCTTACAATTTAGATTTCAGATGAGACGTCAATAGCAATGATACGTGGAAACACTTGAGTTCCTTAATGGATAGGTTTTTCTTCAAGGAAGCTTATAAAGAAGCAAGTACCTCCAACAGGGATGCAGCAAATTGCATTTGGGTCTCCTCATCTATGGTCAAGAAGAGAGGAACATGTACGAAGAGAGACTTGGTGCCATGCTGCTCTGCAAATCGGAGAGAGTGATAGTAGACGTAATTGCACACAAACCGACCAGCATCTTCAGAAGGCATGACATCGTAACCCATCTTTGCCAAAGCCTTAGTAATCTTATCGACAGGAAGAAAAGTCTGTTGACAAGTAATCCAGAAATAATAAGGAAATACAACACGGTTTTTTATATTACCATAAAAAATACTAAAAAATTAGGCACATGTTCGTCTCTGAGAGAGAGAGAGAGAGAGAGAGAGAGAGAGAGAGAGAGAGAGAGAGAGAGGAATCCAATATCAGACCTTCAAAAATATAGTAGTTGGTGTTTTCTAGCTACAACCAACATCATACAGCCAGTCTTCTTCTGAGCTACAGAAAAATTAATCCCTGAGCACTTTTATCGATCTAACGTTGACAACTAGATTAAAGCATTGAATGTGAACCACCGGTCAACCATTTTTATAGCTGTCCATCTCTATTACCCAAATCCAGAGGTTAGGATAACCCAAACAGCCCCGTCCTACTCTATGAATAACTAGGCTGTCACCTACATATTCCGCATTGTGTGAGAAAACCTGGCAAACTCTAGACAAGAAATGTAACAAAACGGGTCCATAAGCACCCTTGATCAGGGGCGGACCTACATGCACATGACCTGGGGCGAGATTTTGAAAATGTTAGAGAACGGGCTTGGACCTATCCCACTTATAATTAATAAATAGTCGCCCCATGTCTAAACCGTGTGATCGCCCCTCATCACAAAACCTTGGTAAAAACACTCCTATCTTTTGACATTTTCTTCCCGCCGAGAGTACCGGATCCTCTTCACGTCATTCTCTTTCAACATTTTCTTTTTATTGAGCGTGTGAGACCCTCTTCACGGCGATCAAACTTTTCGTTGTTGGCCCTCTAGTGGTTAGTCTCTCTCACACCAAATAACCCTAAATAAAGCAATCTCCCTTCCTCCTCAGATGTAGAATAATTCTAATCACTCTATACCTAATTTGAACCCATAATCTCCAAATCCTATTTTCAAATCCTAATCCAAACCTAAGCCCTAAATCACCAAATCCGAGCAAATATACAAGATGACCAAATCACCATTGGGCATACTTTAATCTTCAATTCATACAAAAATCGGTTCTTAGAGTTCATGTGTGAATAATTTGAGTTACATTTAAGTGGCGGTTTTTCTTTTTTGCCATGAGCCCATGACCAACTATAGGGAATTATTTTTACAGCAAAGGTAAGTACATGCAACCAAATTCTTTAAATCCAAATAAGACCCATTTGAGAACCCAAATTTGGTAATTGAGTGCTCACCCAAATCACCGTTGCAGGGCATTCAAACGCCTAGGATTAAAGAAAATGTTATCTTAGGCTTATTTGATGATAATGAATCGATGATAACATGAATTTGGTAGAGGTAGTGGGAAGACCCTTCAATTGGGCAAGAGATCTGAGCATGAAAATAAAAATTTTATTTCTATTTAAATGCAATAAATTTGCTCTTTTTGCATTATTCATGTGAAAAAAGTTAATAAACCGAGTAAAGGTTTAGACCCACCCAAACAAAAATCCTAGGTCTGCCACTGCCCTTGATGCACATATGGTGCATGCATGTATGCAAGCGCACATGCACCCACCCCCACTGCCATGCAGCAGCAACAGCAGTACTAATAGAAGATTCCATTGATGAGTACAATGACATTGATGACATTGGAAGAGCCAACGCCTTCTCTAAGCCATGTATGCAAAGAACTATGCGTTCATTAACAATACTAATAATCATCATCAAAGCTGTTCCAACTATGTTGGGGCCAGCCACATGACTTTTGTTTCTCCATTCCAATCTATCCTAAGTCAAATCCTCAAATAAGTTACAATTCTTCATATCTATCCTTACTACTTCCCTCCATGTCCTCTTTGGCCTACCCCTTTTCCTTGGTGGGCTATCAACCTGCATAGAACGGTGCCATTGTTAGCTTGCATTGGACATGCCCAAACCATCTCATACGAGTCTCTCTTTATTTATCCCCTATTGATGCTACCCTAAATGCTCCCGAAAGCACTCATTTCTTATTCTACCTTTCCTAATTTTACCACACATCTGTGTCAACATTCTCATCCCTGGTATATTTATTTTGTGCATGTGTTGCTTCTTGATTGACCAACATTTTGCTTTATAGATCATAGCTGGTCTAACTATTGCACTGTAAAATTCTCCCTTTAATCGTGGGGGCACACGCCGATCATAAAGCACCCAAAGAGCAAGTCTCCATTTCAATCATCCCGCACTTACCCTATGTTCCACATCTTCCTTAATCTCTCCATCCTTACCAATTATCAAACTAAGGAACCTGAATGAATCTCTTTGTGATATCTCTTGAGCTTGAATTCTCATATGAGATTCACCTCTTTATACATCCCCACTAAAGTTGCAATTTATATATTTTGTCTTTGTATGACTTATTTTAAAGCCTTTACATTCTAAAGACTCCCACCATCTCAGAAGTTTCACATTCACTCCATCTCTCGATTCATAAACCAACACTATATTATGTGTAAACAATATACACCAAGGTACCTTCTCTTAAATATAAGTAGTTAACTTGTCCATAATCAATGTAAAAAGATAAGGGCTTAAAGTTGACCCCTGATGCAAACCTATTATCATTACAAACTCACTAGTATCTTCATAGGTAGCTCTCACACTCGTTACTACACCCTCATACAGGTCTTTAATGATGTCAATATAACCTCTTGGGACACTCCTTTTATCTAAAACCCACCAAATCATATCTCTAAGTGCACTGTCATACGCTTTCTCTAAATTGATGAAGACCATATAAAGATTTTTCCTTCTTTCTCGGTATTTTTCCACTAATTGTCCGAGTGAAAAGATAGCTTGACCTCCCTAGAATGAATCCAAATTGATTTTTAGAAATCTTGGTCCCTTGTCTAAATCTTCGCTCCATTACGCTCTCTCCCATAGTTTAATAGTGTTATTCATAAGTTTAATCCCATGATAATTGGTGCAACTTTGTATATCTCCTTTGTTCTTATATATAGGTACTATAACACTTCTTCTCCATTCATTTGGCATTTTCTTTGTCGTTAATACCTTATTGAAGAGCCTAGTTAACCAAACCCATCTAAATTCTCCTAAGAATTTGTAAGCCTCTGTCAGAATGCCATTTGGGCTCATAGCCCTTCCTACCTTCATTCTTGCCAATACTTTCTTCACTTATGCACCTTAATCTAGTGATAAAAGGAATGACCTTCTATCGAAGTATCCTCTCCAGATCCTAAGGCTCCTATAGAATCTTCATTTAAAAGTTTGATAAAATATTATCTCCAACTTTCATTAATATAATTGTCCTTAAATGAAACCTTTGGGTCATCGCACTTTATACATCTAACATGATCTAAATCCCTACTTTTCCTTTCCCTCATTTTTTGCAAGCTTGAAAATATTTCTCCTCTTGGTCCCAACTTATTATATAGGTCATCATATGCTTTGCACTTTGCATCACTTACTACTTTCTCAACTTCTTTCTTTGCCTTCTTATACATTTCATAATTTTTCATATTCCTAGTCCTTTGTTAAACTTTGTAGTTGCGTCTTTTCTCTCGAACAACTTGCTGGACCCCTACACTCCACCAGCAGGTTTCTTCATCAAATTGTCTTTTTCCTTTCAACTCTCGAAGCACCTCTTTTGCAAGCTTTCTCATACAGACAGCAATTTGGTTCCACATCACTATATTCTCCCTCCAGATTCCATTATCCCCATCAATCACTTTATGCTTAAAAGTTGCCAGATCTAATATTATTAAAAAAATCAAAAGGAAACAAAAGTTATATATATAAACAAATGACACAAAAAATATACCAATAACCAACAAGTTTCCTATAATCGCCACTTTAAACCCAAACCATTCGTGTTGACATCTACTCAAAAGATATCGCAATCATGAAAAGACTATTAACAACTTAACAATCATGAAAAAAACTTTATGTTATGAAGAAACCCTGTATGACTTAACAGAAAATGGTGGATTATAGGTCCAATGACTACTAAAAAGCTAAGATTAAAAAAAAAAGAACCAAAATAGAACAACGTACCTCTCGTGTTCGTGAAATGCCACCATCTGAAGGAATAATGGGGACTTTCTGCAAATAAATCACAGATGACAAACCCAATTGGTAAGCAACATGGGTAGTTTAGGTACTGATCCGGGAAAAAAAAACATGGGTGTTTATTTGAGGTTGATAGAAAATCAAAAGCAATACCAGAAGAGCACGACTCTATCTAACCTGAGGCTTCCATCCCAGCTCATCAGGACAACGGAAAGTAGCTTCGTTGACTGCCTGATGCTCAATTGCGAAACTTCTAGCACCACTATTAACACCAAAGTGAAGCTGAAAAGCAAGTTGTTAAATGGACGCAGCATAACATATAGATATCTACTACAAAGTTATCAAGGATAGGTCCAAAGTTGGATATCTAGAAAGAAGGTGAACTTGCAGTCTTAAGATATCAGCTGTATGAAGAATGAATATTTGACAATTATTAATTTGACTCATCGTTAAGGGTCAGATAATATAATATATAAAATCAGTAAAGCAAATCAACCAGTAAACAAAAGTGCATATTATTTGTCTGAAGTACAGTCAAAAACCCTGAAAACCAATCCACTTGCTTCCCATCTCTGTGACATTTCACAGACCAAGAAATGTTTTAAATAACATTTTTCCAACATTCTATAGAGTAATATGCATATATAAGAATAATTCAAACTCAAATAAGAATGTAGCAAACTTGATGGGGAAAACATTGTGCATAATTAAGCACTACTAAATTAAAATGATCCAGAGTATACAATGTTTCACTTGTAAAGTTGGGTTGAAATTGAGTCTGCAAACTGATCTGACTGAACAAGGTTTAAATTTAAATCAACTTGGTGAGATTTTGAATATCAGTCTAAATTCTACGGTAAATAAAACAAAAGATTTGTTCAAAAAATAACAAAAACTGTGGTGTAGACCACAAAGTAAAAACTTCATAGATTGGTGTCAGATTATCAGTCTTCAAAAGTGAGCCCAATTAACCTTAGTATGTTCATGAAATGTACATTGATTAGACCTTCACAGAAAGAGGGATTTCAGCCTTTTAATTTTCTCTCACAATATAAATTTGAGTCAACACATTGAATAAACCAACATGGCATCTGAACGCAAAATATTACTAGTTTCTTCAAAGCAAAGCAAGAAACTACAATCAAGAAGCAGTTGCCTATACAACAAGTGCAACATTCAGATGCTCAACTAGGTTTAAAAGGTTAAATATACATTTACAGCACAGGGCAAACAAATGAATTTTCCAAAAGTCGTGACATTCATTCTCACAGGCTCAGTGTGCAAATCTGTAACACTAATTGAAATCTTTAAATCAAACTATCCCAAAATACGCGGAAGAAACATAACAATCGACCTACCCAAATAACCTTGCCCGAGTTTGAAGTATTCGACTCTGACCCATCAACTGCTGACTCCAAGATCTTATAAAGTGAAGCAACAGCCCCTTGACCGGCTGTCTCAAGAATGTGGCAACTTCCAAGGACCAAGCCTTTTGGCAGTCCCTTTTTCTGCACAAGTCCTTTCAGATTGCTAACAATTGTCTCAGTTGGATTCTCTGGCACCCCATGAAACTTCTTAAATCCAGTCACATGAACCGTTATGACGGAAGGCCCTTCGGACCCCATTTTCGGAAACTCAGAGGTATAAAAAACCAATGACCTCAAAAAATATTGTAACTAATATCTCCTTACCTGTCTCAATAAAGTGAAATTGTTTATTCCAATATGAGTAAGATATAACGAAACAGATAAAAATTCGGATATCTTATAAACCCTCTTTGTTCATTATTCTATATAGTTTAGAAGTCCGCACTCTTTCCGCATAAAAAGATTAAAACCAAGACAATCCAATCTGGAGAAATCATATAAAAACCAGAATGACAGATGAAATACGCTGAAACTAATGAGTATAACCAGATATCAGGACCCAATTTCCACAGTGAAAGAAAAAGGAACCTTTTTTATAAGTACAATACAAAACACAGATGATGAAGACCCAAACACCTTCTGTCTGTAAAAATTAATAGAAGAGGAAACATCAAACAAGTATAAAAACAGTTTTAAAACCATGATACACTGATACTTCAAAATAAGCAATATATTGCTTGCAGTCTCTTTTTGTGTGTAAAATCCATGTTTGTCGTACTCATCCTGTATCTGGGCAATGGGCTTTAAAGTTCTGAAAATAAAAAAAGAATCCATTTTGGTATCGAAGAGAATTAAAAAAGATAAAAGAAAAATCCAGTAGGTGATCACAAAGCAAAAACAAAAAACCACTTTCTAAATAAAAAAAAATATGTAAATGGGGACCATTAAACTAAAACAAAAGAATGCCCGCCAAATCAATGTAAATTAGGATGAAATCAGTAAACATCACAAACCACAAAGATTAAAAAAACCAAATTAAATCCGAAGGAAGAAAGAAACTAAAAGTAGATGTTAGAATTAACAATCTATATCCTTAAAGATTAAAACATAAAAATCCATAATAGAGAAATCATATCAAGCCAAAAGAGAAGATCAAATCTGCTAAAATTAATGAATATATCACATATCCAATCCAACTTCAACAGTCATTAAAATAAAAAAATAAAAACATCTATAAAAACTGGTAGAAAAGAAAGGACAAAATGAACAGTTTCAAAAACAAGGAGTGAAACCTACCTATTTCAAATTAAAGAAAAAAAAACTATAAATCCAACAAATAATCATAATTCAAAAGAGAATATGCAGTTCCTAAACACACAGAAAATGTAAATGAGGAGAATTAAGCTACAGCAAAAGAATACCCACAACTATTCAAAGGTTACTTAGCAGGAAAACAAATTAAAATCTAAAAAATAATAATTAAGAACCCAAATTAAATCCAAAGGATGAAGGTAATTAAAAAGAGAGATTAGGATTAACCATTAATATCAACTAAGGAGAAATCAGATCAAATCTTCCGAAATTGCCGGTCCAATCAGATACCAAGACCAACTTCCACAGTCAAAAAGAAAAGAAAAAAAAATATTTTTCAATCCAAACTCCCAGATGGTAAAAACCCCAAAAACCCCTCTCTCTGTTAAATCTGATAGAATAGAAAAACAAGGGAAAAAAAAACCAGCTTTAAAAGAAAAACCAAGTAAAACCCATTTGAAACCAAAGAAAATTAAACAAAGGCAAAATTAGAAATCCATTAAATGATCACAACCCAAAATCCAAAACCCACCAACTGAACAATGCAAATGAGTAGAATCAAACAACAGCAAGGGAATACCCACCAATAATAGAACCCAACTAAGTGATCAAAACTAATTAAGATCTCCACCCACAATTTTTTGGGAAAAAAAAAAGGTCCAATTAAATCAAAAGGAACAGAGTAACTATCTATAGAAAAGATTGGAACTTTCTGCTTCTTACCTCAGGAAATTATCCAACATGATCAGACTATCAGAGAAATGAGAGAGACGTCTCTTATTGGTATTATAGAGAGAGAGGAAGAGAGAGAGAGAGAGTCGTCATAAAGAACTGAGTTCTCGAGGCATACATATCTATATCGGCATCAGTGGGGCCTGCTTCTTAAAACTGAGATTGCTCAAAATTACTGTCCTATAATTGAGATAATTGAAGGTGCATTTGTGTCATTGGTTTTCCATTGAAAAAGTGAGGATTTTGGAAATAATTTTTCATTGTTATAATAAAATTTAGAGGTTTTTGTAAAATAATTAAATTTAGTTTTTTTATAAAATTACTTTATGAAAAAAAATAATGAAATGACAATAAAAGTATTGACAATATTGTCTTTCATTGACAATATTATCAACTTGATTGCCGATATCGCCATTCTCCTTCTACCAAAAAACCATAAAAAGTGGCTGAACTTTTTGTATTCTTGTGGAAGGTGGGAAAAAGAATTCCTATATAAGAGGAAATTTTCATGATATGTACCTATGAAACATGAGAAAATTTCTCGTCCCCCACGCACTCTTGTCGGTATTTTTTAGGATAGAGTAAAATAAAATTGAGTATCAAATCAAGAAAAAAAAATAAAGGAAGTTGGGAGTAAAAACACCATTTTTGTCATTTTTTACTTTTTTAAGATTATATTTTTTTATCATTTTGTGCCTATTTAGAATATCTTATTTGTCATTTTATGCAATTAAAAGTTTTTTTTTTTTTATCTTTCACAACCAACTCTCTCCATTATCTTTTTTTTTATTTACTTAACATTCTATTTTATTTTATTTTACTGTGAATGGCACAAACATGGAATGATCTCCTTGAGAAAAAAAAAATGAAATGAAATGCTCATGAGTCATGAGTCATGACACAAGTGCACCTGAGAAAATTGTCCAATCAACATATCTAAAACTGAGCCAGCAGAAAGGACTAGATTGGATTTACAGGAGTCAAAGTTGAGATGAGGGGGTTCGTGGGTTGAGACCCAACTTGTATCTTGACCTGTTCATCAAATTTGACAGTGACACATGTATCAACCTTCATCCAATTCCAATTAGATCTATCCACCTAGGAAAAGCAACCCATTCGCATTAATATATCTTTACCTTATGGGTTTTGTTACATATGGGCTCTTCATAATGACTAAATTATTAGGGCCATAGCTATGTAAGGAGGAAACATAGACAATATTATATATACCACATGCAAGTGGCACATTTTTAAAAAATATTAATCTTACTACTTTTCTTCATTCTCTTCGGCCTACTTGTCTTTCATAAATATAAAATCATCTCCTTATTCATAAGAGATTGATAGGTTGACAGGTTCAAACCATCTCAAAAGAGTCTATTTTAATTTATCACCCAATGATACTATTTCTAAGTACTCTCAAAAGCGCTATGTCCTAATAAATGAGTTAGAATTTTTATTCATATAATATGTACATGGGCTTATAATAAAATACCATATGTTTTAAGACTAGTTCAACAAAAGACAAGTATTTATTGAAACTAGAGAAACTCTCAAATTTGGCCCAAGATGGATTTAGAGAAGCCATGTAATGATGATGGCCCAATATAAAATAAACATACAGTCAAAACGAATTTGATCATTCAGGAGAATCCAAGACCAAGATGGAGACATATTCATTGGGGCAGACCCGACCCAATTAGAAGATCCTTCCTGTGGGTTTTCCTTGTCCTTTTTTTCTGACTTTCTCCTTTCATGATCATGAGTCCTTCCTTGTCAATTATTTGACGCATTTCTCATCCACCAGCTCAATTTCCACTATAAAAACGAAAAGTTGGCTTTCATGACTTCTACTTACCACACGCCCCCAAATAAATTATTTTCAACCAGGACAAATGGTCATGTTTTGATGTGATCAGTATCTAATAACTACTCACAACTCAGGCAACCTCATCAATATGTGATAAAAATTCAATTCTTGCGCTCACACATACTTCCAAGTCCCTAATCACCGGTAAAAAGCTTATTAGAGCGGTTCATAATGGTCATGTAAAAAATGAGATAGATTTAGGTAATGCGAACATAAAAAGAGATAAAGAGAGATGGCAAATTTGAATTAAGCAAAGGTAAGCCACATTTGTTATTATCTACCCTTAGAGTTTAGAATTATGGAAGTATCAGATCACATTTCTTGTAAATATAATAAATACACTAGATATGTATATGGTAGGAATGATTTGGTAGCTATGAAATGTGTAGTTGGTTGTCAATTTAATCTGCCAAACAATGATTGAAGTGGAAGGCAGATATTGAAAGGGATGGACTCACATGGGGAAAAAGAAAAAAATCTCCAACATTGATAAATGCAACTGCAGAATAATTTGACACTTCTAACAAAAGGAATGAGTCTCATCTTAGCCAATCTTGACTTTGTATATGATAAGATTAGTATCATAGCTTTTTTATAGGGATTTTTACCAAATAATTAAGCTTAAAGTGTAATTAATCGATTTTATGAAGAATAATAACAAAACCACCGTTTAGTTGTTCGTACATTTGTTTTGACGAAATTACCCCAGTTGACGATATGACAAACTTAGTTGCCGATATCGTCAACTTCCTGTATCTAAACCTTCGATTTTTCTTCTTCCTCTTGGTGAAACACTAATCTACCATGCGCATGCCATAATCAGTCATCTAACTCTCTTCAAAGCCCCAAGCTTCGTTCTAAACTTTCAATTAAATAGAACCCCAAAAAAACTCAACCTGTTCGCCAAAGAGTGGAAGAAGAAGAAGAAAAATCGTGGGTTTAGATACAGGAAGTTGGCGAAACTCACGATTTTTCTTCTTCTTCTTCGTGAAACACTAGTCTACCCTGCGCATGCCATAATCAATTCCCTAACTTTCTTCAAAGTCTAAAGCTCCGTTCTAAACTTCCAATTAAATAGAACTAAAAAAAAAAAAACCCAACATGTTCGCCAAAGAGTGAAAGAAGAAGAAGAAAATTCATGGGTTTAAATACAAGAAGTTGGTTGGCGATACTTCCTGTATTTAAACCCACGAATTTTCTTCTTCTTCTTCGTGAAACACTAGTCTACCATGCGCATACCATAATCGGTCATCTAACTCTCTTCAAAGCCCCAACCTTCGTTCTAAACTTCCAATTAAATAGGACCCCAAAAAAATCCAACCTATTCTCCAAAGAGTGGAAGAAGAAGAAGAAAAATCGTGGGTTTAGATACAGGAAGTTGGCGATACTAAACCCATGATTTTTCTTCTTCTTCTTCTTCTTCTTCGTGAAACACTAGTCTACCATACGCATGTCATAATCAGTCCCCTAACTCTCTTCAAAACCCCAAGCTCCGTTCTAAACTTTCAATTAAATAGAACCCCAAAAAAACCCAACATGTTCGCCAAAGAGTGGAAGATGAAGAAGAAAATTTGTAGGTTTAGATATAGGAAAGTGACGATATCACCGACTTTCCAGTCTCTAAACCCATAATTTTTCTTCTTCTTCTTTGTGAAACACTAGTCTACCATTCGCATGGCATAATCAGTCCCCTAACTCTCTTCAAAGCCCCAAGCTCCATTCTAAACTTTCCCTTAAATAGAATCCCAAAACAAAACCCAACCTGTTCGCCAAAGAGTAGAAGAAGAAGAAGAAAATTCGTGGATTTAGATACAGGAAGTTGACGAACAACGGGGATAATTTCGTCCAAAAAAAAGTACGAACAACTAAATGGTGATTTTATTATTATTCTTCATAAAATCGACTAATTACACTTTAAGCTTAATTATTTGGTAAAAATCCCTTTTTTATATTAGTTGGCCTTCCTTATGATATTTTTAATCCTAGGGAGTGTGTGATCCATATGAAACGACCATCAAACATGTCTTTTAAGTGTTTACAAGACTTCTCTCTTACCAGCAAAAAACTTTCTCTATTTTGGTGGAGGCAGACATGTTTTAGTAGGGTGAAACTTGGCCTGGTCAAGTCAAGCCATGGGCCGCATGCTCGTCCCTCCAATAAAACTTAAATTGGGCTGACTTGTTTGGGCTCCGGCCTGGATTCAAACGTAGATTTTGAGCCCAAATTGGCGTCGGCTGCCTGTGCTGCTTTTTATTTTTATTTTTTGGCTACTTGGCTCAGTGGCCAAGTGGGAAGGGATTAAAGCCTCTCACCAGGGATCGATCCCTGGTAGGAGGGATGGGGAGTAGGAGCCTGACCACTAGGACATCCCTATATTCCCTGCCTGTGCTGCTTGTCTAGGTTGCATGAGTACAGATACAGATACAGATACATGTTTGAATTTGATACCTGTACGAGGTGTCCAATTTGACAAAATCCTGACAGTAGGATTTGTGAATTTAGGTACTCTAAGTAAATTTTAAATAAATGTGTATCTATTTTAAGTAAAAAATCCAAATAATAACTTTTGAAAAATATATATTTTTTGGTAACCCAGCCAAGGGGGCTGGGATGCCAAGAAAAAGCTCGTACACACAGAAAGATAGTTCGCACAAGCGAGAATAAGGCCCACACAAGTGGGAAGAGGTGACGTGCCTAGGATTAAAACCCTGGGCAGCCAGGTGAAAACTGCCGCCACTTACGAGTGATGTAAGTGGTTGTTCTCAACTTTTGAAATGTTTTAGTTATATATTTTCTAAATTTTGAAAAATACATGTAGTGTTTTATCAAACGAATAAAAATAAAAATTAATAGAAGAACCTGTTAAAATCTAAGAAGGTGTTCTGCCCTGCCCATGACTTGTCCAGGTGGGTATGTTGCTCATTTCAAAGAAACCATGCAACATAGTTGTGAGTCAATTTTAGGAGACACCTAACCCTTGCTCACTTGATGCTACAAACAGGTTCGATCAAAGGGTACCTCTAGCAAATGCCCTGTCTTTGAGAGTGGTTCTCAAAGTAGCACCCAATTTTGGCTTGGCAAGTTCTTTTTTTTTTTTTTTTTTTGGTAGAAGCAAGTTTTTTTTTTTAAGCTGTCAATCCGACACAACTCTCCTTCTTTATCCAAATTTGGATCCCGCATATGATGATGATGTAATGACACATGGGGGAGTTGTTTATAAACTACTAGCTAGCTAGTTATCATAGATTAAATCAAATTATGTATTCCATTAACCTAACAAGCCATTGACCCTAAACCAGAAGGCCCTAAAGTTTCTAAGGCCTACACTTTGTTTCCCTAGTAGAAAAGGCCATTTGAAATCTGCTATATATAGAAATATTTACAAAATGTTGAATACACTCTTGGTTTGTTAACTTGCATAGTTTCATTGGTATTGGACAATTTCTTTCTTCTTTTTTTTCTTTAATAAGACATTTCATCAAAACAAAACTCCCTATGCAATGATTTTGTTCAGCATGGAAGCTTGGGCAATCACAATTCTCATGCATGTGTCGAGAACGTAACAGTAATTAAAAATTAAGGCACTTAGATAATGTTGTTAGAATCAAGACGTGGTACTCGGTCGACCAGTTTGGGGGTGGCAATTCTTGAATTGACCTTCCAATCCAATCCAATCCAACTTGCGAGTTGACTCGTTTTTTTAATCTTCGACCAGGGTTTAAATGGTCATTTATGTCTCAATTAATAAATTGTTTGCGTTTGGATTTAGTACTTCATACAATTAGATCTGGCAGGCCTACCCATTACAACTAGTTGCAGTATGACCTCCAACCCAATCTAAACCAGACCTATGAAAGGTTCGGGCCGCTTACCTTTTAACTACAGCGGTCAACAAACTGATTCAACCAGTAAACGATCTTGGCTCGACTTGTCTCAAGTTCGCCTCACGTGCAAATCAAGCTAATCTCAAATTGGCTCGAAGTTCACAAGCCTAGCTCAAGTTAGATCCTATTAGGTTTGACTGGAGCTTGAGCACAAGTCATTTGATTTATATATAAAATATATATCCATATAATAACGTTATACATGTACGTGCTCTAGTGCAATTGTCTCCCATGGATGTTTCATGTGGATTCCCTTATAGAGGCCCACTAGATGATGCGCTAATCATGGATGAGGTGGGGGGTTGAAAGATCATGATGGGACCTACATGTGTGCAAGATTTAAACTCCATTAGATTACCCTCAACCCATTAATCAATGGCCCTCAAATTTAACAATTTTAAAAGGCATCACTTTTATAGATTCTCAATCCAACAATGAGTAACAATTTAATGAGCAAGAATTTTGGGCTTGTGCTAACTCAATTGGAGAAAGAGGGGGAGGGGAAGGCCAGGGATAGTGACTGTAAGGGGGTTGGATTGCTTTATGTGTCCCACATGCTTAAAAAGGGGGCCGGGTCTAACTGGTTTCGTACATGAGATACTTCTGCAGATATAACATTATTTTCAAATGAAGCCCATGTGATAAAATGCATCTAAAAATATATATAAGATTTATGTATAATATACGCAAACTACTAACAATAATATTTGGGAAAAGACCAAGCTGAGCTCAAGTTTGGCTTCTCAAGCTTTAGCTTGAGCTTGAGATGAGCTCCTCTTACTTCGGATACCTAGGTACTAACTTGAGTTTGAGCGTGGTCAAACTTGGCTCACCTCATTTACTTCTACTTTTTAAGTTCAATCATTTCCATTTCTATTAATAAAATAAGCAAGGTGGTTGAGCTTATTCATGTTGGCGGAGAGTTGGAAGACTGGATACTAAGAATAGACTCAACATCAATTCCAATCCACTTTCTAATGTTCTTTCTACTTTTGAATTTTTTTTTTTTTTTTTTTTTTTTTTTTGCCAACTGGCTCATTGGTGTCAACCCAAACCCTGAATTGCAATATCGAGTTTGGGTTAGGCCGGCACATCATGCTAGGAATTGGCACCTCCTAATTAGCCTACCAAACCGTTTTATAATGCTACAATTAGAAATCAGGTTTTTAAGAGAAAAGGAATATGAAAAAACCGTCAAAAGATTGAGCTTTTATCAATATAAAGGACTCCACTTTTATAAGTCAAAGAAGTTAAGGACTTAAAAATAATTCTCAAGACTATGGTGAATTTTGGAAATTAAGCCAAAAGGTGAAGGGCATAGATCAAATTTCAGTAAAAATATGTACAAGGCTCGGTTGTAAATTCGTTGGACTTGAACCACTTGTTAACTAGGCCTAAACAATGGACCAAAACCCAAGGTCCATTAACAGCCCTAAATGCATGTCCAGTAACCAGGGTCCATTAACAGCCCTAGTTGCAAGTCATTTTCTAGGGCTATTAATGGGCTTAATCACTCCTCATTCAGTCTGAGTCCACATCTTTCCATATCTAACTATGCTAAAGTAAAAATTGTTCATTGGAATGTTCCAAGGTCAAGTAAAGCTTGAAAGCCTATATCAATACCAATTAAAAGCAAGGATTCAACCCTTTTATCTAACCGGGATCATTTTTCAGATTCGGGTTCCTATGGGCCCATCTCTTTGTGGGGAAGGCTTGGGCCTCCCATAATATGCGCGATTTGCAACTTTTCCTTAACTAAGAAGTAAGGAAAAGTTGCATTTGCTACTATATAGCCATAAAGCCACATGCACAAGTTTTCCTCCTCTAAAAGTGGAGGAAAAGCTGCATGTGCAAATTTCCTCCTCTAAGAGCTTCAACTCCTCTATCATGTCCTACTTTAAAAAGTTAAAAGTTAAAAGTTAAAAGTTAAAATGAAGAATGAAACTCTTCTAGCGAATGTTGAATCTTGTGACCAGAAATAATCACATCTTGTGTCTACTGCATTTGCAACTAACCATATCATATAGGGTCCCATGAACTAAATAAAGGAGAGTGCTCTCAGTCGCTCATATAAGATTTCCCATTAATAATATAGTAGTAACAAAAGCTATGTTCTGCCTGAGTTATAATGGAGTCCAAAATAGAATTTGCCAAAACTTATATTGGGGTACTAGGTTAACGTTTACAAGTGCTCCAGGTTGACTGAACCATGTCTAGTAGGGTCTGACCAAGTTTTCAAAATATGATCAGATATAAACCTTGTAATGCAGATTATCTTGAATCATATCAAAGTTTGTTGGGTACACAGAATATTTCTTCTTTCAAAAATGATGAAAATGAAAAACAACTAATTTCATGGGTTTTATGAAAAAATATAGTCTAATTTCTCTACATGCACGAAAAAAATTCTTGTCAAACAACTTAAGGAGTCTTAATCTGATGAGTTTTCATGTATTTCATGAAGTTGTTGCTAATCAAACCCATAGAAGTCAAAATGTGTTTGGGCGCATAGTTATGGTCCCCTAAAACACATTGCTGACTTAATATGCATGAACTTATTGAGGAGTGGGCTCCACCGAAGAGGAGTATTAAAAAGTATTTATGTTGCATTTACTAATACATCGAGGTTTTGGTAGGAATTGTTAGCTAAAGAAATTTAAAATGGTATTAAAATCATCTTAAACAATTAGTTTGTCACACTTTTAATGCTTGGGCATTTTAGGTATATTAGTTAGTAACTTGAGATAGTATTAGAACTAATTGAAAAAAAAAATACGTGCTACCAAAAGTGCACCGACCGGATTCCACCTTAAGGAGAGTATTAAAGAGTAGGCTCCACCTCTCAACTCCTCCCCTCGGGTTATCGTAAATATCATCAATAATTTATCCTAACAGTCACTTACATTAATCTTACCTCTCTGCTCTACTTTACCCTAGCTAATTTCTTAAATAGTTGCACTTCTTTTTATCTAACCTTATTAGTTTCCTCCTTGTTCTCTTCAACTTACCACTTTAGTAGAAGGAAGAGTAAAGTTGAAATAAAAGTAGCAAATGATATGATGCATTTTTACTGCAACTTTGATAAAAAGTGAAGTGGAAAAGTAGAGACATATGGTGAATTGAGCTTGTTTGGATGTAAGAAGTGTAGTAGAGAAGTAAACTTTTGACGTGGCATCATTTTCCTTTTTGCTCCTCCCTTGGCCTCTTTTTTCTTTTTCTTTTTTTTAATACAACCAAGCGTGACCAACAACATTGAAATAAAATATGGGAAAAGGCTTCTTTTACTTTTAACCGCCTATATTGTTTTTTAATGATTTGACCTTGACAATATCTTCTCCACACATAAACAAAGAGACTCATCAACCTACAAATAGAAATCTCTCCTTACCTTTTCATCGCATGATTTGGCATCATGCCCATTTTTCCCACTCATTGAACCTTCTTCATTCATCCTCGGATTGAATTTTAAGAAAATCTTAAGTTAAGATACAATTAAATTTTAATATTGTTAAATAAAGGGCTAATATAAATGCCGTGGAGCTAATTAATTTTAAACAACCCCCTTTTCATGAGGATACTCTTCCATTTATTTTCGTTTTATTCATAAACTTGCACCGAAATGGGCCCCCATGATCAAGATGACATATAAGAGCATTTATTATAGAGCAAGGCTCCCCTAAGCTCGAGCTTAGGGAGAAAATTTCGTAAGCTCGTGCTTGTGGGGCCCACCTTTGGTCCATCCAAATGGACCAAACACATGACCCCCTTAAATTGCACATGTCCACCAACTTTTGGTAAAATCCGAATTTACTGGACCGTTAGATTGACTAAATATCAATCCGAATGAATTATTGACAATTAAACTCTCAGGCTGATTTTTTGCAAGGAGGAAGATTCTAGGAGTCTTTGAAATCCCCCGACCTTATTTCTCTATGAGTCTCCAAATGAATCCTACCGTACACTTGAACTTACCTTAAGCTTGAACTCCGGAAAACCATGCTCTTGAATTATAATAATAGCTTTTTTTAGATTTCAAAAGAAGATAACGAACACGTCACTCTCGCAACGCTCCCTTCACTTCACTACTCCACTTTTATTATCTCCCCACAAAAACAAAACACCTCACAAGTCGTCACTCAGAACCCTAAATCGGGGGAAAAGACGAATTCCGAAATGGCGTTTCCATGTTCTTCTCTCATCAATCCGAATCCGTGGCGGGAATCCTCGATCCAACGGCCATCCGTTCTCCAATTAAATGTACGATCAATCTCTACTCCAATTCCAATTCCGATCTCTCAATTTCCGGTAATTTCTCATTCTCTATCTCTATATCATCAGTGAATGATCGGATGATCTGATCTTGTAACGACGTATTTCTCCATCAACAGTAGCTTTGAATCTGTGAATCTCTCTACAGTTTTCATCAGCTCTTGTTGCTGAATTGGCATAGGAATTCAAATGCAGGTCGATGGAGAGGAAGAGAGAATCTCACTTTCCCATTAATTTTCAGCTTTGAATCTGTGAATTTCTGTGGTTTCAAGCACTTATTGTGGAAATGCCAATCAGCTTGAGATGAGAATTGGCACAAGAGTTCAAATACATGAGGGAGAGAGATATATATGCTTATAGGCTGTTTGTTTTGTTTCATGTAATTGAATACGTAGGAATTGTAAAACTTTTATTTCTAAAATTGGTTAAAATTGAAGAACCAAATGTGAGTTTTCGTCCAAGCTGTAGCTCAGCGGGTTGGGACATGGGTGTGTGAGTGGGAGTGAGTATGTTCAAATCTCCATGTAGCTTCATAAAATGTGAAATTTCAAGAATGGCCATCGAATTGTCTCCGGTCTAATGGAAAATGAATACCCAATCATCACATTAGTAATTCAAATCCTAGAAAAGTAAAGGTTGCATCTATATAACATCGCTAGCTTATATTCTTCTCCCATCTCCTATTTAATAATCCTTGGGCACTTTTGGTTTGCTAAGTTGCATACTTTCATGGGTATTGCATCAAACTTGAGCCTTTGTTAATAGTTAGTGATATTTGTGTTTTGATTCACACATTTATGCTCATGCTATTTTAGGTTGCAGCTAACTCCTTCCAATCATCATCGAGTAGCTGTTTCGTGCTACGTGGTAGGGTTACCAGTTTCCATGGTAGATTCTGTGGCTTAAAATTTTGGATACTTCAGAAGCTCAAATATCAAAAGTCCATTATAAAGCATAAATGCGGAAACGCATCTGAGAGGCTTGAAATTCAAGAGAAAGATCAATTTTCAGGTCATTTGGAAACGCCATTATCATCTGAAAGGAAATTTTCTAAAGATGTATCTCCACCAAATGGTTAGTAACATAAGCAAGTGAAAAGTTTATCATATATATAGACACACACACACGCGCACACACGCACGCACGCACACACACACACACACAAAAGCAAGTGAAATACCTGTGTATGATAATGTTTTAAATGATCTAAAAGCATAAGCTCTGTATGGTTGGTGGTTTGGTTATAGCTTTTCATAATAGCTTTCTTCTTTTTTTTTTAACTAAACAACTGTATGAAGCATTAAGTAGTATTCTTTATAAAGACCTTCTTTTTCATAGCTACTTCGGATGTTTTTTTCCCAAAAATATCATTTGTTAATTAAAGATTTGTAAAATCCGAACATAATTACAGAAAGTGCCACTCAAGAGTGGTGCATTTTTTTTTTTCAGAATATTGGAGTGATGCTCTTTGACAGTGCAAACTTCAAAAAAATTACTCACTTTGATGACACACTTGTCTATGGTGCTTCTTTTAATTTAACCTTATTAATAACATACGCAGACCCAGTTGAAGAAACATCTGTGTTGATTTTGCAAATTGAAGAAGCTTCTGTCAGTAATTATGATCCAATTGTTTCTAATGATGCAGCTGCTACTCTCATGGGATCTCCATCATCTTTGCTACAGACAAATTCCATCAATTATGATGGCCAAAGTAGCAGAGAACCCTCACTTTGCATTGCAGTAGTTGGAGCAACTGGTGAGCTTGCAAGGAACAAGGTTTTTCCGGCATTATTTGCTTTGTATTACAGCGGCTTTCTCCCTGAGGTAGAACTATTATCATGTGTCTCTGTTTTCTTTTCTGGTCAAATGGGTAACTTGAACCATTCACGTTTGCTTATTTCTGCATTGTACATATGAATATATTATTGCCGTTATCTGATATTGAGTATAGTTAATGCGTGTTCTTATCATGTTCAAATTTTCAACATGGATAAAAAATGAAAAAGAAAAAGGAGAGGCATGAAACCATTTAATTGTGTGGAAATGGAGTTGTATCCTGTAATTTTATTTTATTTTTTTGAAACCAAACTTTTAGTAAAGAGGAAATACAAGTTCAAACAAAAACCAGCCCAAAGACAGATCAACAGTTACAGGTATAAAAGCATTATACCAGGCAAAACAAGAAAGGATTATATAGAAGAACATAAAAAGGAGAACGGTCCATCTCTTGTTTGGCCAAAAGATCAGCCATCAACAACCGTGGCACATGCTTGAAGCAAAACCGAATCAAAGATGGCAGCACCTTGATTTCATTAAAAATAAAATGAAACTTCCATGGACCTTCACCAAAAGATGAAACCCATGCTATAGCATTGGCCGAGTCCCTCCCGTCTTTTTTTTTTCTTTTTTTGAAAAGATCCCTCTCAACGATTTACTTATGATGAAAGAACAACACAAACATTTTAAGACCCTCTAAAATCGCCATCACTTCCTCTTCATTAGATTCTTTCTTGGAGAACACTATCACCTGATTACAAAGCACTCCTCCAATACCCTGAGATTTGGTTTTTCCTCTTACAGCTCCATCAACATTGAATTTTAAATCCCCTTCTAGGGATGGGACCTAAGAAATTAACCTCTTTGCTCTAAAAATGTCACAACAAAACATAGCACCCCAATTATGCACGTTATCATCTAGTCTCGAATTATGGAACTTTCTTCTCAACGAAGCCATATGGCAATACCCAAAAGCACTCTTAAAACAAGATCATCAACTGTAGGGACTCTTCTAGGACTCCATTCCCACTCATTCTCACCATATTCTGAAACATTCACCCTCCTCCATAAGGCTCTCTCTCCTCCCCAAATCTCCACCACCCTTCTGCAAGTAAAAAAGGTCATTACCCAATTTGGGTCTTGCCGAAGCAGTGTCCTAGGAGGGTCCAGACTGGAAAAAGACGTAACCTTTGGCAATTTTGCACAAAGTGGTTGCTTACTTGTCTCGAACCAGCATTATCACGCAGAGCACCCGAGACTTTTAGCATTGGACCAAAGCAGTGATCTTTCATCACCCTTTTGCAAGTAATTGCCCAAATTTTAACTTATAAACTATACAAACCCAAGCCCCCAACTGCTCTAGATTTAATCACTTCACACCATCGCATTAAATGAAATTTCCTTTTGTCACTACATCCTTCCCATAGGAAATTCCTTTTGTCACACCATCCTGTAGACGGTTTTGGTCTAACTGAAGTATGAAATGGGCAGTATAAAAATGTGTACTTTTCTATTTAACATTGTAGATGCATCTGTTTATTCTTTGTTCTTAATTCCATTGAAAAATATAATAAAAAAGGGTTTCATTACTTAAGATAGTTTGGGTCAGGACAACATTTTATTTGTCAACAAATTTAAAAAGGGAAAAAAAAGATATTTATACCATTCTGTTGTTGTTGTTTTTTTCTTTTTTCTATATTTTCTTTTTTTTTCTTTTTTTTTAATTAATGGTTGTGGCATAAAAAAAACAGAGGTGGGGGGGGGGTGGGCGCATTAAAAAAAAAGAAAATAAAATTGACATAAAGAACAACTAAATGATTGATAAAATAATGAAAAAAAAAAAAACATGAAATGGACCATCATTTTGGTCTTCTGAAAAGCCAATTTTCTCATTTTTCAGCTTGGCTTTTGTTAAATTTCGTTTCTTTGCTCATGTACACGTGATTTTCCAATGGTTGCAGAATGTTGGTATATTTGGGTACTCAAGAAAGGACATCACAGATGAAGATCTGAGATCCATAATTGAAGCAACTTTGACCTGTCGGGTTGATCACCAGTATGTCGCTGACACCTCTCTTAAATTGTGACTTTCTGTTTATATGCTGCTTCATTCTATACTCTATTATAGATTATGCAATCTGGTCTCTGATTTTACCCAAAAGTCATTATCAACTTGTGATAAAAGGAAATGTATGATCTTTGGCATTTTCATACAATTTTGATGTGCTTATTGTCAGCAGAATTCCAAAACTTATTTTCGCACTTTGTTGATTATAGTACTGTAGTAGATGGATTTGCATCTCAGAGTGTTTCCTGTTTCAAATCATGTAATAAGATCAAGAAGCAGAGCAGGAACGTGTTCACCAAGAATAGAAAATATTAATGTACAGAGAAAACTGCGGGGACAAGTTGGATGCTTTCCTCAGTAGAACACACTATCTCAATGGAGGTTATAACAACAAAGAGGGCATGGCAATGCTCAATGCTCGAATGGAACAGTTTGAGGTAAGGCTGGGGAGTTTCGGTGATTGGTACTTTGACATCATGATTGTTCATGAATTCATCTAATGCCATCAGATAAATTATTTGATTCCATCATAAATTGGCAGGAACTACAACCGATTAAAAAAAAGACAAACTATATAAAACATGAGGATATGCAGTCTTCTTGGTCCTCATGCATCTTCAAGTGGCCTTGTGCTTGCTGATCTACACTGTTGATTTGACCATCCTACCATGATTAGACCGTACCTAAAAAATCTCTCTGATAGGATAATCTCAACATCTTGATTGCCAGCCTGCAAATAGATTATAATATAGAAATGCAGCAAAAATCCATATCAGGTGGGAAAAACGCTGAATATTCAGTGTCTGGGATATTCAATCTGATGAGTCTAATAAAGGTCTAAAGGCATATCCATTAGTTTGGCAACAGTCTGGATCACCAAAAGCCATATGTAGAAACTGAAGGCCAAATGAAACTATGCATGTAATTGAGGATTATATAATTCGTACTCTCAAATGTCTCCAAATTTCTTTCATTTTCTGCTTTGCCTGAGCTTTGTGGTTTATAGAATTTCTAAGAATGATCTTACCATACAGGCTGTTTCTGGAGCGAACAGGATATTTTACCTTTCAGTGCCACAGGAAGCTCTTTTAGATGTTGCAACTACTCTTGCTGATAATGCCCAAACACAGAGGGGATGGAATCGAATAATAATTGAGAAGCCCTTTGGCTTTGATGCACTGTCTTCTTATCAATTGACCCAGTCTCTTCTGGCCAAATTTGAAGAGAAGCAAATTTATAGGTGTATATATATTATCTGGTTACCATCTTTCTTGATTTTTCTTATTAGTAGCCTTCTTCACTGTCATTCATGCTGAGTTCTTTATTTTTTACCCTTATTACTGTGGTAGAGTTATTTATTGTGGGTTCACTAATACTTGGTTTCCCTGAGTTCTTGTTTCAGAATAGATCATCTGTTGGGTAAGGATCTTATTGAAAATCTCACTGTTCTGAGGTTCTCTAATCTGGTTTTTGAGCCATTATGGAGTCGAACTTACATACGTAATGTGCAAGTACAGTTCTTCCCATTCTGATCTATTGAACGCAACAATGGCTTTTGGTCCTGGGTTACCTCGAAACTGACTATCAACTTATCGTGCACCTTTTACAGGTCATTTTATCTGAAGAATGGGGCAACGAAACACGAGGAAGGTAATCATAGTGCGCCTTTTTCTTTTTGTTAAATATTAAACTTTAGAGACTACATTTTCGTAAACCTTGATGTATTCTTTTATTTGAGGGCAAGTCTGGTGGCAGCAACTGCGATAATTCAAGCTCCAACAGCGTATATTTTGGTTGTTGCAGTTACAACACTAATGGTTGAAGCTTGGGATGACCCAACCGGTCAGCCTCTGTGTGCACCATCATCTCTACCAGCATCTCAGGCTGGACTTAACTTGCTGAGCCGCAACTGAAGACATCAGTGTGTTCAAAACAAGCCTAAGCTTTGATAATTGATACCACAAACTTAGGGACTCAATTTTCATAAAATCTCAATGTTTCCATTGGAAAAATGCACTATATAGAGCAAAATGACATTGAAGGATATAATTATGGAAACTAAATTGTGTAATCGTATCAAGGATCTTTCCTAATCTTTATCAGTAATCACTATTCATTCAATCCTATCGAGGATAATTCCCAATCATATCAAATAATCAATATCTTACACATATATCTAATAACTTCAACCTTCCTATCAGCCTCCTGCTTTTGCATAGTCGTTTTAAGAAAAGGATTGTGTATGCAATTAATTACATTGAATATAACCCCTTGATCTTTCGAAATGAAGGGTTTATGTCTCATTGATAATGCGTCCATCATGTCTCATTGATAATGCGTCCTTCGTGATGTATTGGTAATCACAGTCTGTCTGCGAAGTCCATCAGTGTAGCCTAATTCATTTTGAGTCTATTGGAGCTGGTGACCCCTAGATCAGATCTATAGATCTTTCGTGATTTCTACTAGAAGCATATTAGGTAGAGTAGTCTATCTTGAAGAAAACTCTTGTTGGAGAGGATTCAACAGCAAAAAGGTGGAGACATTTGTCTTGAATCATTGTATTGATGAGGGAGGTTTTTAGGGATATAAGAAGTTAGGTTTTCTGTTTAGATAAAAAAAATTATGCACATGTGCATGCTGTGGGAGCAAGCCCGCGCCCACACACACACACAGATGTGATGATTATTGCGGAAGCAGGAGCCAAGATCATGGTCGGCTTGATTATAGAAGTGGAGGCAGCGGTGGCTCTGATATCATATAAAAAAAACTTGAGAGATTACATTTTCATAAAACTTCATTATATTATTCCATTGGAAGAATGCACTATATATACTATATAGAGTACTAATGACATCAAATGAAGGAAATAATATGGAAACTAATTATGGAAATCCTATAAGTGATCTTTTCCAATCTTATTGGATAATTAATTATATCCTATCAAGGATCTTTTCCAACCACAATTCATTTCCCAATCTTCTTGGTGTGTTCATTCATCACATGCAAAATGCCTTTTAGACTTTATTTGATGTAAAACATCTAGCTGCTAATTGTATATCTATGTTTTAGGTTACTCTTTCTATCTTGAACCATTAATTTGTTCGTTCAGTTCTCTTACGATAAAGGAAAAGAGTTGGTGTGCAAATTTTGGTCTATATTTGATTTTCTAGTATTGCATAAGCTTAGGCAGTAGGTCCAATAATATGTACGGAAATGGTTTTTTTTTTTAATTGTCTTTCCAAAAAGGAATAATAATAAAACAAAGAAATAGACCAGAAACATGAGAAGGTATGATACAATGCCCTTTTTATTTCAGAGACATATACCTTGGAAAACCTATACGAAAAAAAAAAGTGTGCAACTGTAAGGCTATGGCCCTAAAGAACTCTTAAATGTAAAGGATCTTTAACAGAAAAAGTAAATCATTTATCAAGAAAGGATTATACTTTCTTTCCCTACTTTGCAAAATTTCCAGGCTCAAACTTGGCACACGTGCGTAGGATGCCACCATTGAAGACAACACTCTCTTTATCATGTCGACTTTGAAAGTTCAAAAGGATCCTTATATTTTTATCTTCCACCAAGCTATGGCGTTCACTGAATCCCCTCACTATTTCCCAAGTTGTTATTACAAGAGAAGCATTTATGATTTTGTTGACGTTAGATGCTCCACGCATTAACTTTGCGGTATAAAGGTCATCATCCAGTGCGGTCCCGCCGAAGCAGGGTTCTGGGAGGGTCCAAACTAGAGACGGACCTAACCTTTGGCAATTTTGCACAAAGTGGCTGCTCGCAGGTCTCAAACCTGCGTTATCACACATGGTACCCGAGACTTTTACCATTGCACCAAGGCAATGACCCTGTATGAGAAGAAATTCTATTAGCATTAGCACTATATGACTATGTATCATCAGAGACTGAAGCTACTTGCATTGTGAGGTAGCTGCATTGACCATTGGTGGTGCTGAACTATTTGCACAAATTAAGTTCTCATGCCAAGATGCCAGAGTCGTATATTCTACCATAATCCGAAGTTAGGAAAATGATCATTCAACTAGTCGAAGCACTAGATGTCTGGTGCAGGCCCGGATCCACGAACGAAGTTGACCAACTCTACAACAGGGGTTGGCCTAATCCTCAATGGATTCCACAAGATAGACCAAGCTCCAAATAGGGCTTGGCCAAATCCCCAAGAGATTCCACACTCAAACGCTCTCAATTGAAGAGAAGAAGCACTCACAACCATAAGAAATTGAACAAATTCTTTATTGAATAATCAAAGCTGATACTCCCAATGGAGGAATTACAACTATATAGAGTAGAGATTAGATGCCCCCCTCTTTCTTTCCTAATGCAATGCAAATCAATTAGATCTTCTCCAACTAGGTTTCCTAATTTTAAGAAAATCAAATCACCAAAATTTTGTGGAATATATCCAACTCAAACTAAAACTCTTTCCTAACTTTAAACATCCAACTTTTCATCCAGCCCATAGTTACCTAATTCACGATTCGACTAATTCGAATTCGAGTTCGCAGTTCAAAGTTTGACACTGACTCAAATTCGAAAATTCGATGGGTAGGTTTACTTAAATTTGTTTTTCGATTCGCTTGATTCGCAATTCGAGTTTGATTAGTTCAATATTCTAATTCGTAAGTCCAATTCAATATACTGGTTGTAACTATTTTACTAAAACTTTAGATACTTTAATAAATATATAAATAATAATATTTCACAAAGAATAGATATAAAGGAATATGTAAAGACCATCATTATCATCATCGTCATCAAAGCCTTGTCTAGTTGGGTTAGCTATTTGATTTGTAATGAAATATATGCTTCCCACTAATGAGCATGATGAAAATTTATAAGTTGATAAAAGAAAGTCCCATCATCACGTTGGCCAACATAAAACATCCACATTTTTTTATTATTACAATCAAGTGTTCTGTTTCTAATTAAACTTACAATGGGCCCAAGTTTGTTGAACGTAAAAATTTGTTGAATCCTATAAAAGATCAAAAAACAACCCTTTTCATCGATTTGGGTTTCTATTAGGTGGGTTGCACTATGGGTCCCCACAAACTCATATATCAACTTTCAAATATCCACCTTTTTCTCTTAGAGAGAGAGAGAGTGAGAGAGAGAGAGAGAGAGAGAGAGAGAGAGAGAGAGAGAGAGAGAGAGAGAGAGAGAGAGAGAGAGAGGATTGGAAAGACCATTGGAAAGGACTAACAGTTAAGAGAGAAGTTCATTTTCCTCTCTTACAAGGACCGATGGATATATAAGAGAGAAGAAGTTGTACCACATTGCATTATATGCCCACCTTTTTCTCTCTTGCATAGAGACCATTGGAAAAGATTTCAAGGTTTCCCTTGCTTCAGCACTTACAATTCTAACATCCTCTTCTCCACCAGGACAAACCGCTACGAACTCTACAATATCAAAATACTAAATCCGACAGAATCGAATAGCGAATTGTTCAATTTGAATGGGATGGGATTCGAAGGCTTCCTGACCAAATGGTCTAGCCCATGGGCTGAGTGGGCTGGCCATCCTGATTTGATTGGGCCTACAAGCTTGTCCCAATCGTCCTGGTCAACCCATAGGTCATGGGTCTGGCCTACATCAATGTCTGAATGAAACTAACGTAATTCAGCAGTTGCTTTTGTTTGGACCCTTTGATATACATTGTTCCGTCATTCATTAACAGCTCAAGCTTTTGGTGTTTCTGGTCATTAACAGCTTTATTGATGCTTGCCTTCAGATAACAAGTATTCATATCAACTTTTTGGTTTTGATTCAATTGTATAAATATCCCATGATTAATTTATGACATTGATTAATTGTAGTCTGTAGTTTCTTTTCTTCTTCTTTTTTTTTTTTTTTGCTATTACATGGGAAGGATAATGGTAAACTATCCTAATCCTAAAACTAACATACTCCATCAGCCCAGGGTTCACCCTGGTGTGCTCCATTCCTTCGCCGGTGTTCTTCCTGTGCTAGTTCGAGTATAGTGCTCTGCCCGAGTGCTCTTTCATCCATGCTCCGCCACAGGAAGTTTCCCTGTTGTGCTCTGCCAGTGCCAAGGGTTGATCCCTAGCACTGCAGTGTGAGTGGGATGCCCCTTACTACTGGGATATCCCATGCTTCTCAACTGTAGTCTGTACATCGTGCTGATAAATAATGCAGAGTTCCTTTGTTGTTTGAATATTTAGTAATGCAAAATGATTTAATCTTTATTCTGGTGAAAAAGAATTTACCCTATTTGCATATTTCCTTCCTGGTCAATAGATATTTTGAAGGTTATGGGATTATCAGAGACATAGTCCATAGCCATATCCTCCAGACAATTGCATTGTTTGCTATGGAGCCACCTGTGAGTCTTGATGGGGAAGACATTAGGAATGAAAAGGTAAATTGGCTCTATGTTTTCAGGGACTCCTTCATATATATGTTTTCTTTTATCTTGGGAATCCGGAGTGTTTTTTTTTTTTTTTTTACTTTTCTTCAAAGTGACAATATATTTATAAAAACAAGAAGAGAAATTCCCGTATTGATGTAAAATTTAATCCAGGTGAAGGTTCTTCGATCTATCCGCAAATTGGAGCTTGATGACATTGTTCTTGGCCAGTATAAAGCGAGTTCTGATAGCACGGACGATGTTTATCTGAATTCTCTGACACCAACATTTTTTGCTGGTGCACTGTACATTGACAATGCACGTTGGGATGGGGTACCCTTTCTAATCAAAGCTGGCATGGGGCTCATAAAGCACAGGTATAACTGCCTTTTTCTAATTGCAGTAGCATTTTTTGTTTCTTTTCCCATGAATTTGATGGTGCGTACCTTGGTTTGTAATCTTGACTTAAATTCAAGACCTCAGTGAAATGTTTAAGATGTTATAAGTACTAAAAGTTGCTTGATAAAAAATTAGGTCCATAGTCCATAATGGCCATGGTTTTAAAACTCGGTTTCGGCCATAATAACAGAGGGCCGATATGCTACATTACAATTGATATTAGAATCATTACAGCCAACTTTTCTTGAATTATCAAAAGTATCGTTGGTACACTGCCAGAGCATAATAGTTGTGTATGCTTATGAATTTTGGTGGTCAGTCCAAGGCATCATCTTATCTGGTGGTTGTCAAGCTGTCTACATACACCACATGCACATGAGTAAAATGAATGTTCAGAATTTTGCTGATCCATTTCTAACCTGGCTCACAACCAAATCAAATTATGTGAGCTCCTGCCTCCTAGTATCTGATCTGAACAACAATTGAGTGGTAAATCAAACAGGGTAAAAATAGACTGACAAAGTTAACACCTGACTTCCACAAGATCTGCAGGTTTTCATTTGACTAAATCAAACTAAGGAAAGAAATTTGAAGACTGATGCTACTTAAGTTTTGCATTGCTAAAATCAAATACTATTAGGATATAAGGGGTACCACAGTCATATCTTGTCTTATTCAATGTTTCATGTTATATCTACTTCCTTAGGGCTTTTATCAATCCTCTGTTGTATTAACTATTCTCATTTTTATGAAAGATCCTACTGATACATTCTTTGTGAAACCTGCTCTATTCAGAGTTGAGATACGTATCCAGTTTCACCATGTTCCAGGAAATCTCTACCGTGAACGTATTGGTCATAATATTGATCTTGCCACTAATGAGCTGATTCTGAGTGGCGCACCTGATGAAGCTATTTTAATGAAAGTCAACAACAAGGTTCCAGGACTGACATTGCAGTTGGATGCATCAGAACTGAATCTTCTTTACAAGGACAAGTAGGCTGATTATCTTGTAAATTTCCCTTCCCTTCACAAGGGCAATTTGACCTTACATCAATCTACCTATTTGTTTGATTGTTTCTTGGGTTTATAGGTACAATGTCGAGATACCAGATTCATATGAACATCTTCTTTTGGATGTTATTAACGGCGACAGTCATCTCTTTATGCGCAGTGATGAACTGGCTGCTGCGTGGAATATATTAAGCCCAGTTCTCCGGGAGATGGATAAGAAAACAATAGCTCCAGAGCTCTATGAGTTTGGAGGCAGAGGCCCTATTGGTGCATACTATCTCGGTGCAAAACATGGTGTGCGCTGGGCTGATGACTAAGCTAAACCCATCATCCTATTTGGATAATAACTTCTGCAAGAGCAGATCCACTGATGTCACATTCTGTAACCTGGCATAGGCATGGTGTTCAAGTATGGCACAGGCCCTCTGGAGTGTATTTTTGTTGTACTATACTCTTGCCACTGGTAGTTGTTGTACAAATTAAAAAATTCAAACTGCAATGTGAATTGTGTTCCTCAAAATTCTTGAAAGCCTTGTATGGAGGATCTGGTATGGGATCTATATTCTCAGGTGAGGATGAGAAAAAACGGAAGCAAATTCTGTGCAAGAGTAGTAGTTTTGAATGTCAGAGACTCATGCTCTCCATCATTCATCATCTGAAGATGCCACTACAAAATGTCTTCTCCAGTAATGGATGGCATAAATTGCTTTGGTATTTGGATATATGCCAATAACTGCTTGCATTAGCCCAACCTCCCTGAACATGAAGCCTGCATCTTTGTTTTTGGATTTTAGCAGCTGCATCCTGTCTCTCACATTACATGTTGATTTTGCATTATGATACCTGTTTTATTAGTTGAAGGTGATTTGGACAATGCCATGGCTTGGGTGAAAGCCTTCTTTCTATATGTCATCAAAATGAATGCCTTCTCTGAAGCAACAAATGCCATTTTTTGACATTGTCCGTCAAGGGGCAAATGAAGCAGGACAAATTGGTCAAAGAGGAGGTAAGGTTATAAAGATTGCATTTGATTTAGACATATGGTTTTAATTTTTGACTCTCTCATCCTTTTTGTATGTTATATTTGTATGCAATGGACTCTGCTTCATTTGCTTGACGGCCCCTAAATTTGTCTATTTTTCTCATATATTGCACATGCAACTTTTTTTTCCATTCATACTTTACATTTATTTAACTTGTCTTTGCAAGTCAGTGTTGGTTGTTTGGAATCCAAGGTTTATAACCATTTTGCTTGCAATTTATAGATATATATTTTTCACCCATTACCAGTCAGGTAGGCAGGCGTGAAAGCATAATTGTGAAATTCATTTCATCTCGGACGAAATTTCCGAGAGATTCCATCATTTCAATCTACATACCGAAACGAAATAGCTCTATACAACTTCTCAGTTAAGATTTCGGTCAGTTTTGGAAATTTCAGTCGATTTCAGTGGATTTCGGCCAAAATGATTAAAAAAAGGGACTTGCTGCAAAAAAAAAAAAAAAAAAAAAATCCTTAAAAGCCCCAACACCGACCCTATGCCCCCTTTTGAACAGGAATAAAGGAATAATAATAATAATTCCACTTGAAATAAAATTTCTGACCAAAGTCCACTTAAAATAAATCCCTGAGAAAATGTAACCTCCTTATTTTGTACTGTACGCTGCTGTAAAATAAATAAAAAATCAGCCCATTTAGTGTGAGAAAAAGCTATGATTGCAAGTAAATGCAACCTTATGGCCCATCAAATTCCACTTGTCAATTCAATCACCAAGGAAGCAAGAGTCTTTCAGGATTGAATGGGATCCCACTCATGACAACACTGAAAACACTTACGAGACTATCCCGAGCCCTCTACCATGGAGTGTCATCCTGAAAGAAATGAAAGCTTTGCAAATAGATGCAATATCACTGTTAAAAAGTCCACCTCCAACAACCATTGAAACAAGCTAGGGGAGGTTCAAACATAATGCATCTACACACTACAGTTGCAAACACTCAATTCTCATCTAGAGGGAAGTAGTCATTTCCTTAATTTAGTTCGCCTGTTGTTCTCATCCCAGGTCCATATTGCCCCCACCAACCAAGCAAAAAAAATGACATCAACACTCACCTGATGTGACGCTCATCTGATGCACACACCTTGGTGCACAAGTGAGCATTTTCTACAGGTGCAAGATTTTACTGAATGTAGGGAATCAATAGCTCTTTTTTGTGGATTCATCTTAGGCCAGGGTGGGATCTACTGGACTAGTAATCAGTCCACATCACCTCATTTGGTAAACAAAGGAAAATAAGAATTCCTCTCATTTAATGGCGCACACATCCATTATAGTAGATGTAGAAATCACAACCAGACCTGCTGATTTGGTTGATGCAATGGCAATTGTTCAGTATTATATACAACAAACAAGGTTATGGAAGATCCCATATTCATCTTAAAGCCTTGGTCATTCTGGAAAAGGTAATAATGCACATGCCTCATCATCATTCACTCACATTTAAGCTATTGCTCACACTAAGTGGGCCAGGATGTAAAGAACAAAGGAGAAAATTTATGACATCAGAGGAACATTATGAAATGTACCAGAAAAACTCTATTTGTATTTGAAACTGGAGCAAGAGAGCTTACAACCTGTGAACTTATCCAACTTTAGAACCAACATAAAGAATCCCCAAACCCACTCCTCTAGACCAGATCAAGTGAGAGTCCGAACTTAGGCAAGCATGTATGACCCCACCAATAGGTAGTTACATCTGGAAATAAATAGAAAAGACCAATGAAGAATGACCCAAGAGGCATTCCAACCAATCAAGCACTATAAACTGATGACGAAGAATATTCTACAGCGGTGTCACAGAGATTCCTACTGGCTCAACTGAACAGAGTATGGTCCAAACAAACTCCACCAATCACACATGCCTAGGATAAGGATGCAATACCTACAAATTAACAGGAAGGATTGCGGCCGTTGGTGAAGTTGTCTGGCTTTTTAAGCTTTAGAGCTTTCGGGTCAATAGAAATTGTTCCCACAGTTAGAATTGCAGAAGAAGAGTTAACAAACCCGTTTACTTTTACAGGCATTGAACCTACAGTGACAACATCAATAGGTGCAGTGCCTCCAGTCACACACCCTGATCTGTCAGCATTGCCTTCTGATTTGTCAGCGTTGCCTTCTTTTAAATCCCTGGACCCAATTGAAAGAGAACTTATCTTCATGATGGAAGTTGCATCATTCACATCTTCAACCCTCTCATGCTTAGTGTCCTTTCTACTGCTAGATGAAGTTCTGATATCAAGTTCTGTCACAACCTGTTCCTCACTCACGACTGTCTTCCCTGATCTGTTCATGTCACTATGTTTTGTGCATTTATCATCTGCCTTGGGGGGCTGTTCCAGCGTAGTAGCATTCTGTTTGCTGGATCGAACAGAGTGTTTTACATCCGCCTTTGGGGACTGTTCAATTGTAGCTTCTGGTTTGCTGGAAGGAACAAAGGGTTTTGCATCTGCCTTTGGGGGCTGTTCTATTGTAGCATTCAGTTTGCCGGAAGGAACAAACAGTTTTTCATCCCCCTTTGAAGGCTGTTCAAAGGAAGCATTTGGTTTGCTAGAAGGAACAAAGGGTTTTTCATCTGCCTTAGGGGGTTGTTCTGCTGTAGTGCTCAGTTTGCTGGAAGGAACAAAGGTGGGAAGAAAGTAGGACGTATCATAGTTGCTGTTATTAAATAGCCTGGATTTTTCATCCAGCATTATCCTCTGCCGTTCTTCATAGTACATAAAATCGTCAAGTATAGATGTCTTTGACGTATAACCCTTGAAAATGTTCAGCATCTCAATGCCACGCATGTATCCTATCTGCAGGTAAACAAGGTACATTGAGCATACAAGATTTCAGAACCAAATATTTTTCCCCCTAGATTGTTCTAGCAGCCTGCTCAAGAAGAATTCAGTTGCAAAATAAACGGTCAAATACATCCCAACTTGGCTATTCTCAGAATGTCCCAGTTGGGCCTCATCCTTCTTAAAATTTCAGCCACTTCTAAAGGAATGAAAAATAGGATGAATAATTAGAACCTAAACTAAAGAATTTAGGCAGCAGTACAAGCAAAGAAAGCTAAACTAGAAAAGTTAAAAAAAAAAAAGTTTGAAGAAGCCCAAAAAAGAGATTTTAAACTGGTCCTCCAAAGTCTTCGTAAGTGAAAAAGATAAAACTCAAGAAAAAATTTCCCCCAGTTGAAAGATAGCACTTAACAGTCTCAACAAAAATGCATACAGCACTTAACAGTCTCAACAAAAATGCATGCTCAATCAGAATCCCAGTCCCATTCGTCAAGTAAAAGCTCACATTTAGGACATTGGCCACTAGCCTACTATTACAAGCCCCACCACACCAATGTATTTAGCAGTCCTCTTTGAATCCTACGGATGTTAATTGTAGTGGAGGTAAGGCCATCCTATTCAAAGAACTTGCAGAGGCATCTATACAAGGACAAGGGAGCTTGTTGGCTGCTAAATTCTCAATGCTGATATAGCGAGCTTGTGGATGGTTTTCTTGCATTTCTCACAAATTTTCAGACGCACTTGAGTTTCTGTCTCTGGCATTTGTTCTTATGTTGAGTTTTCGATCTTCAATTCCGACATTTTGGTAACACCCATCACAGGGCCCTTTTTCATTCCATTCTTGCTGTCATATATCAAAATATCGGCAGTACCAGTCGTGACCATGCTGCAGTTTGCAATTTATCATTTTTTCTAAAGCACAATTTATCATCATTCATTGGCACATTGCAGCGTATTTGCAACTTGAGCAAGTAGAATCAGCACCCGTATTGTGAGAAAACAAGGTAGTCAAAATTGAAAAACATTTAGTACCCGTATTGTGATAAATTTCGCTAGCTTGGAACTATTGTAAAACAACATGGAGAGTTTGAGTTAGATATAGCAAGTAGAATCAGTACAGCATGGTGTGGGTGGGGACGAGCTAGTTAGATATAGCAAGAAGAATCGGTACAGTATGGTGCAAGTGGAGACTGGAGAGAAGCTAGAATAACATTATGTGATCCCAAAACCACTTACATTTAAAAGACATTTTTTTACAAGACAGTAGTTAGGTCTAGTATGCAATATGGAGTTGAAATATTGAGTAATAAAAAAATGTGAAGAATCTAAAGTTCAAGTGGCTGAGATGCCTCCTAAACAGGCCAAATGCCTAAAAAAAATAACACACACACTAAGGGGAGACTAATCAAAATGATTTGGGTAACACACATACAAAAAACCAGAAACTGCCTGAATGAGACAAATCAAAGGGCTAATAGTGGAAGGTGCAAGGAGAAGAGGGAGACCAGTGACGACATTAGGGGAAGTGATAAGACATGGCATTACGTGGAGTTACTGAGAGCAATTTGTTGAATAATGTGACAACAAAGAACATAACTCACAATTGTGACCCTAAGAAGATGAGTTTTGCATCTCTTATGTGTGGAAATATCCATCTTAGGAATCTCTTTTTTTTAGCACGAACACAGACACAGGCACACAGAGAGCAGAATTTAAGCGATTTTCAAATGTATGTTTTATGGGGTGAGAGACTTTGATATTAACCTTTTCTCATGGGTCATTAGTTGGATCTGTTTTCTATCGCTTCGTACTTCTTAAATAGATGCTCTGCTTTTTCTTTTTCGTTTTTTGTTTTTCTTTTTTCTTTTTTCTTTTTTTTTTCTTGTGTGTGTTGGGGGGGAGTCAGAGACCAGAATCAGTACAGCAGCTAAGCCCTCACGAACTGTAGCTGTCCCCCAGTAAGAGCAACCTCACTGCTTCATGGTTAGTAGGTTGTTTTAAAATTCTTCAAAAAGAAAAGTTTGGGTGATGGTTCTAAGAATTGTCTTTAAAGGGGAACAAAGAGAGAGCCTTTAAACCTTCCTGTTTCACCCCATCAAGGGGCTGCTTTGGCAGAACAACCAAAAAGGATTACTTTTGCGACCCAAGAATCAGAAAACCCTACTTCTGATACAAATGAAAAAACTTGAATTTTCTAATGGATGAGATAATGCACTCAAGTATGCAGTAGGAAGCAGAAATAGAGCAACTATGTTCGCTACAGAACAAGATATTTTATGATAAAATAACCACTTACATACCTCTTGGGTGTCTCTACTGTTAGTCACAGGCTTGTTTTCATTGTTTTCTAGTATAATGTGCCGAAAATTAGTGTTCGGTACATCTTTTATTACGTGCCACTTAACAGGGAAGCTTCCGCTCCATTTATCTTGCTGCCAAAAATCCATGTCCTGCTCAAAATCAACGGGGCCAATCATCTCAGCAACACCACAGAACTGTCCGCTTGCATTAACCTTCATGAGAGTGAAATTCAGATCAGGTAAGGAAAAAAAATTAAAGAAAGAAAGGAAAAGGAAGAACTGTAGGATCTTGATATCATAGGACATGTCATTAATTAAAGAAAGAAAGGAAAACTGTAGGATCTCGATATCATAGGACATGTCAGTATTTTGATGACCGCAATCTACACAAGTAGCAGTCCATGAATTGGGAATATCCAACTGATGCAATAATGCACAGTGGACGGGGGACATCAAATAGATCATATCATCATCACCACCACCAGAGTATCATGCAACCAATCTAGGGAGAACACCAACCATCATCATGACTTCAAATCATTAGGACCTGTTGGGTCAGTCCCCTAGGAAGATATCATCTTCATCTCCTTCAAAAATCAATAAGATGTTGGATCAGACCATTCTACTAAGGTATCCCATAGACCCCATGCACAGTTACATTGATTGAATCAAATAGTACAAAGTTTACCAGAATATGGAGTCCAATCTCATTTAGTGGGTGCATCAAGACCCCACGCGCATCTTGATGCATCAAAATGTTATGACTAGGGGAAAAACTGGAGTAGAAAGCACAGTAAAATTAGGAAAAAGGCTACTCACAGAAAAGAAGAGAAAGATCGGGCAATGTCCTGGCTTCCCCCCTGATATTCTCTGTGCATCTTCATATGCACTGCCCAACCTCTTGTTTCCATTGGGTGTACTTGACCACACATTATATTTGATACTCTTATGCACATCATCCTCACTATATGATTTGATCACAAAGAACTTGGCATTTGCATAGTTAACAGGGAAATCCTCCCTGTTAAACTGATCGGTATAAATAAGAATGTTCCCTTGTGCATTACTGCTCCCTGCCTTTGTTGTGTAGGCTTTAACAGAAATGGGTGATGGCCATGAACTTTTTAATCTGTTAGTTCTCGGGCCACGGTTCTGCTCACCAAACACATCTGGGCTTCCATTTCCATTGTTCAAAGCACCACCAAATTGCGACCTTGGCCTAAACTTATCTACTGTTGCCCATCCACGGGCACTGGGTACAAAATCAGCTAAGTTGTTAGCTGGCAGAGCAACTTTCAGCTGGTTATGAAGAGAGGGAACTCTTCCAAATGAAAACGGATCTGCCACTTGAACTGAGCCGGTGCCATTTCTACCCTGCAAGTAAATAAAATTGAATGACTACAATTAAATATGCATATCAAAGAAGCATTAATCAAAATCATAGCCAATAGATTAATTAGAAGATATTACTTGAGAAAATCACTATATGTAAATGAATTATAAAAAAAAAGGTTTGAGATATTGAAATCAGCATGACATCCAGACCACAGCTCCTCAAATCGTATGCTCCTCAGAAAATGCACTCTTAATAAAACATGGTGTCCCATGGTAGTGGTACTGGTACCCATGATTCAGTGTGATGCAAAAACCTCATGGAGGTCTGCCCAATAATTCCCCAGATTCGAAGATACTTTGTTCTATGTTCTATGGCCCATTTCGGAACCACTACTACATCCTTATTAATGATTATCTATTAGTATTTAATAGGTCACCAGTCAAAATGTTAGGATCTCAAAATCTTGGACAATTGGGGCTCCACAAGGGTCCCATCTTCATCGGTACTCAAGATCACCAAAGAACCAAAGAATAGAGCCCACGTGTACAGAATCCTGCATTCAGAAAAATTGAGGCGTGGAATCTTCCAATTATCTCTACTGAAAGAGCCAAATTAGCATCTCAACTAAAACGCACTGCGGTCATTTACAGGGACATTGTACTACTACAACTTCCAAACTTAGAGTGGTTTCAATTACTTCTGTCTACAAAATAACATCTTGTATGTTTCGTAGATCAGAAACAAAGAATCCTTACCTGGGTAACATGCGATGAAGTTGAGTGGGGAACACTGCTGGAAGTAAGAGTCCCATGCAACACAGGCTGCTTACTTGGTGCCACATTGACCTGTAAGCCTTCTGATATTTTAGCAGAAGAATGTATCTGATTGGAAGCAGGTTGGGAAGGATCAGCTCTACCATCTGGTGCGGCAGACCTAGGATGGGGCATGGTCATAAAAGCTGATGTCGGCAGAGGAGTATGTTTTGGGCCTGGACTGTCAGGCCTACTGGCACTTGATGGTCCAGAATTTAAAGTGCCAAAAGAAGTATTTGGAAGAATGTCTGGTCTGGGCTGAACAATAACTGGCAAATATGCAGGAGAAGAAGGGTGCTGATAAGCAGGACCAGAGTAATACTGTTGTGCTCCTACAAATGAGCCATCAGCTCCTATAGCACCAGGTATGTAAGGATTGTAGGGGTTGTAAGGAGACTGTGCATACCCATAGCTAGGGTTGTAATATACATAAGGCAAACTTTCAGTTTGCAAACCCTGGAAAAAATTGCAGAGAGATAATCAGTATTTCTGCAATAGTCTTCTCAATAAAGAAAAACAGAAACTAAAAACTCACCGTGTAATGGGGATCAGGACCATCTAACGCAAAAAACCTATTGTGGTCATCCCATTCGCTGGGTGATTCAAATCCTGATGATACATAACAAACAAATTTTAAGGTTAAGCTATCACCACAAAGCATGTTAAACACATAAAGATCTGAATAAGAAATTGGGATATGGGCTCTATTCTATGACCTGATTGGTAATCAGGTCCGGAACCAGGTCCCTGTCTGAATAACCGTGTATCAGAGTGATATATATATAATATTTCATATACATATAGTAATACTATTAATATATATATATATATATTACTCTCTATGACAATGGACTGGAGAAGAGTTTGGGCATGTGGTAGATGCAAGGTTTTAGAGCCCGATGGTTATGGATTTGAGCCACAATAACTTCTCAAAATAAATTTTCTTATTTCACTTTGAATGTATGAATCCATCAGTCAGGTCCAAGTCTATCATACTAATACAATCAGGTTCGACGATGGACCAACATGAACCCAAACTGAACATCCCTAAATTTTAACCTTGTTAAATGAGAACCATTGGCTAGAGTAATCCTCTGCAATTCATTGGTCTGATGGTTACAAAATTTCAATTGGGAAAAATATAAGGGTATAACCCATTCCACGATGGGGCCACAAACTAAATGGATAGACTGCTATAGTAGGACAGAAGTGCTGTTGCTAGCAGAACAATAGAACAGAGATTCTCTTGATCATGCATCAATTACCAAATATGTAGATGAAAAGGAAAATATTTGAAGTAAAAAAAAAAAAAACTTCCAAAAAATAAATTTGCCTTCCAAAAAAAGATAATATTTGAATTATTTACCTGTACAGTAATAACCGTAATAGTTGGTAGCAGCAGGATAGTATGGACCTTGGTTGACAATGAATTCAGGTGCCATTTCATTATCCATAAAATCAAATTCTTCAAGAGCTGGAGTTGCTGTCAAGTGTGGGTTTGAGTTGGCACCTTGTATCTAAAAACCACAATATGGTTACAAATCATTAATAAAATTCTACAAGAAAATAAAAACATTGGTAAAATTCTAAACTTAACAATTTATTATTAACGTTTGATTTGAACCCTTCAGAAAATGAAGCACCTTCTCAACATTAATATAATAACAATCCTGCAAAGCAGCAAAGGCCATAGATCCACCCTTAAATGGCATGCCAGAGGGTTTCATATTGATTATGATTGAAATACAGTTGTATCTTGTAAATTGAGGGTTTGAAAATTGTGATTGCAATTTGCAAGTGACCTACTATGAGCTCATTTGGCAAGAAAAGAACTTTTGGCATTGTGATTCTACAGATAAAATATGGCAGGCTCCATTGTGTCATGTCTCGAGTCTTGAGTGTTGTTTTGCACAGAAAAGCCACACATAAATATAAAGCTGAATAAATGGAAGTTTTATTTTCATTAGATTCCAGGTTTGCAAGTAGCATTTTTTTTCTTATTTATCATATGAAAAAGGGAAAACCTTTAAAACGGTCTCCTGCCAAATCAGGTATATTAGAAAAAATGTAGGCTTAGAGTGCAATGCCAAATCAAGTCATCATTGTCAAAGCCTTGTCCCAACTATGTTGGGGTAAGCTCCATGAACTCTGTCTCACCATTCCAGTCTATCCAAGGCCAAATCCCCGTGATGCTAAATCAGCTATATCAGTAAAAATTTCAAACCTACAGTGCAAATTTCCTGAGCAAGAAGCTGATAGCATTCATTGGTTTCACGCGCAAGAGCCCAATGGACTCCACTGGGGGCAGTAGGTAGGGGAAGGAAAGGGCTATGGTTTGAGAGAGTGCCTAACAAATCTCAGAAGTCAGGTCCAAATGATCCATATGCCCTCCCAAAATTCAATGGCTAAAAATAACAAATGGGTGAGATCCATGGTCCACCATTGAAAATAGTCCTGTTGAGTGTTAAATTGGGTTTGGTGAAGATTCATGGGATGAGGGCATTTAATGTGAGGGGGAACAAATCACAGGTGGGACCCACAAGGCTCTCTCGCCTAAGCTAGTCACCCAAATGTTTTCAGGAAAAAAATTTCTCCATCAAACCTAAAGGTTCCATGCACACATCGGCTAAAACTGTGTATTGCAGGGGCGTCATTAGCCAAAGACTTTCTTATAATATGCCAGAGTTGAAAAACTAGCTTGAGACGTATCCAGAAGATATTATTATACATTATAAATCTCGATTGTGCTAGTTTACATTTTCTTGGCCTGTTTGACTCTTCACGCCTTGAGAGCCTGCCTTGTTCAAATTTAATGATTAGGGAGTTGACTTGGTTCCTACTCCCAGTTTGGCAACTCTACTAATAGAGTCAAATGAAGTAAAGTTGATTTTGAAGAAAGAAAAAAACATAAGTGGGTTATGATGGTATTTTGTTTTTAGTTGTTTGTTATGGAATCTTTTTGACTTTTTGTAAGGGAAAGTGGAGTTTTTTTTGTATTCTAGTGGATAAAGGTGGTTGTTTTTTTACTTTTTTTGAAAAAGATGGGAGGGAGTTTTGAATTAAAGTGCTTTTGATGTGACATCTTGTCTGAAAAATGAGGCTTTACTTGACTTTTACTGTGTTAGTAAAGTGCCAAACTAGCCCAAAGAGCATGTTTGCGGAACCACTTTTTTGTAGAAACAGAAAGGAAAAGTGGGACATTTTTTCGGTGGGAAACTTTTTACTATCATTTGGTGAAAGCGCCTTTTTTCGCAAAAAAGTGTTTCCAATTGCAGAAGCTACACAATCGTGCCTTTAATCAGATAGCAATTACCAATAACAACCACTTGTTTACAGTTCAGTTGTCTCCAGCCCTCTTTAGGAGTTAAAAGGAAAAATCCAACTCAAACTCTCATTATTCAAAAAAATTTGATAGAAAATATTTGAGAAGACAAAATAAAGAAAAAAAATAGAAATAACTAATTACCAAGTATGTTTCTGTAGTCCTATTTTCAGAACCATGGTATCTTTCCATACTTGCACTGCCACCCCTATATAGAAAGGATTATAATGTAAGAAAAAAATACATGCATATATGGAGTAACAAGGGAAAAGATGGACATAAAAAACGGAAACTCAACAAATAAACTAGTGTTTGAATCTTCTTAAAACGAATAAATATATGCAGGGAGACCAAAAACAAGCACAATCAGTAACATTTCAAAACTAATAAAGAAAAAGGGAAAAAAAAGGAAAAGCAATGAACAGAGCATGCTCTCCAAGACAAGGTTGGCATTGCTAAGAAGAATAAGACAAAGAAAATCTTGACTATCTGACTCCTTTTCTTTCATTATAGACTACGAGCTATTTGCTTCCAATTTCTAAGGGGCTCAGTTCTTTGACCCAATCAAGTTCTTTTCTAAGAAGAGCCTAACAGATAATTTAGTTTAAAACAATTATATCAATTAATTGAGAAACTGGTTTCTTTTGAATCGTTTCACAATTTCAATTATTCCACTTTATTTCGAGGCACCCCACATAACAAATCATATTTCAAAAAAAATCTAGTAAATTCTTTTGAAATGGCACTGTTCATAAATTGACTGCCTGACTGCACAACATCATGAAAAAGTAAGCTGTTCCCATACAATTCAAGGAAAGCTCAGGGAATTTTGACGCTTAAAAATGTTTCTAGGACATTTTTTTATCAGACATTATACCACTGCAATTAAATAAGTTGGCATTCAATTCAGATACAGGAAGATTGTAAAAAGTAAATATATTCCCATAAAGTCTACCCCACCAAAATCTGAACAAAGTGAATAATATAAAACAAATAAATGAGAACATTTCCACAATGTGCAATTGCAAATAATGAGTATGAAAGAATGCAATCCAATGAGAGAGCGACCCATTTAAACAGATAAGCTCAAAACATTTCAAACAAACCTAACTGAAAGAACAATTAAAACGTGAATTTCAAACACCTTGAATTTCTCTAGTATAAAGTGGGCCGTCAACAGAAGAGAATTGGTTTTCTGATAAAAGAAACTTCAAAAATATGAATTTCACAGGGCATAGCAGAAAAAAAGGGGAAAATTAAGGGAGCTCTGTCCCAAAATAGCTCCAACTGAAGATATCCACGACAGGAGCCATTATACCCATTAAAAGATACTCATGTAATATCAATACCAGAAAGAATGCTTCTTTTTTTTCTCAAACAACTATTCAGCATGACTCCTCACAGCAGCATAACCCTAACAACTCAGAAATCCTCAAATAGAAAAAGAAAACCCAAAACCGCAATGGAGAGAACAAAAAGTATGGAAGCAACCATCCTCATCATAAGATAAAATCACAAATTCAAATGGTAACCAAAATGGTAAACAAATTTCAACTGAGAGGCATTGAGATATAATCATGAATCCAACCATCAGTTCCAAAGTTCCAGAGAAAATAGAATTAGTTTAGTGTCTAAAAATTTTGAAAACTCTGAAAAAAAAAAAAAAAAAAAAAACTATGAAGTTACCAAAAGCACCCAAGTTTCTCCACAGGGCAGATAACTAAGAAAAGAGAAAACGTAATGCACTGAGAAGAAAATTAAATGCAATAAAAATACAACCTTTAACTAAAAAAGTATCACAAGCTAATGAGCATGAAACATATGCAGAACTCAACAAATTAGACCAATTAGACATCTCGTCCTAGAAGACGATAAAATTCTCACATGAAACAGAATACCCAGAGAGGAAATCCTCAACGAAGTACATGGAGAAAAAAAAAAAAAACATCCACAATCAAATACTATCTTTCACAATAAAATTAAATTATAAAGCTTCAAAACCCAAAATTTAATAAGAAATAAGAAACCCATAACAGAACACAATAGAGGATGACTAAAAATACCTTTACTATGAACAAAACAACCGAAGGTTAAGAGATAGATTAAAAAGGGGGGAAACTCATAACCCCAAATTTCACACGCAACGAATATAAGATAAAATGAACTTAATACACCAAGAAATCTAATCTTTTATCTAACAGAATACTACCAGTAGCTAATGAAATGACAAAAGCATAAACAAGAAATCTTTAATCCTTGCATGGCAGAAAACCCACAACGGAATTCAACAAAAAAATATTAAGAAACAACTCATTATCAATAAAAACAGCATCTTTGACTGAAAAACCCCAAGAGGCAATGAATTCTTACAAATACAAGGAACCCCAGAACAGAATTTGACACAAAACATAAGAGCAAACAATATCAATCGAGAAAGAATGCAGCTTTTTGAGGAAAACATAAGATGAAAAGAGAGTATAAAAGAAGTAAGAGAAAGAGGGGTTGAGAAGAGTACCGAAAAAACCCTAATTCACGCCATAAAGGAATCAGAGGCTTTGAGGAGAGAAATTGGGGGATTTCTTCGAAGAAAAGGCGGATTTCTGCAGCATCTTTCCAAGCAGAAAGGCCTCAAAAACCCAAACCCTAACAGAGAAGAAAAAAACAAAGGGTAGAGTACCCAAAAAGGAAGGATGGAAGGAGAGAGAGAGAGGGACAGAGAGATTCCTATTTCCAAAGAAGGTCGGCTATATATAAAGGAGAGGGAGTTCTTCTTCTTCTTCTTCTTCATTTTTTTACAATTTTTGAGGATACCAATCATGCCCATGGTTTGATATGGAAATACCTAGAAAGTCCCTGGACTTCTTTTCTCAGTCTCTGCAATTGGAATGGCAAATGGGATTGGTGCTTGATCCATTTTGGGATGAAAAAGGTTCATGATGCTAATGGGAAAGGAATAAGGAAAAGAATGAATGCATGCATGCCTTGAGGTACAACTAGTGGAGCCCACCTAGATGGCCTCAATAAATATCTCAGCTTTGGTCATGTTATAAAAAAAAAACATCAATGCATTTGTAAATTTTAACCCTTGATTTAAAAGTCTTAAACTTAAACTTTAATGATCTTTTGATTTTTGATTTTTTTTTAAAATCTAATGGAAGAGTAATTGAATATAACAAGAGTGCTTGAACTTTGACATAGTGTTATATCATTGGCAACTGGACAAGTAGTTAAGTGTAAATAGGTTGAGTCCAAGTCCTGCCAGTGCCAGGCTTAGACTTGGAGTAATCGTAGTTAAAGGAGTGGAATTCTACATGGAAGCAAGTTATTGAAAATTTTAGTCGCTCAAAATAAGCACCCTTCTAGTGTTGGTCTCACCATAAAATTGATCATTTGATTAAAATTGTGATTAACACAATTTTGTACATATTCCTCAATAACCCTTCTTCTTCTTCTTCTTTTTTTTTTTTTTTTTGTCAAATGATCAATCAATCCTATGCGGGACTAACTCCCGTTGAGGTGAAATTTGGAGTTTTGTATATAAAAGGAGGGGGCATTTATTTTGACCATCTCAAATTTTGGATGTGTAGGACCCGCTGTAGAGTGCCACTATTTCAACTCATGATTTCTCTAGTCAAAGCCTTGGAGGATCTGGACTCAAAGGGTCTACATGGACTGGACTGCAGTCCAAACATATTGGTCTTTATATACAAGTCCAATCCTTGTGTAGGCCTCTTAGTGTAAGTCTGGGTTCAATCCTTTGTTATAAAATTGGGTGGACTCAAACTCAAGTTAAGTATAGGTCAGGTGTAGGTTTATGTACAAGTTTCCTACTTATAATTTGGTTTCAGATCTAAATACATGATGGTTTGTCTCCTGTTATCTTGTTTGTGAGATGGGTATTGTGGGTTTTAGCTTATGGTCATTCATTGATTATGTAATGAGTTTTATCTTCTATTTTATTGTTTTTTAAGGGGGTTCATATAAATTCCACTCCCTAATTATTTTCTATAAAAATTGTAGAGTTTTCGCAGATGCCCATATCCTATATCAAATGATGCATAACTTTTATTTAATGGGAGATTAGATAGTGCTTAATTTTTATTTGGTAGGAGAACAAATAAAGGTTATGCTTTGAATAAAATCTGAAGAAAATTCATTCAAAGATTGATTTATGTAAACTTGATTAATAAGAATGAGTATTTTCTTCATGTCATACAAAAGCAAATGTATGACAGGAATGTGTCAATATTCATAATTAATTAAGTTTTATATTTTTTAATATTTAAGATCAATTAAAAAACATTTATAGTGGATTTTTATTGAGCAATGTCACCACTAATTTCATTCCTTATACTTTCAATGGAATAAGTTAACATAATATTACCAAACAAGATCTGCAAAACACGTCTCAGCACAAACCGATCTGAACATAACCTAATCTCAGAACATATTTGAGAACAATCTATATATATAATATGAGAGAGCAGACTTTGAATCCTAAGACATTTTGGACCCTTGGATCTATGTACATAAATCCAAGGGATATTTTGGACCATGGATTTAAGAGGGGAATGCAAAAGGGGGCAGCAAGTTAAAGTTATTTATAGGTATTGCCATCCCTTTTTCATTTAAAAGAAACGGGACTAAAAGTTGGAGAAATTTACAAGTTTTTGACATCCCCATCAAAAGCAAAAAAAGGGTCAGCAAGTTTGAGTTATTTACAGGTATTCTCATCCCTTCTTCATTTTAAAAAAAAAAAAAAAAAACACTACTTCATTGATGAAGAGATGGGACCAATATAAGAAGATGAGATGAGCAAATTGGGTGAAAGATTTCATGATTCAGTTTTTATTAAGAATAAATGAATGAATGGAATTATATCATTTGGCAATCAATTGGATTTTTTTTTTTTTTTTTGTGGAATCCATTTTATGGTTGGACTTGCTTTCGAGACGCATGAAACCTAGGTTCGGTCGGTCTGAGGCATATCCAAGTCCGGTGGTACACCATGCCTTCCGGCACGAGTATTTTCTAGTGCATTAATATTGCCAAGTGGGGCCTTAAGATTACTAAGAGAGACAAGGTGTGTATTTATTAATTTCTCATAAAGAGTGTTGTTGTGATTATAAAGCAGGCACATAACACATTCGTTTGTAAATTGTGACTTTTCACGAGTGTATGTGATTTCGAGAAGTTGGAGGTATGTATTTATAAATTTCTAATTAGCAAAAAAAGTATTTATAAATTTCTAATTGAAGAGTGTTTTTAGCCACACAAACATTAGAGGGGTGTATATGTAGATTTAGACATATAAAAAGTTAAATTATAGAAAATAGAGGGGTGTATTAGTAAATTGCCCATTGAAAGTATTTTTTGAAGCCAACAAAAGGAGAAAAGTGTATTGGTAAACTTATAGTAAAAATGGGCACATCTATAAATATCTCATATAAAGGAATTTTTTGTACTTTACATCAGGTGTATTTGTTGTAAAATTTACATCAGGTGTAATTTTTTTAATAGCAATGCTTTTATAAATTCTTATCTAATTAAAAAGTGTCATTGGTGTGGGGGTTCATTGCGACTGACAGACAGAATATGAATTGTAAATCAAGGTCTCAATTTTTTTGGTGATTTCTCTGACAAGGTTTTAAACAATAAATAGAATGCTAAAAAAGTAAAATTTATGTTGATATCACCAAGAACTGAAAATTGCACTGATCCTAAGGCTAGGTGGTATTCAAAAAATTTTCATCAAATATTGTTTTGCATTAACAGAAAAAAAGCAGGGTGTGCATCTAATTTCCTCTAATAAAGGAGTTTATATTATGTGATTACATAAAAATAGAGGGATATTTGCAAACTGCCCAATGAAAGGAGTTTTACTGAACATAAAAATAGAGGGGCGTATCCATAAATTGCTCTTTAAAAGGAGCTCCTTGCAAGCAATTACAGAAAACCAAAGGGAGTATATATTCCAAAACGTGCAATAGGTAAAGGAAGCTGCTATTGCCACATCTCTCATTGCACCACACACATTCAATTGTTTGAAGTCAAGTATAACCATTTGTGTGTTTACAACAATGAGCATGAGGAATACTTTTAGGGCTCATTCAATTTCTTTGTACACATCTTTCCTCCCATTTCTCTTTCCATCTCATTTATGCAACAAGAGTTTCTTCCTCAACTCACCTTCACATCTCCATCTCCCTTTTCAAATATCCATTTCCTTTCATTCGGGGCCCTAATCGTTGCTTCCATGGTCAATCGCTCGGTGGCGAAGTTCTTCTTTTTTTTTATTCATGTCTATTCGGACTTTCAGGGCCAAATAGCCGATTGATGATCTCCCTTTCCCCTTTAGACATTTTGGGGCTAACCCTTTTTTCTATTATTCATCGAAAGCCAAAATGAAAGGAGACTAAGATGTATAAAGGGATAAAAAACATATCTTGCTTATGAGAAGAGAGGAGGCAAAAATAGAAGAGAAAGAAGACGATCGATGAAACTTTTTGTTTGACGGTTCATCTGGTTATACTGTTAACTAAGAATGGAAGTAAGTATAGAGGGAAAAGATGAAGGGTGATTCTATATGCACCCACATATAAGGCTGAGCACACCCACTTGCTGAACTCACCACCACACTATTTTTTTTTTTAAATTGATTTGCTGAGCCCACCCACTAAATTACCGAAACTGCCCACGCAAGACAGCCAAGTCGTCTTCCTCTCTCGTCGTTCTCCTCTTCTTGGTCGTTTTCCTCCAAAGAGTAGCACTGCACAGCGACCACTCGGACTCGTTTTCCTCCAAAAAGCAGCACTGCACAGCTCTTCTTCTTCTTCTTCATAAGATGCTCAAACAAGGTGAGGTCGTCTTCTTCTTTTTATTTTTCTTCTTATTCTATGTTTATCATTTTCACATTCCTTTTTAGGCCGTAATTTTTTCGTTAGAGATTAGAGACTTTTATTAAGATCTTCATTGGGCTAATCCCTCTGCATTCGAAGTGCTGAATCCCTGTGCATTCGAAGTACTGAATCCCTGTGAAGATCAATGGGGATGAATGAGTGTAGATAAACAGTTTCGAAACAGTGGATATAAGGGATAATGAAGAAGAAGAAGAAGCAAAAAAAAGAAGAAGAAGAGATGATTAGAGAGGAGGGCAAGAAACACCGTAAGAGAACCAAAGGAAGAGGAGGGTGGAGGTTGATGGTAAAGGGTGATTTCATCATTTCACCTAAGGGTATTTTGGTGATTAAAAAAAATTAAAATGTGGGTGTCTAGAACAATAGTAGTGGGCGCGTTTAGAATCACGCAAGGATGAAATAAAAGAGTTCCAAGCCTTGGACGTTGGAATCTGAGTGTAGAGGGAAGGGAATTCAAGGGATTGCTGTGCTAAGAGAAATGAGATGTGTGGTACTGTTTGGGCAATTTAGAAAAATACTTTATATAGAATTTTGGATGCCTACAAAAAAAAGGGATGTGCAAGGAGCAACCATGGATGTCGCATAACAGCTCCCTAGGCAAAATCAATGGACAAGATCTCCATCCAAAGTGGGGTCCACCACATTAGCCCAGTTAAAAGGGAGATTCTATATGCACCCACTACTATTGCTGTATGCACCCACTTGCTGAACTCACCCCCCCTCTTTTATTTTCTTAAAATCATTTTGCTGAGCCCACCCACACTATTCCCCAAACTACCCTTGCAAGAAACCCAGTCGTTCTCCTCCTCTCCATTTCCCTCCTCGAGCACTTTTGAAAAACCGAGCAAAGAGCAGCAGTGCACCTCCTCTTCTGGCCTTCCCTTTTCTTGGTCGTTCTTCCTCCAAGCAGTGTACATCGCTTCTTCTTCTTCCTCTTCTTCACAGGACGCTCAGGTGATTCTTCTTCTTCTTTTTCCTTTTCTTCTTGTTCTTTTGCTTTTCATTTTTACATTCCTTTTAGGTCATAATTTATTTGTTAGATAGTAGATAAGTTTATTAAGAACTAATTCATGTGCATTCGAATTGATGAAACCCTGTTCACTTTGCCAAAACTCGTGGTTATTTTCGCGATCTGCTCGGCAATGCAGAACCGTGCTATAATTTATTGCACGGTAAATGTTTACCGTGTATATATTTTTTGCACGATAAACTCTTCCGTGCATAAATGTTTTACACGGAACATGTAAACCGTGCAAAACAAATATGCACGGCAAACATATACCGTGCATAAAATTGTTGCACGGAATAATTATGACGTGCAGAACGATTTTGCACGACACAATTGAACCGAGCATTACAAGATAAAAAGATTTCTTCTTAGAAAGATTTTTCTTCCTACTGATTTTTATTTTAAATCCAGATTGGAAGATATGCCGAGGAGACCAGCTCACCGTATTGGTGGCATCTCACAGCCTACAGGTGGACGTGGTAGTACTTCTAGCGATCCATCCAGAGTGCGGGTGAAGGTTGGCGTTACCAGACCTCCTCGCCGAGGTGTGCATGCTACTACTTCGACCGCCGGCCGTCAACGGCCAACGGCGTCTGAACGAAGACGCAAATTACGACAGGATCCACTGCCTGAGAGCTCTTCAGAGGATGATTCCTCAGAGGATGAGGCAGGGCCGTCTAGTACTCCTATTGCGCCAGCAGGGGAGGATGATTCCTCAGAGGACCAGGCACAGCCATCCAGTCCTCATGCCTCGGCAGCAGGGGATGGCCCTATTCCAGGCGGTCCGGCCGACGAGTCCATCCTTGTGAGTGTCAGGACTCACGTGGCCATATCCATATGGGACGGGGAGGTACACGTTAATTCTTTATATGTTTTAAGTAATTCTTTATATAATACCAGATGCTAATGAAGATTTATACTATACTTGTAATGCGCAGGAACGTGGCCCGCTCAAATGTATCAGTCATTGGCGCCAGTTGAAAGACTGGTACATACCTCGCCCTGGAGATCGTCTTGATATTGAGGTGCCTATGTTTCGCGCTATCATAGAAGAGTCTGGATTGGCAGACCTGAGGCATTTCAGCTACCGATATATCTCCTGCCCTTTGGTCTCGAGCTTTTGTGGAGAGATGGCAGCCCGAGGCCAATACCTTCCACATGCCGTTTGGTGAGATGACGATCACATTAGATGATGTGAGTTCTCTACTCGGCATCCCAGTCACTGGACTTCCTGTTCACGTATCTACTGCTATGGGATTTACTGACCAAGTAGATCTGCTCGAGTTAGGACTGGGTGTGGATAGGGAATCTGCGACAGCAGAGTTGAACCTGGCACGGGGTGGGGTAGTGAGGATGGGGTGGATCCGACGGGTGTGCGGCGAAGTGACTCCTGCGTCGTCGGTTGAGGAGGTAGAGTGTGCAGCCAGAGGATATCTTCTTTATCTGTTGGGCTGTACACTATTCACTGATAAGTCCGCCACGAGGGTCCCTGTCTACTACTTATCCTTATTGATGGACCTGCCACGGGTCCGTCAATACGCATGGGGGGCTGCCGCACTGGCGTATCTGTATCGCCAGTTGGGGACCTCCACGGGGGCAGATGTGCGGCAGATTGCTGGATATTTGACACTGCTCACGGTAAGACCGGTACATTTTATATATGCATATACCTTTTCCATTATAATTGATATAAGTATTGTATAATTATTAATATTTGTCATTTGTAGTCTTGGGTGTACGAGCACTTCCCATTCGCACGTCCTCCTACACAATGGGGATACACTGCAGGGATGCCTCTAGCAAGCCGCTGGAATCCTGGACAGGATTCCAGAAATGCCATTGAAAACATACAGCTGATGCGGGAGAGATTGGATGCCTTACACCCGAGTGAGGTGAGCACCCAATAGAGCTTTTTATGTTATATATTTTTGACAAGGAGCATGTTTTATTATATTAGTGACTTGTTTCGTTTACTTGTGACAGATTGCTTGGGATCCGTATGCTAGTGCTAGGGCCCATCATCCACTACAGCAGATATCCTTCTTCTATGGTTGCTTGAGAGCCCTAGATGTCATTGAACCCTACCACCCACACAGGGTTCTTCGATAATTCGGCTACGTACAAACCATTCCACCCGCACCTCTAGCCCCCATCCGTGCTACTCGGGGTAGTACTGCCGGTAAATACAACGTCTCCTATACGTTTCTGGACCAGTATTGGATTACTTGGGAGGACCATGTATTATCTCTTGCGCACCGCGGCCATCGTGCACATCATGCATGGGAGTGTTCACCGGACTACTTCGAGTGGTACACTAGGATATCTCACCCTCGTGTACAGAACCCCGCCCGCCATTCCCACTATGACCCTAATGAGGGTAGAGAGGACCCGACTCCGAGAACGGTGAGTGCATTGTAAACTATCTTATTTCATACATTGATACAACTATTGTTTAAAATTTCCTATGACACATTCTATTGTTTCTTATAGATCCTTCGAGCGAAGGAACATATTCGTGCCACACTTGAACGAGGTGACCAGCCAGTTGACTTCTACCACAGGGCACTGCAGACTACCCTCGAGATTCTTGATGGCTTGCAGGTGACGTATCGTCGGTGTGCGCAACAGTGATGCTCGGAGGACTTTTGGATTGTTCCATTTGTTTTTTTCCAGAGGATTTTTTTGTTTTTTTTTATGGGATGTATAAGTAATTTCATGAAGGAATATTAGCTTACATTTTTTTTTCACTCTTTGTTTGAGATGGGATATATATTAGCTTATAGTTTCACTATTGGAGAGTATCATTGGGTTACGTTCGCTTGTCCATCGAACACGACATTACCAGATGAATTCCTCAATCGTATGAAGAGTAAGTGGATTCTGATACATGTGGGCTTTAGAACCCCATAAAACACTGATATGGATTTCTAAAGCCCATGTGTGTCAGAATCCACTTACTTTTCATACGATTGAGGAATTCATCTGGTAATGCCATGTTCGATGGACAAGCGAACGTAACCCAATGATACTCTCTATCATTGAAATTGTAAGCTAAGATTGCTCCAAGCTCCTTAGGAATTTTGGATTAGACAATGTATCATTCTTTTGAGATGTATAAGTAATTACAAGAAAACAGTGTACTACATACTTTAACATGTCAATCAAGGACTATTGATTCTTGTATAAGAACTTGTTTGCTTTTTGACTTTTGGTCATGAAATGGTTGATGCCTTTTATTTAATATTTTTTTATAAACATCTACATACCTCTTCGTAGTGGGATACAAATAGTTCCACTAATCTACATTAATGCATGAATAATCCACGCATATCAATAATGCACGGCCAACATATACCATACAGATGCAATCTGTTCGGCCAACATGTACCGTGCAGATTAATTCTGCTCGGCTAATATGTACCGTGCAGAAACTTTATATTTGGTCAACAGGTACCGAGCAGTTCCATTCTGCACAGCAACTGTTGGTCGTGCAGAATGGTTTTGCACATATACTTGCAAACCCACAATCAACTAAGGAGGGTTATGATTGAATAAACAAAATAATAATAATAATAATAATAATTCATAGCATAAAAGCTTGATTGCATTTCAACATCCTTTACTAAATTTGTTTACATCGAGTTCAAAGCACAAGAAATTAATCACTGTCAAGATTAATCGACTCTCGTGTTGCGACACTGTCTCCAATTATTTCTTTGAATCGCTCGATGTTCTGAGCATATAGTAGTTACCATCCGTCAACATTAGGATGGTGATGTCTATACCAATTTGTCGCAATGGGAGGCATGGGAGCCCCGGGTGTCATGAAGACTTGAACAAAATGGTTACCATTGACGAAACCAATCGCGATAACTTTGCGATCAGAAGATGGAATCGGGGTTGATCTCAAAGGCAGGAAAGTAAGGCACTGTTGCAAAGAAAGATGGATCAGTACAACATATAATATGAAGCTACCAGGTGACCCATGTCTGGCATTGTCATCCAACGAGCATATGGAGGATGGCTATCATAGTACGCCAAAGCATAATACAGCTCCCAACCCTATCATCTCCTCCATATAGCAATGAATAATTTCTTTGATGCCTCTGTAGTTCATTGCTCAGATCCAGTCTAACCTGCATCCAACCATCCTCGCTCATTCCTAAAAGACCAGCTATTGCTCTGAATCCACAGTTACCATCCGCTTCGACATCCTTAATAGTCTCGATATAGGGTCCTAGTGACTTAGGAATATGATGCTCGAACGTGCTTGAACGAGTGCGTCAAACATTTAATTTCTCCTTCCCCTTCTTTAAATCTAGACTATTGGTTCTCGTTGGAACGCTATCTTCGATCGAGAGTGCATACTCAAAAGCAAATGGTTCCCGACGCGTAGACCGATCCAACTTCTTCTTTTTCGAGGATGAACGACCCCGGGTGTTCAATTTAACATCCGGCTCAAGAAGAGAAGTAGACGAAGGACACCCCAACTCTCTTATTTTTTTCAATATTTGTATTTTACCAGCCTGATCGGTACTCTGAAATTTCTTATTGATCAACTCGAACTCGGAAGTTGTGGTTAATTCGGGGGCTTCATTCTCCTTAGTGGAGTCTAAATTGAGCTTCCTCCAGTATTGATGGACACAACTCAGTGGTATTTGAGTTCCTTCCCTTATGTATTCGGCAATCTCATGTGCACATGGTAACCCATGGGTCCGTCGAATTACGCACCCACATGCCAAGGAATCTGGACCAATATAACCAGCTCTGATCGACTAATTCAGTACTATATCCAAAGCATTCCTTGATATAAATCCTCTCAACTCGCGAAACAGTGCCAGTTTGAACTTATGTTGCACGGTGTTCATGCTCTTTTCAAATGAAGCCTTTATCTCCGTAAAGAGCAACTCAAGCAATGCATGGATAACTTGCCATGACGCATCAAAGCTACTGTTCGATGTGCCAAGGTGTCTCTTCAATTTTGCATGTGCGCTCTCAACCCTATTAGTAGTCACGTTTCCAAAGTGCATATGCCGATCCGTCCAAGCAGCTACAAATTGTTCCTTGTGGTTATTCAACCACGATTTCTTCACATAATTAACAGCGTTTGGATACCCACAGAAATTCCGGTCCAATGCACTTAGAAACTGAATGTAGTCATTTTCCGTGGGAGAGACTACCAACATGTTCCAACTAGATATAAACGCATCTCATCTGTTGTTCGTCTCAAAATACTTCTTACAATTTGCCAAGATGTTCCTAGAAATATGCCACCTGCATAATAAGCTTGCTGCATTCGGAAAGACAACGTGTATTGCATTGATGAGTGCTAACTCTCTATCGGTTACAACGACACGGGGCATAATACATCCATCCATCAATTCCTTAAGTCTCTCCAAAGCCCATATGTAATTGGCCTCCCTCTCTGATTCAAGGTACACAAAAGCAACGGAAAAAGTCAGTTGAGTGGATGTCACACCAACGATCTCAAGCAAGGAAAGTCGATATCTATTAGTCTTGTACGTGCAATCCATTATCAGAACTTCTGAAAATGCACGTAACAACTGAATAGATGATGGATGTGCCCAGAATAGGTCCATCGTAGCATCTGTAGTGGGGTTGCTAGTGTGATACTCAATGTAGTTGTTCTGCTCCAAATGCATCATGAGTTGTTGCATCTGTGGTCGACCGGCCAACTCAGTCACCCTCCACTTCTGACGGGCATTGTAGATACTTTTCATCGTACTGGTGTTGTGCACGTCCCTTTCTTGCAAAGTACGAAGGATGTTCCTTGGCTTCACCATACTCTTCGACATATCAATCAAAACATTGATTTCCTCCCCTGAAAGCCATCCAGCAAATGAGTGCCCCTCGAGATGTTATGCGTTTGGATGATTGTGCAACCCACAAACCACTGTTAACATCCAATCATCATCATTTGCCAACTTTCGGCCCTTCAAAGCAAAAGGGCAATTACACTTCTTCGTTCCCGTTGCCTTATTAGGATTTCTCTTTTCGGAGACCTTCGATGGACCCTTATAACTTCCGCTTCTCTCACAAGATAAAACTATTCTCGGCTTCCTACCATCTCCACTAGCATCTGAAGTTTTGATTACAATTACGAAGCCATGTTTCTTTCCAACTTCCCTTGTCCATTGGATTAGGTCCTCTGGGCTTCTAAATATCATGTCAGTGGTGAAGACATTAGTAAAATCCAAAGAGCATTCACTTGCACCGGTTGACTGATTCTCCTGAAAATATGATTGCTGAATTTTAATATATTAATGAACGAAACTATATACTGTCATTGTGAAATATGCTCGGTTTACTATTGCCGTGCAAAATATTTTTGCACGGCATAAATATGCCGTGCAAACATTTTATGCACGGCCTAAATATCCGTGCAAAACTCATTTGAACGGCATAAATAGCCGTGCAAAATATTTTAGCACGGTATATTTATGCCGTTCAAATCTAATATGTTTGATAGTATTCCGCCGTGCAATATTCATTTGCACGGCTCTGGAATGCCGAGCAGGATGCGCGAATTTTATTTAAAATGCTGGAAACGAAGTCAAGTGTATACCTCCTCTTCGTAGACCGTTAGTTGCAAGTACATATTGAAAATGCCTACTTCCGATGGACAATGTGGTGTAGGGAGATGAGTGCCTCTAATATCTTTAAATAAATGGAGGAGACTTTGATACTTTTTAAGAGTTGGAGAAGATGATGATGAGGAAAGAGATGAAGATCAATGGGGATAAATGAGGTTAGAACATTATGGAAATAATGGATAATGAAGAATAAGAAGAAGCAGATGCAAGAAGAAGATGACCAAGTTCATCCGTGCAAAGGAAGAGAGAGAGGATATTGATGAAGAGAGGGTAATTTTGTCATTACCTGAGGCTATTTTGATAATTAAAAAAAAAATTTTTGTGGGTGTGTAAAGCAATACCTGTGGGTGCGTCTAGAATCTCCCATCTCCAACGAAGCTATATACTCGCGTTCTTCACAAGCACTCTGCCAAAGCACAGCAGAAAGCTTCAAACTTGAAGGCATGGCTGCAACCGTACCATCATCTGTGTCGAAAACACATGCTCACAATCTCCACTCTTCATCTCTCCGAGAACCCCATTTTCCCGATTCAAGGATCATTTGCCCCAGATCGAGAAAAGGCCGATTTCCACACCTTAATGGAATGCTAAAACAGGCAACAAACGCGTCGGTTTTCCCTGTAATAAGAGCCCAAAGCTCCCAAGGTATGTTTTCAAGCATTTTCTTTCCAAACTCATCAAAAAGTATTTTTTTTTTTTTTTTTGGGAATATGAGATGGGTGTCTCGAGTTTTACTGACTCCGAGCACTTTCTCTTCAAATTAATCCAAAGTTTTGATTTTTCTGATGGAAATGTGAGATGGGTGTCTCGAGTCTACTGATTCCGAGCACTTTCTCTCCAAACTCATGAAAATCTTTGATTGTTTGATGGAAATATGAGATGATGGGCGTCTCTAGTTTTACTGATTCTCGATCTGGGTTGTTCTTAGAATACACACCCGAGGCGAAATTTTACAAAATCGAAGCGATTTTAAGGTGCGAGGGACGAGCTCCATATCAGTTTTGGTTTGCGTAATGTGTTGATATATTTATTTTCATGATATGGGTTTTGTTTATTGAAGTGTCAAATAATTTTCTCTGATTCGCGTGCGATGCTTTGTCTGATTCTGTTGGTGAATTTGGTATAATGAAGGCCATGGCGAGTTCCACACGTTTCGTCGGTAAGTGTGGTAGGTTCATTGGTTAGTTTTATGCAGTTGCTTGTTGTGTCAGTGAAGTGTAAGCAGTTCTAATGGAGGATGCATATATTTTGGCTTTTCGATTCGTTTGAACAATGTGCAGGGTTTGCTAAAGATGGGTATTCGTGGGGTTACAGTGTCCGACGTTCGAGGCTTTGGTGCGCAGGGTGGGTCGACGGAAAGGCAGGCTGGTAAACTTTCACTCTATAGAATAGTTGGAACTCTTTTATTCAGGGTTTCTAATTTCTATGGACCCCAAATCATGGGTTGTCTCAATATTTTGGTGGAGCTCATGTTCTTCCTATGTGTTTGGGATGCGGTGGGAAGTGGAAACTGTAATCTGTTGGACTCATCTTAGTACACCCCAAGAGTTATAAATTTATTATAATTCTGAGGCTACTAGCATTCAGGGCTGTTTGCAAGCCTTATTTGTTTGAAATAAAGCTGATTCAAATAAATCTATTTGAAATAGAGTTGTTTCGATTAGACCTTGTTGCTAATAGACACTTTGGTATGTATAATTCAATCAGAAAAAAAGGAAACTTATTGGACTGTAAAAATTATATTGGCAAAGTTGTTATATAGTAAAAGTAGCACATTTGTCATAAAGCAAAAGCAGCATGGGGAAACTTGTCATATTATAGAAGTTATACAAGCAAATTATACAAGCAAATTTGACAAAAATAATAGAGCAATATGTCTATTTGAAAGAGTCACTTTTTTGGTTACTTTTTGGCAAAGAGCCTTAAGGTCTTAAAGTTGATTGAACCATACATCCACATAAGCTTTTCCATACAGCTTAAAGCACTCAAACATCTTTTTAAATATGTTTTAAGTGAATCATAAAGTAGTCTTGCCAAACGGCATCTTAGTAGGTTGACCTAGATTAAATTGCCATTGGATTTAGAGTTGTGGTGTTCATGGTTCTTGCCAGACATTGGCATTTTTATTTTGTCAATCTTAGTTGATGAGTTAGAAGGTTGAACTGTTCTCGTCTGCTGTTCGCCTAGTATTCAGCAGAGTCAACTCATTCCAGCCATGCTCAAATATTAGCTTCAAATTTTGTTTTATTAAAATTTTATCAGAGTTGATGATCTACTTTGCCAAAATTTCCATGTAAGTGGACTCGAACAAGGTGATTTGGTAATCACGTGGCTGATACCCTGAGCGAAGCATCAAGTTTGATTGTCATAATCAACTGTTAATAGAAATTTTTTATCTATATAATATATTGCCCTAAACTCTTGAGGCCATTTTATTGGAGATGGTAATGGGTTAATTGTATTAAAAACCAGAAATGGTACATGACTTAAAGGTCGCATTGCAAAAAGAATGAAATAATTTATTTAACCAATCAATCCCAATTTCACCTGTTAAAACTTGTATTGCTATAGGCTGTCTTTACTTAGGTTCTGGATATTTTTTTTATCATTATTGTCATAGCAGTTATTTATTTAAATGTAAGGTGGGTCCATTACAGTCCTACTTTATTGATCATCCCTGTCTTATAATTAGTTATTTATTTAAATGTAAGGCGGGTCCGTTAGAGGCCAACAAGCCTGACTGTCAGATTTGATCTGGTAAGATATTAAGACCTAAACTTGGATCTGGGTTGATGCTTCCATACTCAAAACTAGGACGAAGTCACTGTATTTGGATCCAAACACTGTCAGAGTTATGTCAGATCACAGCCCGCATCCCTACCTATAAATATAAAATTTTTCTGATTTCTACATAGGCTGTAGATGTACTTGATATATGTAACTGGAAACTGCTTGGTATTTGATGGGCTAGGCTTATTTTTGTGATTTGTAGGTTCTGAGTTTTCTGAAGACAAGTTTGTGGCAAAAGTGAAAATGGAGATCGTGGTGAGCCGTGATCAGGTACATGCGCTTTCCAAGCATTAATTTTCCTCTTTGGCCTTGCTAAGGAGTCACCATGATTGCTATAGAAAAGTCACCAGGTTGCCTTTTAAATTTGCAAATTTGGCAACTCTCTCTCTCTCTCTCTCTCTCTCTCTCTCTCTCTCTGCGCGCGTCTGTGTGTCTGTCTGCCTGCTTGCATTTTGTTTGTGTGCACACTTCTACTCGTGCATGTTGGCTTTTGAATGTGAAAAAGGCACAGTCTTCAAAGAAAGAACAATTAGATAATTTTTGGGTGATTGTGATAGGTTATAAGTTATATAACCCAAATAAGTAATGATCTATCTACACTTAATAGCAACTCTGCATCTAGGACTACTCCAAAGGAAATTATTATCACCACAGTCTGCAGAACTGTAGTGAGTGACAGTTGAACAGTTTATACACTAGTTTGGACCACAAAAAAAAAAGTTTAGAAAAGAAGTCCAGTATCACCTTCTGATCTAATGCTAGACCTGACTGCATTGTTCCTAGAATTGATTGCATTGTATTGTTCCTAGTAGGAATTGCCCCATCTGCACTAGCAGTTTCTGGATGAAAATACAGCAGGCAGCCCCTTAAACTGCTGCTGTTCTTAAGTTTAGTATTAACAGAATGCAGCAACAACAGTTGTAGTAGGTGGAAGGGAATTGAGCAGCAGAAACATATGGTGGAAGTCTTCAGTATATGAAGAGAGCCTGTGGTTTTTATAAAGTCAGGTGGGACTGAATTGAAAACCCTAGAAAAAAAAAAACCCTTTCTTGCCTGTAAGTGATCCATGCAAAACATCACTGGAATTGTTATTAAAATTAAATGTGGAATTTGAGCCGTGCAACCAGTTAGCCACCCTCCTATTTGTAAGAATCTATTCCAAAAAAATCCTAACTTAACTGAAAGACTCAAATCCTTATTGTAAACACAATCAAACTGACATATCATGCCATATTCAAGACTTAGATAAAATATGTATGAGTGAGTGGTAACTAGTGTGAGAACAACCTGTAGATAAACACATGAGTTTCTGATAAGTACGACAATAAGTTTGCATAGGGGTTAGCTTTAAACTCTTTATCTTTTTGCATTGATTATGGACGAGTTAACTACTCATATTCAAGTGTAGGTACTTAGGTGTATGTTGTTTGCAGATGATATAGTGTTGGTGGATGAATCAAGAGATGACGTGAATTTAAAACTTGAGAGATGGTAGTTGATGGCTTAAGAATTGAAGGGCTTTAAAATAAGCCGTACAAAAAAAATAATATATTAATTGCAATTTCAGTTGGGATGTACAAAGAGATGGAACCACTGTGAAAATTGAAGCCGAAGAGATACCACAGAGAGATTTCATCAGCTACATTCGCTCTATAATTAGTAAGGATGGTGAGATTGAAGAGGATGTTGAACATAGGATAAGAGCTACATGGTTGAAGTGGAGACTTGCTTCTGGAGTACTTTGTGATTGGAACATACTAACAAGATTGAAAGAAAAAATTTATAGGACAACCATCAAATCAGCTATGACTGATGGAGAAGAATGTTGGGCCAATTAGGAAACAATGCATGCAAAAAATGAGTATAGCAGAGATGAGAATATTGAGAAGGATGTGTGGTAAAACTAGGAAAGATTGGATTAGAAATGAGCTCATTTAGGAGCATTTATGGTAGCATCAATAGGCGATAATTAAGAGAGACTTGTCTGAGATGGTTTTGGACATGTGCAACGCAGGCCAACAATGACGATGGCGAAGAAAAGTTTTTCTATGCAAGTTGATGGCCCCTCAAGGAAATGGGGTAGGCCGAAAAGGACATGGATGTAAGTAGTAATGTTATAGATTTGAAGAAGTGCAACTTATCCCAGAATTTGGCCTAGAATAGACTGGTATGAAGACACATAATTCATGTAGTTGGACCCCAACATAGTTGGGACAGGGCTTTAATGAAGACGACGATGATGAATCAAGACTTCTCCGGTGCCTCCTAGTTACAACCAAACTGCACAAAAAATAATAAAAGAACACCATTCAATAATAATAATAATGATAGAATTTATATTTAACACTACCTTTGTCAGTCATACTTGTGGATGGTTGGGTCTATGTATCTCAACCAGAGGGTCGATAGTGATCTTGCTCTATACATCTGGGCCCAACAGGTCATGACAGGTCATGAGTAGGCACGTGTAGGTCTTTCCCTGCTTGACTAGACCTGGTCAGACTTGGCAATGGTTGGGCCTTTGCAGGCTCGGTTTGTCTGGCTGTAGTGGGTCTGGCAGCTAGAATTTGCTTGGCTGGAGTCTGGACCTGACGCACTTGGCTCAGAAAATGTGTCATCGCCGAAAATGTTGCCAGCACTTTAATTTACTATATCAACGATCTGCAAAATTTTCCAAAACTAGAAATAACATGAAAATGATGTGTTAATTCAAAATATTTCCAGTTTTGGTTTAGAAAAACACAATATTTACGTTAATTTCCCGATAAGAAAGGTCAATTCCTTTTTAACTATCACGTCTCTCATCTGATCAATGCGAAAGTCTCACATTTAAGTATTAGACCTGAAAGCTATAGTTTCTCTTATGAATTTGGGATAAAACTACTATTTCTCCCGTTATTTAGGGATAAAAATGCTTCTAAGTCTCTTGTTATTTCTCTCAGTTTAAACCCTTTTATAAGTAGAGTTCCAGTGTCCCAAAATGACAAGCCTTTCCTTCTGTCTTTGCTTTTCCTGTTACGATTAGGATTTTTCATTTTACAATTAAACAAAATTCAGACATTCAATTATATATTTATATTTAAATATTCTTATCTTCTGTAAAATTTCACTGTTTATAATTGAAGAATATCTCATAACTCTGTTGTTATTACCCCTATAACATTTTTGACCATGGAGAGAAGCACACCTCTGGACAGCACTACGAAAATACACCTACCAGTTCTTGCGATATTGCATATATACAGGTTTGAATGTGTTTGCAGATGCTTGTGCTACTTACTATACATGGATCCGAAACTAGGCAGTTATGCCATAATGTAACCGTTATGCTTGATCATCATCATCATCATTATTATTTTTTGAAACTTGGAAGTTCTATGGTGTGCATGTTTCTTGCTTATTTGCTTATCAAACAACTTATTCTCTTCTATCATTTAATGCCTCTTAGGTTGATGCAGTAATTGACAAAATTATCGAGGAGGCAAGAACAGGAGAGATCGGTGATGGCAAGATCTTTCGTAAGCATTTCAGCTTACTTATAAATAACGGTGTATCAGTAATACATGTTATCATACTTACAATATGTTATTTTTGCTAGAATATCCAATTAATCATCTACAGTCATATAACACAAGGTGGTTTCATTGAATTATTTACTTTGTAATTCTATTATAACATTTTGATCCTTTAAATGATGTAGGGCAAGACCTGGGCCTAGGGGTTTACACAAGGTGACCCAAAGGGGGGGTCCCACATCCCATATTATGGGCCCCATGTGATGGATGACAGTACACATGTCCAAATGCTAGTGGATGTGCTGAGTCTAGCTTCTATTTGCAGATTGTTTTCAGTTAGAAGTTTGTTTTGATTGGTACAAAAATCCTTATTCGATGAGTTTGTTGTTTGAAGAGTGAAACAGCGCCAACTGCTGAAAGCGGACTTTTGAAGGGTCCAAATTGGTGAGACCAAGAAATATCCTGCAAATATGGGATATTGCAGAAAATTGCAGAAATCGCAGAATTATACAAGGAACCAGAAGAACTAATCACAACTGATCTTAGATCCCTTCTCGATCCCTAAACAGCCACACACGACCAAGAGAGAGGGAATAGAAAGGAAACTTCTGGACGTTTATTTGTTTCACTGTAGATGTTCTCAAACAGTCAACCCATACATCCTTTTATAATGCGTGAAACCCTTAATAAAACTTAAGAGACTTCTACACTATCTATACTTTCTTTCTAACCCTAATCGGACTCCTAAACATGACTGAATTTCTAATAGGAATCAAAAGAGACCAAAATTGTAACTCCTTGGACATCCCAGACAACCTGGACGTCTATGCTTGTGGGCCCCGAAGGGTCCACTGTTAGGAAAGTGGACCCACCGTCTTCAAGAGGGCCTTTGTGCTAACCTAGGGGTGTAGGTCCCTAGTTCATTTGGGCTTTAGTTGGCCACAAAAGCCAGCCCAAAAACCAGTCCACGTTCTGGATTTTTTAGTCACAAAATTTTATGAAATTGTATATGACTCCCAGTTTTCTCTGTTTTTCCATGACATCCCTGGACATAAACTTTTTATTGAATGATTGGGACTTATTGCGGCCCGAATGCTGATTAATTCTTGATCCAACCCTTGTGGGCCTTCTTATGATACTCAAATTGCTTCATGAATACTTTGGCTAACTCAAAATTTCGATCCATATTCAATTCTTTGTTCAAGAGTCCGAGTTTGATTTCTATTGTTTTCCTGCATCCTGTTGAAGTCTATAAGGGAGTCTTTGTGGGACTTTTAGTTAGACTTGTGTCTTTATTTTATTTGCTTTCCAAGTAAGAGTCTTCAGAACCAAAGAATTTACATTGGCTTTGACTCTTGAATTACAATATCACCAGGGAACTAGGTTATTGTAATATGTACACATACTCCAGTACTGATTACTGAACTAAACAATTATTTCTGGTGATAAGGTTTTTAATTCTATGGAGTTCATTCTTTTCTTCTTTTGAGAAGTTGTATGCAATTGTGGGTGCTAGTTCTAATGAAATTTCATTGATTGTGCAGTGATACCAGTTTCGGATGTAATTAGAGTCCGCACAGGTTAGGCTCTTTTGGTTTTCTGCTCCTCTCAAAGCCTGCTTCTCTTAGCAAACTTGATATATCTATATGAACTTAAAAGTTTCTTTAATGTTTTGTGACAATTTAATTCAATGCAACTGAAATTTCTTGAAAAAACGCTTTTATGTGATGAAAAACTTGTCAAAATATCAGATTAACCCCATTAAGGAGTACTGTTTGCCATTTTGTTAAGAAGTGCTGCACATGCCCAAATGGCAGTTTGTTGTTCTTTTATCTGAAAGGAAAAAGATTCAGAGGCCTTTGTATCCCTAGTTCTTAGGACTACCTGAAAACATCACAAATTATTATCATCTTGGTTGGATAATCCAGTTCCTGTTGGACATTTTGTTCTTATTTTTTCTATTGAAACAACTGAAATGCTGTTGACTGTGTTTAGGTGAGCGTGGGGAGATGGCTGAGAGGATGACTGGAGGACTCTCTGATATTTTGTCTGCTTCCGTGTCTAATTGAGTAGCCAAGTGTGCCATGAGTAAGACAAATATGCAATTTTCTTATTCTGAGTAATCATTCATGGGAAGCATTTGATAAATGTATTTTCTCTAAATTATTACAGATTACAGATCCAATCCTTAGCTACCATGAAATGCAGTTCTATTTGCCACTTAAATTTTCAATTTGGGATCTGAGAGTGGAGATGACTCCTCTTGTTTACCAGATAGCTTGCTATTCTTGTTCCCTTCCTCTAGACTTCTCAATTCTCTGTTTTTATGTTACCCTTCTTTTTCTATTTTAATAAATAAGTGTATTGATTAAGGAGAAAACCAGAGAGAGTAAAAGGTTGAAGTAACCGTGTGTTTAAATTCCAGTTTCTCATATATAACCTTAACACTGTTTTTATTATATTATTTGTTGGTATTAGAAAGTTAAAAAGAAATACCGAGTCAGTGTTAGTCAGAGACTGTTAGCGGGTGCAACTCAAAGAGACACTTGTGTGTCCCCATTTATGGAGGGTAACACATTTCACCCTTGTATCACTGAACAGGGGCCCCACATTTATGGAAGTGGTGGCCCTGGAGTTTTATACAAAATGTGAGACTAAAACATAAATTTATGACATTTTCCATTAGAGATGTCAATATATGTTGCTTGGCAACATGTAAAAGATAATGGAGTGTCTTTATTACATAGTTCTGCTTCAAAGTTTCTGCTCTTGGTAAGCTTATTTCGATGTTGGCAGCTTGATGCAGGATTGACTTCAATTCTCTGTTTTTTATTACCCTTACTTTTCTATTTTAATAAATAAGATCAAGGATTGAGATTTGTTTTTGTGATACCTTAGCCATCTGGAGTTGGATTTCAGATCCATTTTCGCCTACGCACACGTAGAGACTAGATCTACACAATAGGTTAGTCCATTTTAATTGCATAAAAAAAAAATACCTTCTAAGAAGCATATAGATCACAATGGAGAAATTGACTGGCGTTGTTAATATGAATGAACAAACTGTTTGATTATCCACAGCGATAAACCAGATCCAAGCAACTCTTGCAGAATGGAGACACGATTTACCAATTTAGAAAATAGTCATCATTTGAATAATTATCAAGTTGAAGGACCAAATTCTCGGAATCAACTTACGCAGCGGGTTATGAACCTAGAGCATGACGAGATTTGGGATCAAACTTGGTGATGGACAAGAAATTTGCATAGGTTCTTACTTGCTAAACTCTCAAATCCAAGAACTGGTGGCTCATGATGATCTTACAAAGAGGCCATTGCGCTGCGCCTTTTCGAAAGGGGCCGATCGAAAAATACTGGCATCAAGGCTAATATTTCGGAATCTCAAGGGAAGTTTAAACTGGAATCCAATCTAGATCAATTTGAATATGATGATATAGAGGAAGATCAACCTGCTGAAAATCTGACTACAAATCTCAATGTGGAGGATAAGACAGATTGAGATCAAACCTTTTAACTAAAAAACCAATCAACCGTTCCAGTGCTTTAACAAGAGGATCTATCCAATATCCATAGAAGACCTTCATATTGACTTAATCTTTGGAGATGAACAACGGTAAGTCATATTTTGTGGTCTGATAATAAAATCTCGAGAATTGATGCATCAATTATCTTAATCGCTCGTCCGATCTAAATACAACCATCAAAAGAAGCTATATGTCAAGCCATGCACAGAAAATAAAGATCACCCTACATATCATAAGTTCATACGGTGGATCTTCGACGCAGGAGGAGATCTAAAGAACTCAAGGTCAACTTTTCTACAAGGCAGGAGGAACTAATGTAGGACAGACCTGTGGCCCACATGTGGGACCCAAGACAGTTTAGGACTTCTATTATTCCCTCCTTTTTTAAAAAAAATAAGTAAAAAAGAAACATCTTCAATCCATTAAATGACAAAAAAAAAAAAAAAAACCCTACTTTTTACACAAAAAAGTCAAAAAGATTCCTTGTCAAGCCACTAAGGACAAAAGACCATCATAACCCCCTTATATTTGATTCTCTTGATTTGAGGCTTCATCTCACTTCATTCTATATGTAAAGTTAACAATCGGGCCCTAACGTGTTGTTAGCGGCTTTCTAATTTTATTTAATGAGTTGTAATTAGGATAGTTTCCAATTTGCTTAAATTTCCTAATTTAATTAGGAGTTTAGGCCCTTAAGTTTTCTTTTCTTGTTTATATGCACATTGTAGAGATTGGATCTCAGAGTTGAAAACTTTAATAGAATTTTGTGGTGGGTTTTGCCCCCTTGAGGTGGTCTTTGCAATGACCTTTATCGTGCTTCAACACTTCTCATGCAAACCCTAACCCTAGGGTTCTGCGTCACAGCTCAACCGTGTTTTTGGTCATCATAAACATGACGACTTCTTGAAATTTCCTTGTGCTACTCCCTTCTAATATACTCAATAGTTTTTCAAAGGCAGCTAAAAAAAGGCACTCATACCTAAATCTAATATTTTACAGTATTTGCGTAAGCATGCACCCAAATTGAAATTAGTTAGAATATTTTGATTGTGTGGATGTTAAATCCCCCAGTACGTCACCAAGTTTGATTTTGGCTCAAAAGGTTGAAAGATGGTATACTCCACGCAATGTACTTTCTGATTTATATGCTGTCCAAAATGTTAGAAAGCATTTTTGGTTTGGCTAACAAACTAATTTATTATTTATTTTGTTTATTTGCTAATTTTCTTGAGAATTCTCATGTGGAATTACGAGATTTGATGGTGTAAACATGCTTGCTTCCCTTCCAGCGTTCTCTTTTTGAAAGGAATCATTTTCCGAACAAACCCCATTCCATGAAAACCATTACTGTTTATTGTTTATTGGCCTCTTACAGTATAATCCACATTCTCTGCAGGTATTCCTTCAATGCTTTGGTGGAGTGTCTTTTACCCCTGGACATGTAAAATTGTATCTTTGGAAAGATCATTTTCTACATCCAAGAAGACTAGTTCAAGGCTCTCCAATAACTCCCTACTGGACAAACTACATTGTGATGCATCTTCTGTTAGCGAATGCTTTATTTATTCTCTCCTGACCACCACCACATTAGATGGCCAGTCAAACAGTGTAATAAAAGTGTTTTTTTTTTTCACTCTTCAAACAACTAGTTCAGAGGTTCTTAGGAAATTTAGGCCCTCTAATTCATGGTTAATGTACCACTGGGTGTCGGTTGGTTGCCATGCCGTCATCATCACTGGTAAAACCATTGATGTTGCACTCACACCTCCTTCAACCTTAATGGGGGTACTACTACTGTCTTTGCATGCCAATCTTCAAATGGTAAATGCTTCCTTCTGCAGTTGTATTGGTGACTTCACTCCTCTTGGTGACAAGGTGGTTGTAGTCCTTGTAATGGGTCACCCACGCCGTTCATGAAAGCTTGTCCCCATGGCCCTTTATCTCTTGCACGTCGTAGGTATGAGAAAGCTCTCATCTTTTCTTTCAATTCTGAAAAGTTACTGGGAAAAGAATGATGCAGGACAGACCCATAGTCCCATGGGTCTAGCCGCCGATGGCCCCAGCCCATCCATCTCGACCAGTTCATTGGGCCCAGCCCACCCACCAGGCCGTTAGTTTATATTTATTTTATATTATTTAGAGTTATTTTAATGATTTATGTCCTTTTAGTTTATTTAAATTCAGGTGTTTTTATCTCGGCCATCAATGTGTTTGAATGGTCTAGATTAGTTTGGGGTTATGTTTTCTGTTATATATTCATTGTAGTGCCTCCGGGCTATACAGTGAATGATGAATCAAAATTCTCTTGAGTGCTTTTGGATTTTCCAAACTAATCTCTTTCTCGCTTGTGATGGGGAGTTTGGCATGAGACCTTTTGCTTGACCTATTTCTTCCGCCCTCCATCTTTGGTCTCTCCATCTCTATCCGCTCCGCACCTCGTACCCTGGTCGGTCCGTCCGTCTGAAGAATTTTACAAAGTTCTCTAGTTATTTGTAACTATTTCTATCCAGGTCACTGCAGATTGCTCCTTGCTCTGCTGTAAATACTTTTCTTAGCTGAAATGAGCATTGTTCTCTTATTCTGGCTAATGGAAACTTAACCTCAAGTAAAACTTTTTCTAGACCCAAATCAACAGTTCAAGTCAAACCATTCCTTTTTTAACCCATAAAAAAAGAGAGTAAAAAACCATTCCTAAACCGAACCTAGGCAATGACATCAGAAATGGGTTAACATTCTCTACAGCTTCATTGCCCCTTTTCTAAGTAGGCATGTGGCAAAGTTTGTGCTGTACAAACATTTAGTGTGCTATAAACAAAAGGCTTTAGGAAAAAAGAAAAGAAAAGAAAAAGGGTCCATAGATATAACCATTTACCATCCAAGGAGTGAAATTGGTAGGGGTGTTCATGGCCTGGATTGGGCTGAGGCATAGCCGGCTCACCATATAGGCAAGTGAAGCAAGTGGTGGGGGCCTCACTATGAGGGGGCCTCATAATTTTATAGGCTTGGGTGGCTGGGTTGGGTTTTCTTCCCACTTTCAAAGTCTAATCCCAATTCCCAAACTCCAAAACCAGAGAAGATAAACCAAACAGACGTCCAAACAGACGTCAGTAAAAGTTACTATTATTATGAAATAAGTCTGTTTTTAAAGGTATCAAATCTCACTGGGAATCATCTGAAATGAATTCAAATGCACCCGAGCTAGAAGAGAAAATCGATCACAATTAGACCCTTTTTCTAATGAAACTGAAATCATCGAAAATTTCCATCATTGGAAAACTTTCATAAAATCAGAATTACAAATAAGTCCTTTTTTATATATAAAATACTCTTTTTTTTTCCATTAAATGACATTTCAAATCAATATGGCTCCAAAATAAGAAATTTTCAACACAATTTCAGAAATTCATTGATATCAATAATTTCATATTATCTTATCATATAGTTAATCTAACACATTAATCAACACTAATTAACAACTAATCATGCTTAATTTGCAATTAAACATAATTAATTAAATAAAAACACGTTCTCAAAAATCATAATCTGATGTCTAAAGGCCTATTAGATTGATAACATTAACATGATAACAGAGCTCTTTCCAAAAAAAGAAAAGAAAATGAAAACATGGCATGTTTGCCAACGAAAACCACATATGCTGATATGCGTAATTAAAAAAAAAATGAAAAAAAGGACGATGGGTTTCGAAACCATGCATCATTGTGACAGAACGTCACTTGTTTCGCACCGTCGCCCTTTGATGTGGTTTTGTTTCATGTGCAAATCACATACGATTCATTCTACCACCTCCTCACATGTGAAAACTAAATCTGAGTACGAAAATAATACCTTTTTACACATCATTTACACATAAAAATTTCACACATGATGCGTAAATGATCCCAACCAAACAGGAAGGTGTGTAAATGATTCACATATGAGTTATTTACATACGTAAATGCTCTCAACCAAACAACCCCTAAAAGAATTGTATATGGATAACTCTTGACCTCTCATTGTTAACCATTACTCTGATAATTCAGTAGTTTTTGTCATCACCATTAATGATTTTACGCTCTGTTCGGTTATTTCATTTAGCAGAAGAATTTAAATTGAGGGCTGCATTTTCTGCTTGGATTGGATATTTGGACTGCACGTGCTCTTTTGGGATGAGGGTTTTCTCATGTCACACATAGAAGCTTGGGGCCTCGTTTATACTTTCGCCTGGGGCCACATATTGTCTTGAGACGGCCTTGTTGGAAAGTTGGAAGAAAAAAAGAAGAAGAAGAGAGAGACAACCCTAATCCAATTTTAATGCTGTTTATGTAGCATTTTGTCTTTGATCATTTAATGATATGAAATGCCACCTGGGGTGGAAGTTGACAAGAAGCAAAACAGGAAAAGATTGAGATCCATGCATGATCACAGGTGTTGTAGATAGGAACCCTAATTCTTCTCTTTGGCACTGCCTCAATCAAATCCAGACAAAGGAAAGATATCCTGGGCCCCACAAAGTACCTCTCTCTTATTTCTTTTGGGGCCCTTCTTCCTGTATATAAGAAGGCCTGCATGTGGGTTTTGTTAATGTGTGGTGTGCAACATTGCATGTATAAACTATTGGTTTTGTTTCTTCTCTTCTTTGGCTTGTAGAGATATCAGAGAAGGAAGAAACAGGAGAGAGACAGAAGATGGCAGATACATATTTCATGCCCATATTGGTAATGGTGATAGTTCAACTCATTTTTGCCGGAACGAATGTGGTGTCAAAGCTGGCCATGAATTCTGGCATGAATCCTTTTGTGATGATTGCTTATCGACAGATCGTAGCCGTTGTTTTCTCTGGCCCATTTGCTTATTTCTGGGAGAGGTACATTTGTATTGTAGTATATCAATTTTTTTAATAGAAAAAATTATCGAGAGCCCGTTTATTATAGACGTTTAAGGCTTCTAATTTACATGATTTTTGGTTAATTAAGGCCTCTAGTCTATGTGCCTAGACCTATTTTAGACGGAGGATACTCAGATACTAAGCCCATATTTGGCACCTCGATCCATGTCCAGCCTCTATTTGTCTAAATGTTTAAAGCGGACAGAGGTTTTGAAAATAAGAACGTTTAGCATAATATTCTGGCCTATGTCCGTTTTAGACATTTAGAGGCAAATCCTCTAAAATCCAAGTGCTCAAAAAGTGGGCAGCTGAAAAATAGAGCTTTGGCCTTGTATGACTCTTTTTTTTATGGCTCTATTTTTATTGGGTCTGTAAAAAAAAAAGAGTAGAGTAACCGAACATAGCCTAATAAGTAGGAGGGATCATACATTAACATATTGTGGATTAGAGGCCTTTTTTTTTCAAATAATACATTCAATCAGTAAGCCCTTTAAGAGGAATCCAAGCCACTCAAAATTATTGTTCCTCCTAGTTTCAGCTTCTAACCAAAACTTAAACCAATCCCACAGTTGGATTGATCTTTCATTAGACATTTTTATCATCGATCAATCTAATGGTGGAACTTCTTTATAGATTGGATTGAAATTTGGTTGATGACAAAATAAAGAGAGGAAACCGATCTCGACGGTCAGGATTTGATATGTGGGCTATAATGATGTAATTACAGGGATGGAGAAATAGAGATTTTGTTGTGAACGTACAGATGTGGCCTGTTTATTGTTTGGTTTATGCTTAAATGAGTTCCATGGCTGAGTTAATGAAGCCCATCCATATAGTTCCATCAGTGGGGCTGATTTTTCTCAAAATCACAATTCCACGTTTCTTTATCTATGGGAGTTGGCCCACAGTCAGATGGATCGATATCATAGTGTGAAACACAAGATATGATTCCTTTTGTTTTCGGTTTTTATTTTTATAGACAGAATCAGAACTTTTATTAGAGAGCAGCTTGGGGCACATTAGATAGTACAAGATTTTCTAGAAATGGTGGCACCTCCTATGACCAAATATGCTCATAAACTCAATTTTTTTTGCATATTTTGCTAGAGAATGAGCCACTCTATTCCCATATCTGAGTACATATGTAATTAAAATTGCACTAGCTAAACATCTTTGAAATAGCTTTTGTTTTCTATTCTATTAATACCTTTTATGTGTGTTCAATCTGACCATGGAATCGATTGATATTTTATTGAAATTTGGGTGAGATCTAACACAATATGTGTGGAGATTTTAAGCTGTTTAGATTTCAGATGTGGGCCCTACTGATAGACTTTTGGAAGGGTGAACTCTCAGATCTAAGCCTAGATCTGGATTAGATTATGCATAACCAGGAAAAAAAGAATATTTACAGCTACACAGATTTTCCATGTTTGATGATCCAAATAAAGTCAAATTTCTTATATTTGATGGGAATAGGCACAGAATGGTAGGGATGTGACCTGGCATTCAATTCATCATTATCTGGAGGTTCCAACCAATAAAAATTTGGATTTGGGACTTGTTTTAAGTTCCGATTCATATATAGGTCCGGGTCTGAAACCCAGTTTAGGTTAAAATTGATAAATATGTTCGGTTTTGGGTCCATACAGGTTTCGAGTCATGGACCGGGACCCGGTAGACGAGTCTTTAATGTTGTAAATTATTGCTCAAAATCAATTTCGGTGATACATTTTTATATTTAATTCTAGAGGTAGCAAACTTGATGCACTGTTATACGTTGAAAGATATTCATATTTTAAGAAAAAAAACCAAAAAAAATGAAGAGAAGTTAAAATCAATTTTGAAACTAGATCCCAATCCTTTAGTTGGACCTAGTTTTGGAATCGGATCTGGGTCCTATAGGAATTGGGTTTGAAACTGGAATCAATGAAATATGTTCAGAGTCGGAACCGGATCTGAAATCAGAACAATTATTTAGAAACGGGTCTAGCTCCAGGTCTGCAGCCAGTATGTTCTGACCCAGCAACCGTACAAAATGGTCTTTAAGGATTCATGGTTCATACAGTGGGCAGCAAATCTACACTAGAGGGACCTACTTTCTTAAAGACTTGGCAAGTTGGATCACTATCTCACATTTTTGGCTTGTTTGATTAACGGCGCCAGATCAAAGTGATATTCACTGTTGGATGAAAAATGATCTTCACCTAGGACTTAACTTAACGTGGGATCATCCCCTTGTAACAGACATGAACTCATTTTTCTTTTGTATACTTTGAAATTGTATACTTTTGATATGACCCCTTGTCAAATCTTGTCTGAATTCACTTCACTTCACTTTAACTAGTAAAGTGCCAAATACGCCCTAAAGATTTTAGGTCACAAGTACGTTGATATTTTGGGTCCCAGGTCGGACGTTTACATAAAATTATCTTTTCATCACAATGTTTTCAGAGAATCTTTACATTCTGCAAATGATCGATGTTGTAAGAGGTGGCACTTGGGGATGGATGCAAACCAGTCCGATCATCCTGTGTGGAACCATGATGGACCTGGATCTGGACTCGGGCCTGTCTTTATACATTAAGCTGTGGATCCGGGTTTGGATCCTACACGGAACCTATGTATTATCTAGATGATGGATCCCCGTTTGCTTTAGTATAATTAGATAAAAGCTGTAATGTATGGATAGTATTATATTAGATACTTGTTATGTGTAAAATCCGTGTCCACATTTGACATCATAGGATAAAGGAGTTTTATTTTATTTTTTCTTTTTCCATTTTAGTATACACGTGAGAACTACTAAATGGTAAGTAAACCAATCAGTAGACTCTCGTAAATGAATACAACTAAAGTTATTTAAACCATTAGAACATATAAATATCCTAACATGTTCATGTAATCGTCTTGTATCCGGCCTCATCCTTGGATCGGAACATGTAAAGGATCCAATTTTGGATCTGAATCCAAGTTTCTCCCAAGACCCAAAAATAGATCACATACTCACTTTATGCTAAACCAAATACTTTAAATTGAATACTTGGATACTGAGATACCCATTTAGAACGTACCCTACCGTCACTCCTCTAGCTAGAGAAGTGCATAATGTGGCACTTTAACATTTTAATGTATGCTTCTGCCAAAAAAAAATTTTTTTTTTTAAGGTATGCAACAATATCAAGTCACCTAACATATATAGCATATGGGGCACATTGGACCCTCAAATACGAAAGAAGGTTTATCCTCTAATTTTCTTAACCATCAAACTCAATAATTTAAATGTGACAATAAAGATAAATAATAATAATAACTAACAATGAAAGTAATAATAACAATAACTAACAATCATTATTTTAAATTAAACTATTGAAAGAATAGATGAAGTTGGTTTTTGGAAGGTGAATAATCATAGAATCACTTCTTGTATTAATTGGTCCCACCTACATGCCATTTTGCTTTTTATATATTTTTTCTCTCTTCTTATAGTTTTTTTTGTTAAAATTTATATAATTTTTATTTATTTGACTATTCATTTTACTTTTTAACCACTTTCTTGGCTTGGCATCTTTTTTAAATCTTGATTGAAAATTGAAATGAATAAAACCTTTAATTCAAATGAATAAAACCTTTAGGGTATATATGCTTATTTTATTTTCCAATAAAGTAAGGTAAAGTAAATATCAAATCAATGAAAAAAGTAATGATTAAGTGAAGGTGAAGTATACTTTTTAGTAAAATAAAATTACTTTATTTTTATGAGATATAGTAATGTGAAGTAAGATGAGGAATCAATAAAGTGGTAAAGCATGCAACCACTTTACTTGTGTGTTTTATGAGGTAAAGTTATTTTGGGGAAAAATACAGTTTTTGTTTGTTTGTTTGTTTTTTTTTTTTTTTGTTGAAACTTTACTTTCCTAGACCAAACAAACATGGGAATTAATTTTTTTGGTGGCTAGGATTACTTTACCATAATCTTACTATACCACTTGAAAAACTAGCTAACATTGCCTAATATGGAAGATAAAACAGGTCTAGCACATGGGTCTATTGATTAATATTATCCAACCAAGTTGAAGATCTCTCTCTCATTTCTTTCTCTCTCACATTTCTTTTTCATTTAATGGTTTTAGGAATACAAGACCTAAGATCACAAAGACTGTTCTCTTCCAACTTTTCCTCTCTTCCTTGTTTGGGTGAGTGGCCATCTCTGCTTCATTTATTTATTTATTTTGGTAGCTTCTTCATTTATTTATTTTTTATGATAGCTTCATTTATTTATTTATTAATGGTACTGTCTTACAAATCTTGATGAGGTTTTGTTATATGGTGGTGTGCAGGTTCACCATGAACCAATGCTTTTACTTTTTAGGGCTTAAATTAACTACCCCAACTATTGCAGTTGCACTGGGCAATCTTCTCCCAGCTATTACTTTCATCATGGCAGTTATTTTCAGGTAAGTCTTAGGGTTGAAAATTGGGTTGGGGGTTGATCCAGAGCTTATACCCAAAATGCTAAAATGGGAACCCATTCGTGGTGTCGGAGCCAGGTGCATGGGTCTGGGGGCTGAAGCCCCCCCCCCCCCCCCCCCCAAACCAACCCCAATTCCTGAAAAAAGTTAATGTTTTTTTTTTTTTTTTTTTAAACCTGTATATTTTAAAAATTAATGTATATATATAGGGGCCAGCTCTCCTAAGCTGAAGCTTAAGATAAGGTAAGCTGAAGTAAGCTCAATTACGTAGTGGGGCCCACTTGGGGACCCATATGGGGATGGGGGTGGGGGGGGATTTCAAGGACTCCCTGGGACCCTCCTTCCTACAAAAAATCAGCCCAAATTGTGGTTTCTATCATCTCCATCTGGGCACCAAAAGTTTAATGGTCAACGGTCTATTCGGATTGGTACATAGTCGATCCAACGGTCTAGTAAATTCGGATTTGACCAAAAGTTGGTGAGCTTGTGCAATTTAACGGGGTCGTGTGTTTGGTCCATTTGGATGGATTAAGGATGGGCCCTAGAAGCGTTAGCTTACGGAATCATATTATAAGCTTAAGCTTAGGAGAGCCTTGCTCATATATATATTATTTACATTTGCCCCTTCCTCCAATATTTCTTTTACATAGAGCCCCCAAGTTGAATTTCCTAGGTCCGCCCTTGGAGGGTATAATAGTCCGATTAATATTATAAAGTAATTAGACATGTGGTGCTGGCATCGGGTATTTGGATCCTCTGCTATGAAACCCATGGACCAGAATCCAGCCCCAAATTTCAAATTGCAGTCCAAATCTTGAGTTTTGACCCCTACCTGATTTTCTCAATTCAGGTCTTTTGGGTATTAAAAAAAACACTTGGACACAAACTGCCATCAATCTCACCTCAAATGTGTCCAGAATTTGCATAATTTGTAACAATCACTGGTAATGACTTGTTTGGCCCCTATGAATTTGCAGATTGGAGAAAGTTGGTATCAAGAGATTGGCTGATCAGGCTAAGATTGTAGGAACACTACTATGTGTGGGTGGTGCCATGTTTATGACATTTTACAAGGGGAATCTCATTAAGATGCCTGAATCCAGTATTCACTGGAGATATGTAGAAAACCTGGCTCACAAAAGTTCAGATGGTAAAAGCAACATAACTCTGGGCTCTGCTCTTGTAATTGGGGGTGCCCTCGGATGGTCAATCTGGTTTATAGTTCAGGTCAAGATATCAGTCAACATCTCCTCTGTATTACATTTTACTAAACCTGATTCTTCTTTTTATCATAAACTAAATATGATAGCGATCAACCAAATTGCTCTGATACCAATTGTTGCAGAAAAATTAATAATGTTCATGGGGATGGCCCCACCGACGCCTAATGGGTCCCAAGTATACTAGAAACCACACCATTGTAAAAAGGAATGTAAACGGGCTGGGCGGTCATGGGTCAAACCCTGGTACGTCCCTTCTTGGGTCTGTTTTTTCATAGGATGGACTCGGTTTTAAATTGGATCCGACTTAGACCCTCTGCAGGGCTCGAAATGGGCCCTTGACCCTCCTTGTTCTGGACTTGGACCAGTGCTTAAACGTCCGTGGGTCAAGGCTGGGACTAAAATGTAAACCCATTTGATATAACTCAGCCTGGCCCTGGCTCTGACCCGTTTATAACCTACAATATTGAGTGTGTGTATATATATTCAATATCTATAATAAATTAATACACTGTTATTATAATAATATTTAATATTGTCTATTTATTTCTTGATAAATTAAGTAGAGTTGCATTTAGTTTTCTAAATCAAACAACTCTTAGAGCATGTTTGGTAACAGGCGATGAATCCATAGACTTGATGATTCTTCACTACCACTGGGACAATGATTCCTCGCTGGGGATTTGTATACTTGAGGATCACATTGATATTGGTGTGTATCGATGAATACAACTGAGAAAAATAGGGTTCGGTGTGTAAATCTACTTAAGTGAGGATTTTCAAATCTTATGGAGGGTGGTCAGATCTGAAAATCCTAACAAATGAAGATTTTCATTCGTCCAAATCCTCAGGTATTTATAATTGCCATGTTGATTTACCACAACCTTAGGGAAACCGAAAATCTTTTCTCTAAAGATTTGGTTGCCAAACATGACCTTAGTGTTATTCATTATGTGGTTATAACGCATAATTATCGAAACCTACTAAAAGAAATTAGCTCTTGGAATGGAAATCTCATATTTCATAGTTAAAACAAAAGAAGATGGTAGGTAGGCCTACGTAGCTAGACAAATTTAATTTTTGACTTTAAATGAAATGATATACTATCTAATAATTAAATTTATTTGGCTTAGGGCCTGTACTCAAGCTTGACATTCTTTTGTAAGGGTTTTTGGGCTTGACATTTATGCATGTAGAGTCAGGCCGTGTCTAATTTTGAGCCAAAATTATAACAGGCAAGGCCTACACAGCTTTGCCCCATCCCTAGCCCAGCCCATTGTCACCCCTAATCCTATTTGTTATACACTTATACTAGTGGACTGTCAATGGTTAATATGATCCAAGCTTTTTAGACTCCTAAAACAAATCATTTTGATCATACGACTAAAATCGTTTAAGGGATCTAGATCAATATATTGGAACACATAATGACTCAAATCCTATCCTCGTATCCTCATAGATCTGAGAACAGGTTGCATGTCCCTTTTTTTGTAAAATTTTCTCCTACGAGAGTCCACACAAGCGTTGGTGTGAGATTTTCAATCCTCACCATCTACAACATTGGACACTCCTAAATTAAAGACGCCCGCTTAAAAACCTTATTTTTATCAGATTGAAACCTTCATGTTTTACTGTATTCCTTACATGTATAGTTTACCACGTCTTTTGACTCTTCTTAGTACCTAACATAGCCTCATTTTTTTCAGGCCAAAATGGGCAAGAGTTTTAATTCTCCTTACACAAGCTCAGCAATTATGTATTTCATGTCATGCATTGAGTGTCTGATTGTGGCAGCATGTGTGGAGAGGGACATCTCCCAATGGGCACTTGGTTGGAACATCAGACTTATTGCAGTGACATACTCTGTAAGTCTTGTTACAGTAGCAATAGTAATAGAATTGTCCCCCTAGTTCTCACATCATATGTTGAGTGGCGAGTTGACTACACCTGGTCACATATTGGGTAAATGAATTGAGTTGAAAGTTGAAACCCTCTTGACAGGTTGATTAGCAACTCGAAGAGTTCAGATCCCCCTAGGCTATAACCTAGAGAAATTCCAAGTTAAAGAAGTGGAACTCCAAAGTGGAGACCAAGCGATAGGAATGCAAACAGTACAAAATAAACGCTATGTAGAAATAATGGGCTATGCTTAAATTCTTTGTGAATTTATCACATTTCCCATCAAACATAATCAATCCAACAATGAAACAAACTTGGGTTGTAGTAGAATTTAAAGATGTCTTATATACCTGGAAGGCGGACTTTGTAGAAGTTTCAGAAACAAACTTCCCCATAGAGCTGCTGGACAAAAAATTGTAGGATGAGGGAGGTTTCCCTGATGTTTTTCTTGGTGAGAGAAACAGATTTGGTAGGATAGAAGCCAGCTGAATACCAATAGACTTAGCCCAGTTACTGGTTGGGGTTTTCTCATGGAGTAAGCGCCAAGTAAAACAGCTGATTTGACTGAAGGAGCTTGGAAGCCTTTTGTATATGCAGAAATGCAGTATGAAAACTCAGCAGCTTCGATGCTCTCGAAAATGGATAGTTGTTGATGATGCCAATTAAATTGATGATTCGGACAACACCGGTCAAGTTATGGATAATAAATGCAATAATAAAAGAAGAGAGAGATTATAGTGGTTCGGTCAATATGACCTACATCCACTTTAGAAAAGTAGTTTTCTATTGAGAGTCTCAAAGGATTACAATGTGAGAGGGTGTGTAGAAGATAGAAAATTTTCTCCTCCCCCCAAGTGACGATGGGGTCTTCTATTTATAACCCTCCCCTAACAGATAGGGAGGACCTTCCGCCAACGTTCACAAGGAGTCTTGAACTGCCCCCGATAGACGAGGCAGTTAATATCCTCAGTTGGACTCAGAGAGAGCAGGTTGAGGGTGACTTTTTCCGCAGCGACGTGTTAACCTTGACGTGGCCAAAGTATGTTAATCAGACCCCACACCCTCACTACTCTGGCCCCCTTACAATACTATTGATAGTACCTCTTCAAATGTTCCGCATTCCATGGATGAAGTAAAACCTTTCTCTCAGAATTCTGGATCCTGTAGGTGCCTGGCCTTACTACTTCTATTATGAGATACGGCCCTTCCCAACTTGGTCCCAGCTTTCCTTCGCGAGAGTCTTTCGTGGTAAGGATCACCTTTTTTAGGACTAGGTCTCCCGGTTGAAATGAACGAGGCTTCACCCTCGAGTTGTAGTATCTTGCCATGCGCCTTTTATACTCTGCGTTGCGGACCATAGACATCTCCCTCGCCTCCTCTATCAAATCGAGGTTGATGCGGAGTGCTTCCTCGTTGGTGGAGGAATCATGGAGGTGGACCCTTAAGGAAGGTAGTCCTATTTCAACAGGGATGACTGCCTCAGTCCCATAAGAGAGAGAAAACGAGGTTTTCCCAGTAGGAGTTCTTGGTGTGGTTCGATAGGCCCACAACACTCCTGGGAGCTCGTCGACCCAAAGACCCTTCACTCTTTCGAGCCTTGTCTTTAGGCTGCGTAGGATTGTTCTTACCATGACCTCTGCTTGTCCATTTGCCTGTGGATGTGCTGGGCTGGAATGAGGTTGTTTTATTTGGAGGTCAGAGCAGAAGGGGTTGAAAAGTTTGTTATCAAACTGCTTGGCATTGTCACTAACAATGGCTTGAGGTATCCCGAAGCGACAAACTAGGTTTTTCCAGACAAAGTCTTTTACCTTTGAGTTTGTTATTTTCGCCAAGGGTTCTGCCTCTGCCCACTTTGTAAAATAGTCAATGGCAATGACCACAAACTTACACTGCCCTCTACTCAAAGGGAGAGGGCATAGGATATCGATACCCCATTTTGAGAAAGGCCATGGGCTCAAAATTGTCGTCAGCTCCTCACAGGGGCGGCCCTGAGTTTTCGGGGGCCCTATGCGAGTTTCTAAAGTGTGGCCCTACCCATATATCCACTAATAAATGATAAAAAAATAAAAGATAAATTTTTTTATTATTTGATCGAAAATTAAATCTAAACTCCTTACTTACTCTTACCGAATCAGAATTGTGTTTCACATTAACCAATTAACACCAAAATTCAATTACAAAAACTAAGCACTACTGAAAAACTACTAGTCTTCTTGCATTTCTAGCTGTGAAATTACTAATTAAGTCTTCATAATCAAACTTTTCTACCAAAGACTTTTCAATAGATAACATAGCTAATCCATTTAATCTTTCTTGGGACATGGTTGATCAAATATAAGATTTGATCAACTTTAGCTTTGAAAAGCTTCTTTCTACAAATGCAACGGTAACTGGTATAGTCAGCAGAATTCTGTATACAACCCATGCATTTGGAAAATAATTATTCCGTGACTTCAAATGATTTATAGTTGGTGTTGATAGTTGTCTCATTACAGATCTTGTTTTAAGACTAAAATATTTGGACTTCATAAAACATTTGATTTTTTCTAGATCTCTATGTTCAAAATCAACTACATGTAAATATAGAGGGTAGGATTGTAAGGCTGGCCGCAAAGCGGAAGCCACATTATATATTTATATAATGTTCAGCTGTTCAAGCATACCATGGGTGTCGGCCATTAAAAGTAATTACATGTGCAACCTAGTCTACATGTAAATCCACAGACACGACCATTTATCAAAAAAATCTCAACCGTCCATGAACAAAAGGTCAAAAACATAATTTATCTGTGCATTACATCTCAAATAAATTTGGATTCTAAGAAAAACAGAGACCTTAGGAAGCAGAAGACATACCTTGATAGGCAAAGACAATGGATACAACATAAGTTCAAACTTGAATGGCCGAGAGAGAGAATCTGAGAATAGCAGGTGTTAGAGGAAGAGGAAGAAGCGTTAAAGATGGGATTTGGGACGTGACTCTTGAGGAGTCGATTTAGCTTTGAAACGCGAAGAGCCTCATAACTCATTGCTGGAATCAAGGAGATAAAAGTCCATTACTGCTGTTATGGCATTGGAAATTAGGAATGTTGATGTGGGGCAATGAAATATCATATCTGAGGTTTTTTTTCTTAACTACTGAGATTTTTTTCCTAACTGTTAGACTTGAGGGCCCCCATTTTGGGCCAAAATTTGGGGGCCCCAGCCCACCGCCTGTGTGGGCTGTCCCCAGGGCCACCCCTGGTTCCTCAGGTGGATGCCTGGGCACAGTGGCGAAGCGTTGACACTTATCACATTTTTTGGTAAATTCTTTGGCTTCCTTTACCATGGTTGGCCAAAAATATCCTTGCCTAAGTGCCTTGTGGGCGAGGGAGCTTCCGCCAGAGTGATTCCCACAAATTCCTTCATGGATTTCTCGTAGGGCGTAGTCAGCTTCCTCAGGCGAAAGACAGCACAGCAATGGTAAACAGTAACCTTTCTTATAGAGTGTATTTTGTAGAAGGGTAAACTTGGAAGCTCTCAGCCTAAGTTTCTTCACTTCAAGGGGATCATTTGGCTATTTACCTTCCTGGAGGTACGCTCGTATGGGGGTCATCTAGTTTGCCTCGTCCGACGCACAGTTGATGTTTGTAGTATCCACATCTAACCTGCTTGGCTCCAACTGGTGTCCGATGATCGTCGGTTCTACAGATGTATCCTCCAATGAAGAGGTGAGTTTGGCGAGTGCATCCGCAGCAATGTTATCCCCTCTAGGGACGTGACAGATCTAGAAATGCTAGAACCGCCCTATCACTCTTTGAACCATGCTGAGATATTGCTGCATTCGTGCCTCCTTTGCTTCGAACTCGCCGTTTACTTGGTTGACCACCAGTTGTGAATCACTGTAAGCTATGAGGTACTGGGCATCCATTTCTATTGCCAATTTTAGACCAGAGAGGAGGGCCTCATATTCAGCTTCATTGTTAGAGGCGATGAAGTGGAGCTTCACCGCATACTTGATGGGTGTCCCGTCAGGGCTGATCAGAATAAGGTCAGCTCCTCCTCCTTCACTGGTTACAGATCCATCAACATACAGCTTCCATCTTATTTATGGTGGAGGATCAGTGATCTCGGTGGGCACCTGGACATCAAGATGGGAGTCACAAGCTGGAGGCGCTGGGGTGCCAAAGGGAGCCTGGGCGCCCGGGGGAGCTTGGGCCTGGGCACCCGAAGAGGTCGGGGCGCCCAGGGGAGTTTGAGGAGCTTGGCCCTTGGGCGCCCAGGGGAGCTTGGGGAGCCTGGGCGCCCGGGGGAGCCTGCGCGCCCTCTTCGATGCCCGCGTCGTGTGGGAGATTGACATGGAGCTTGGTGGGGTCATTCATTGCCCCCTCTAGGACTGTAAATTCGGCCACAAAGTCGGCCAGAGCCTGTGCTTTGATAGCCGCCCTTGGCTGGTATTGGACATCAAATTTGCCCAATTCGACTGCCCACTTAACCAATCTTCATGACACATCCGGCTTTCCCAATACTCTCTTCAGAGGCTGATTAGTAATTACAATAATAGTATGGCTCTGAAAATAATGTCGTAGGCGCCTTGCCATCTAGATGAGAGCGAGCGCCAGCTTCTCCAGCTCCGAGTATTTGAATTCTGCCCCTCGGTATGCTCTGCTCACATGATAGATGGGCTTTTGCACTCCATCATGATTCCTGATGAGGACAAAGCTAATTGCCGAGGGGGAAGCAGAGAGATATAAATACAACACCTCCCCGGGTGCAGCATGCGAAAGAAGAGGGGGAGTGGCCAGGTAACCTTTGAGCTTTTGGAAGGCCTCCTCTGCTTCAGGTCACCACTCGAAAGTTTTTCAGAGGATTTTAAAGAAAGGCAAGCACCTTTCAGCAGACTTGGAAACAAATCTGTTAAGTGCTGCAACTCTTCCGTCGAGGCGCTGCAACTCTTTGGTGGAAGAGGGCGACCGCATATCAAGTATGGCCTTGATCTTATCTGGGTTCGCCTCAATTCCTCTTCGGTTGACCATAAAGCCCAAGAATTTTCCTGATCCTACGCCAAAGGCGCATTTTTCAGGATTTAACTTCATGCGATAGCATCTGAGGACATTAAAAGTTTCCTGGAGGTGGTCGACGTGATCTGCAGTGGCGAGGCTCTTGACCAACATGTCGTCTACATAGACCTCCATCGTTTGCCCAATCTGGTAGTGAAACATTTTGTTTACCAGACGCTGATAGGTTGCCTCTGCATTTTTTAGTCCGAAGGGCATGACTCTGTAAGTCTTGGAGTAATGAAGGACGTCTTTTCTTGGTCTGGGGGATGCATGCTGATCTGGTTGTATCCAGAGTAAGCATCTAAGAAAGATAGCAACTCATGTCCAGCAGTGGCGTTGATCAGGAGGTCAATCCGTGGCAACGGATAGCTATCCTTTGGACATGCCTTGTTGAGCTCCGAGAAATCGACGCATAGGCGCCACTTCCCATTTGCTTTGGTTACCATCACCACATTTGAAAGCCACTCAGGGTATGCTACTTCCCTGACTGCCCCACTGTCAATTAGTTTCTCGACCTCCTTGTCCATCGCTTGGGCCCTTTCAGTGGAGGCGCCCCTTAGCTTTTGCCGGACAGGCTTGTGGCGAGGATCGACATTGAGGCGGTGAGTGGCGACTCCGGGATCAATCCCTTCAAGATCCGCATGTGACCATGCGAAAATGCCCATATTACTCCTCAGAAAATTTTTTAACTGGTGGGCCAGATCTTCAGAAAGGGAAGAGCCCATGTATACCTTTCTGTCAGGAAAGTCTTCATTTAAGACCACAGGGGTGAGCTCTTCCACAGGTTCTCCTCTCTCTGTAGTGGCGTCATCCCTTTGGTCCAAGACCTCGACTTGCAACGCCTCCTGCGTTTTCTTGGCCTTCATCGAGGAGACGTAGCATTCTCTTGCTGCTACCTGGTCCCTTCTCACCTCCCCGACTCCATTCGGGGTTGGAAAACGGATGATGAGATGGTATGTGGAGGGGACGGCTCTCAGTGCGTTAAGAGTTGGTTGCCCTAGTATGATGTTATACGCTGACGGGCAGTCTATCACCAGGAAGTTCACCATTGTAGTGGAACTTCGGGGGGCTACCCCTGCTGTGACTGGTAATGTAATTGCCCCTAGGGGGAACACTCTCTCCCCTGAGAACCCAAAAAAAGGGAGATTTGACAGGCTGCAGCCTCTCCCGGCCCAGTTTCAGCTTGTCATAAGCGTCAACAAATAAGATATCTGCAGAGCTACCACTGTCAACCAGAATTCTATGTACCTGAAAATTGGCGACGGTCATGGTAATTACCAGAGGGTCATCATGTGGGTGCTGGATCCCCTCCAAATCCTTATCCGAAAAGGATATGATTTCATCAGCTCCCAGTTTTGGCACCTTGGACGGGCGCGCTTCATCGGGATGCCTTGCCTTTCTGGCATAGGCCTTCATGGCAGAGAGTGACTCTTCCAGTCCTCCCGAGATGGTTCGGATTTCTCCAATGGGCTGCTGGTTCTCTGTATTATGAGGTGGTGGTGACGGAGCTTGCCCCCTACCAGCAACATACTGGCGTAGATGACCCCGCTGGATGAGATCCTCAATTTGCCTCTTGAGGTCAAAACAATCGTCCGTGTCATGGCCATAATCGCGATGGAATCGATAGTATTTGGTATGGTTCCGGCGATTTGGAGGAGACTTCATCTTTCCGGGCCATTTTATGGCGAGGTCATCTTGTATCTGGAACAAGATGTGCTCTACAGTGGTGTTGAGAGGAGTGAATACATGTCCGTCTCTCTGCGGAGCAGGACCGAGTCGGTTTCTCTGTGGAGCCGGACCGAGTCTGTCTCTGGCAGGTATTCTCTCTGTCCTGCTCCGTTTGTTGCTCGTTTCCCTCCTTTCATCTCTTTCTCGCTCCTTCCCCTTGTCCCCTGTCCTGGAGGACTCTCCCCACCTGGCCCTTGTGATGTCCTCTGCGTTCATGTATTTCTGGGCCTTTGCCAGTAGCTCTGGCATGCTCTTTGGTGGGCGCTTCATCACTGAGAAAAGGAAGCTCGATGAGCGGAGGCCTCCCATGAAGGCTGTCATGGACACCTTGTCGTCAGGCTCTTCAAATTGAAGTACCTCCTCGTTAAAACGAGTGAGGTGACTCCTGAGGCTTTCATTTGTATCCTGCTTTATGCTGAGTAGTTCTGTGGCAGGCTTCTGGTGGCGGCGTCCTCCGATGAAGTTTGACACGAAGGACTTGCTCAACTCCCCAAAGGTGGCGATAGAGGCTGGGGCGAGACTGGCAAACCACAGGTGGGCAGAACCCTTCAGTGTGGTTGGGAACTCCCTGCACATAATCTCATCGGGGATATTATGCAGCTGCATTTTGGTTTTGTACGTCTCCAGGTAGTCCAATGGATCCTTTCTTCCATCAAAGGTCTCCATGGAAGACATCTTGAACTTCCGGGGAAGTGGGTAGTTTGCCACATCGGGTTTGAACGGTGTGTCCGTTCGCCCGACTAGGTGATCCACCGTCTCTGGTGCCTGCGCTTTATGGCGTTGTAGAAGTCTCCAAGCTGATTCTGCATCTCTTTCATCTTTTCGTCCCAGCGATTGGGAGCTTTCCTGAATAGGTCAGGAAAATAGCTACCCTCCTCCATGCTTTGGTTTTCACTCCCCTCCTCTTGGAAATCCTCCCCATTAGAGGCAGAGGGAGGGGGTGGAATTCCACCATGATTGAGTCCCCCTCCTGGAGGCGGGGGCACTTGGTGGTGGGCGCGACCGTGAGGGTCCATCAGGAGCACTCCGTGAGGGGCGCCCTGGGGAACTCCCTGGGCGCCCTGGCGAATCCCAGCAGGGACATCCTGGGCGCCATGGAGGTGGACGCCTGGGCGAGGTGCTCCTCGGCGTGGAGCAGTTGGATGCCCCGGGTGTGGCGCTCCTTGCGATGCTCCTCCCTGGGGAGCTCCCCCTTGGGGTGCTCCTCCCAACTGTGCTCCTCCCTGCCCCGCAAGCACGAGTTGTAAGATCTGCTGGTTTTGGGCTACCAGCTGTTGCATGGTCTCCAACATCTGCTGAGGAGTGGGAGCAAGAGCATTCGGGGTAGGATTGATTGGTGGAGGGTTACCCAAGCCGTCGCTGGGGGTTATCCTCCGGTCGTCTTACTGATCTTGTGGTGATCATCATAATTTCTGAAGAAGATGTGTGAAGTGAGAACTTTAGCTTTGTTATCGTTCCCACAGACGGCGCCAAGCTGATGATGCCAAAATGATGATTCGAACAACACCGGTCAAGTTATGGATAATAAATGTAATAAAAGAAGAGAGAGATTATAGTGGTTCGGTCAATATGACCTACGTCCACTTTAGAAAAGTAGTTTTTTATTGAGAGTCTCAAAGGATTACAATGTGAGAGGACGTGTAGAAGATAGAAAATTTTCTCCTCCCTCCAAGTGACGATGGGGTTAAAACCCTCCTCTAACAGATAGGGAGGACCTTCCGCCAACGTTTACAAGGAGTCTTGAACTGCCCCCGATAGACGAGACAGTTAATATCCTCAGTTGGACTCGGAGAGAGCAGGTTGAGGGTGACTTTTTCCGCAGCGACGTGTTAACCTTGACGTGGCCAAAGTATGTGGATATGGACTCGGACCCGAATGGATCAATCAGGCCTCCACTGATTTGGACCCTGGCTCATTGGGCTATTCTGACCTGACTCATCCTCATGGGTTCGGTCATTTGGGCCTGACTCATCAGTTGTGAACCCCATTTTATTGAATTCCAATTACAGGATCAAAGAGGAATTAAAACGTCATCAAAGTTCTAAGTATGAATTAGAGGTAGGCCTGATATCACTACAATCAAATGATCTTACATGATTTATTAGAAGGCCTGGAAATGTAAAATGGGGGGAAGGAAAAAAATGGAGGGGAAATGGAGGGAAAATGAAAAATGAGGTTGTTTGGGAAGGGGGGAGGGAAAGTGGAGGAAAATGAGTGTGAAGCCCACTCCTCAATTTTCCTCCTAAAAAATAGGGGGAAAATGAGGGGCAAAGAGGGAAAAATATTTAAAATTACTAAATTGTCCTTTTGTCCAATGGAAACTTTTGCAAAATCAATGATAAAATGGTTTTTGTCCATCTACCTTACAAACAAACAAAACCATACTTTTTCACTTTTCTTCCCTCTATTTTTAACTTTCCAAACAAGAGGAGGTAAAATTAATTTCCCCTCCCCTCCCCTGCCCTCCCCTCCCCCCTTCCCAAACACAGCGTAAGTGAAAGTATAACCTGCCAACTTTAATTTGTTGCCATTAAATATATGGCTACAATTATCATATCATACTAGCATTTGGCGCCCAACTCTAATCTATGTTGAAACATTCCAATCTAACCATTGAGATTGGCATGCATGGAGTGTCGGATTTATGTCTTGTATTCCGATTTGACTAGATTAGTTTATTGGGTTGGCCAATGATTAGGTTCAGGATCATTAGCATTTTGGTCATTGTAGTGAGAGCTCTCTCTCCTATAGGTGTTAGAGTCTTCTGAACCACGTGGGGCCAAGTAAGGAAAGTCGAGTTTCTTTCTCGTGGACGTAGGTGAGTTTGTCGAACTACGTAAATCGAGAGATCAAGGTGAGAGCTCTCTCTCTTGTAGGTGTTGGAGTCTTCCGAACCACGTGGGGCCCGAGTAAGGAAAGTCGAGCTTCTTTCTCGGGGACGTAGGCGAGTTTGGCGAACTACGTAAATCTCTCTATATGATTTTTTCTTTTTTTGTGTGGTTGATTGATTGTTTGATCGTGGTGATTTAGGCTTCCACACACACGCGTACAACAGGTAGAAATGTCTTTAGTAATTTTTTGAAGGACGGAAAGGAAAAATCCCTTCTCGTCCATTGTTATCCAAATGAGACCATCCACAATCTTCTCTCTAAAATAGAAAAGAACAAGAGTAGAATATATGAGCAAGGCTCCCCTAAGCTCGAGCTTAGAAAAAAAAATTCGTAAGCTCGTGCTTGTGGGGCCCACCTTTAGCGTATCCAAATGGATCAAACACATGACCCCCTTAAATTGCACATGTCCACCAACTTTCGGTAAGATCCAAATTTACTGGACCGTTGGATTGACTATATATCAATCCGAATGGATTGTTGACCATTAAACTCTTGGGCCCATATAGAGATGATAGAAATTACAGTTGTGGCTGATTTTTTGCTGGGAGGAAGATCCTAGGGAGTCCTTGAAATCTCCCACACCCTCATCCCCATGTGGCTTTCCAAGTGGGCCCCATCACACACTTAAACTTACCTTATCCTAAGCTTGAGATTAGGGGAGCCTTGCTCTTTATCATACTGATTAAAAGGGTGAGGGTAGAAGGGTAGATTTTTTTTTTCAACTAGCTTCCTTGAATGCAAGAATTCTAACATTTTTCCTAATTGAATTTAGGGATTTTTTTCCTCTGCAATAGCACTTTCATTAATGAATTGGAGCATTCAAAAGAAAGGTCCTCTATTTGTCTCCTTGTTCAACCCCTTGATGCTCATCATTGTCGCTATTATTGGTTGGGCCATCTTAGAAGAAAGATTACATGTTGGAAGGTATGTCAATTCCTCTCATGGCTTGTACATTGCAGTGTTAAAATTATTAGCTCATGTGTTGCTATTTTACAAATATTGAAAACTTTTTTCAAAATATTGCAGTGTTAATTCAATCATGAAACGCGAATTACCTATTAACATTACAGTATTTTCAAAATATCTCAAAAAATTAAATGTTTCACAAAGAAAATTATTTAGTTTTTCACCACATTTCAGGGTCATTTTTCATGAAAAACGCAAAATTTGAAATTTTCTGGGCATTTTCATGAGAAAAGAAATGACCCCTAAAACAGTATTTTGTGAGAGTAGTATGAGGTTGGTCAGTTGATTGTTGTTGTTGTTTTGCAGTGTTGCAGGGTCTGTTGTGATAATTGTTGGGCTCTACACAGTTCTATGGGGAAAGGGAAATGATATTAATAAGATTACCAGTGCTGATGGAAGGATTTTGGAAGAGGAGCATGAGAGAGGAGGTGGTACTGAATTACCAATATTTGGCACTGCCATGCAAGAAAGTAATGGTTACAAGGAAGGCCCAAAAGGATGAGGTTGGTGTAGACCTCGGCAGTGTGATGGAACTTACATTTTACCAGATTGCTCAAGCTATGGTCTAAAGAAAGGAGGTGTGATGGAATTTACATTTTTATGTATTATTATAGTCCAAAAGTTAAAATGAATGGGATGGTACTGTAACAAGAAGTAATTCAAAGTTTAGTATTTGTTTATTTCTCTAATATGTTGGGTGACGAAGCAGAAATTACCTGTGATTGACGATCTACCATGATGCACAAATAATTAAACCAATAAGTAATTACACATGATAACACATTTTTATGTGGTTCAGCAAAGTTGTCTTTGTCAACACACAACATAAACCCTCGACACTTTTTTTTTCTTCCTCTTACAAGGTTTAGAGTTACATATACATCGACCATAGAAATTCCAGCACATAATATCATAGGGGTTGTCCAAAATTCTGGTCAAAAAGTTTGTCCATGTAGATTTTTTGTAAAATTACAGGTACATATTCCATAATGAGGGGCATTTTAGTCATTTTTTCTACATATCTACATATAACAAGTACAACACACCTCCAACTTCAAATAATCCCCATGAGGTGAGTTGGGAATTATTTGATGTTTGACAACCTATAGGGCATATCTTATTCTAAAGGCAATAGAAAATTACTTGAAATTCGACAAACTATAGTGCATATCTTATTTTAAAGGCAAGTGTACAGTTAAATCTCTATTTTGAAAATATTAGCAACAAAGCCCCATGAAAATATAATAAAAATTGAAGGGTTTTATTTATATATATATTCCAAAGATAATAAGTGGTTCCGATCATAATTTTTGGGCCCACAAATCTAAGTGTCTCAAGTTTTTCTTTTTTCAAATATCTCGATATTCGAGATATATCAACGACTCACATTTGATCCTACGGCCGCGTTTGGACCTTAGAATATTTCCAATGGTTCGGATTAGAGTTTAACGCCACCACATTAGAAAAAGGAAAAACGGGCACGTTGATACTTTCGTTTAATTTATATTTTTATTTTTTTTAATAAAACATATTGATGATGCCAAAATAGGGTTTCGGACACCACCGGTCAAGTGATAAATGCAGTAAATGCAATACTTAAAGAAGAGAGAGAAAGGATTATAGTGGTTCGGTCAGAATGACCTACGTCCACTGCTGAAAGGCAGAGATTGCCTGTGGTGTTTTACTTCCTCAATGATTTCGGGTTGCAAACTAGAGGAATACAAGAGTCAAAGTGAATGGGAAGATCTTAGATGCCCCCAAGTGCTGGTGGGGCTCTTGATTTATAGTCTACCTTAATACGGGCTACAACGTTCGCCCTTGGAACCTCGAACTGCCCTCGCGCTGGACGAGGCAGATGAGATATCTCTCCGCAGGACCTGGTATGAGCGGAACCATTTCCAAAGCAACGTGGCTGCCCTGACCCGGTCTCTTCATGGGCTAGCATCTGGGCTTCAGCGGATGGAATCGGATCTCAACAAAACTGATGGATCGAGTTCTTTGGCCTGACCTATCATCCTGGAATGGGTCATTTGGGCTTGGATCGGATCACTGGACCCGACTCACCATCACGAATCGGATCTTAGGTCTGACTCATCATTTGCCCCTTAATGCCCCGTGCTCAAATAATTTTTTGAAAGGAGGCATTGGTAAATTCCAATCTCGTGTCCTCACGAAATCTTTCATTTTCCTTGTTGTAACTCAGTTAGTTCCTGTAGATATGTATCTCGGAGAGTCCTCCCGGCTCGGGCTACTCTTCTTTGAAAACTCAGGCTATATAAGCCCTAGAGCATTATTTCTTCAAAAGAAAGAAACTAGCCTCTGCAGAAAAACCATTGGGAGAGAAAAAAAATGGAGACGGGCGGCAGTAGTGAAGGCTATGGCGCTAGTGGTTCCGGCCCGGGCGCCCGCCAGGCAGCGGGCGGTGGATCATCGCGCAACGCCCACATGGGCGGCGGCATCGCGGGCGGCAGCATGGGCGAGGGCGTCGCGGTGGGCGCCCACCAGGCCGCGGGCGCCCCTGCCTGGGCGACGTCGCGGGTGATGACGGATCTGCCCCTGCACGGTTGGGCGGCGTCCCGCACGGCAGCACGGGCGAGGGTGCCGCGCTGTAGGGAGGCAATCTCGCGGGCGGAGGTGGATCTGCCCCTGCGCAGATGGGCGGCATCGCGGGCGGCAGCACGGGCTACCGCGTCGCGGTGGGCGCCCGCCAGGCCGCGGGCGCCCCTGCGCTAGTGCAGTTGGGCAGCGTCGCGGTGGGCTGCAAAGGCGAGGGCGTCGCGGTGGCGTTGCTGGGCGAGGTGGAGGTGGGCGCCCGCGAGGTTGCGGGCGCCCCTGCACTGCTGGGCGAGGCTGCCGCAGTGGGCAGATCGGGCGTGGCTGTCACGGTGGGCGCCCGCCAGGCTGCGGGCGCTCCTGCGCTGGGCGAGGCTGCCGCGGTGGGCGCGGACGTCGTCGGCGCTGCGGGCGAGGGCACGTCCGTCCACTTGGGCGAAAGAGGATCAAGATTGGGCGTCGCCTTGGTCTCGGCAGCGTGAAACAAGATGACAGTTGCTTCAACAGCGCGGGATACGTTGCGTCCTCGCAGAAAAAGATATCAAGGGAAGGTCGTTGTAGATGACGACGGATCCAAAGTGAGTACCATCTATAGCGTACTCAACACTGATGATGACATTTTCAAGATCACAGCATCTTATCGCATTCCTCCCACTGTTATGTGTCAGCGGGCTGAAACGGACGAGCCGGCTTGTGATGTCTCATCTGGTGATATCGCCATCTACGAGGAGATGCTTGAAGCAGGACTGAGATTCCCCTTGCCTTCAGCCGTTTGCCGCATTCTCCACTATTTCTCACTGACGCCGGGGCGGTTAGTACCCAATGGGTGGAGAGTTCTCATCGGCTTTCTAGCATTATGGAGACAGATACATAGAGAGGATGCTTCCCTTGTAGAGTTCCATGCCGCTTATAGCTTAACCGAGTCTCCAGCCCCTTATAGGGGATGGTACTATCTTACCCTTAGGGGTGGCAAGCTGATCACAGGCCTACGCTCCAATTGCCACAGTTGGAAATCACGCTTCTTCTTCATTGGCGGAGAGTGGGCCTCTGAGACAGATCGAGCATTGGTGCCTATACGATGGGCTGACGCCAAAAGATTAGGTATTCACTGACTGCTCTTTCCTGTCATTTTTATGCATCCATATGCTCATTTCTTCTTCTTTGTTTTCTGTAGAGTCCCCCGTGCTTTCTGCGGATCAGGAGCGGAAACTGCAGGATATAAAAGATCATCCCAATAAAGATTTTGGCGATCTCCTCTCCAAAGAGAGTGGTTGGGCTGGTAGACCCTCTCCAGGGACTTCCTCTTCCAAGAGAAAAGGTAGTTCCTTTTGCTTTGACCACAAACTTTTTTTTTAAGCAATATTTGTGCTTCTGCAGTGATAAGCAGAGAGGCGATTGGAGCTCGCCTTTCTATGAGAAATACCCCTCCGTCCAAGGTAGCGAGGGTAGATGATTCAAAAGGGAATTCTCCACCATTGACTTTCAAGGCGAGCTCTCTCCCATCTACTTCTTCAGCGGGGACACCAGTAGCGTCTCTTCGATCGGCGACTCCCTTGGCCACGCCTGCCACTTAGGACCATTCTTCTCCAGCTACACCTTCTGCCCCTGGTTCGTGTCCCCCACCTTCTGGAACTTCAGGGGGATCAACTCGGCCTGGCCCCATGCCCGGTAGTCCATCGACGATCCGGGAAAGGCTCTGGAGATTTGTGTCGAGTCCTCAGGTTGCACAGGTTAATTCTTTGGGCTCAGAGGGAGTTATAGATTCAGTCCTAGAAGGTTTGGTTCAGGTAAAGGTTTACCGTTCCCCTTCTCCATACCTTTATTTTATGTATGCTCTCTCATTTTCTTTGTCTCTTATTGTTTCAGGCTTCCACTGCGTCGGTCGTCTTGTTTTCCAGGGCTCAATCTCTCAGTCGGCTGAGACAGGAAAAAGAGAGTATGCGGAAGGAGCTCTTTGCTGCTCAAGGAAGGATTTCTGCCCTTGAAGCTGCTGGGAGGGCCTCCCAAGTTGATCTTACGGCGGCTTGCGAGAGAGCGACCGGGTTTGAGACCGAGCTTTTAGCAGCCCAGAAGAGGACGATCGAGGTAGAGGCTGAGCTCGTGAAGGCCCGCGAGAGGGTCTTGCTTAGTGAGGGTGAGCTTTTGAAGGCCCACGAGAGAGCTTCGCTCAGTGAGGCTGAGCTTGTGAAGGCCCGCGAGAGGGCTTAGCTCAGAGAGGCAGCCTTGGAGGCAGAGATGAAAGCGACACATGAGAGAGCTTCTCAGGCTGAGCAGGACCTAGAGGATGGTATCGCTGATGCCTTTATTGACGGCTATGAGGAGCTCCGAGGGAAGATCTCTGTTGCCTTTCCAGACATTGATTTCTCAGGCTTCGTGCCGACTGAGGCTCCTGATGATGGTAGTGGGAGTTCTGAGGATGTTGAGGACGATTTCGAGGACGATGGCGAGGATGGTGGAGATAGCAATGAGAGTGATTAGTGTCCGGGTGCTTTAGCTGATGCATTTTTCTTGTTTCTTTTTTTTTTTTTAGAAAGGCAGTTGATGGCCTAACTGTTTGAATGTAAATGCAAGAATATATTTTTCACAAAATATAGAATGTTTTATTCATCCATTACTCATTGCAATGTCAACTGAAAATAGAAAAAATCAACTTGAGCCCCGCACATTCACTACTCTGGTTCCCATATAATGCTACTGATAGTACCTCTTCAAGTGCTCCGCATTCCATGGATGGAGTAAGACTTTTCCATCAGAATTTTGGATTCTGTAGGTGCCTGGCCTTACTACTTCTGTGATGAGGTACGGCCCTTCCCAGTTTGGTCCTAGTTTTCCTTCGCGAGAGTCCTTTGTGGCGAGGATGACCATTTTAGGACTAAGTCCCCCATTTGAAAAGAACGAGGCTTCACCCTCGAGTTGTAGTATTTTGCCATGCGCCGCTTGTACTTCGCGTTGCGGACTATAGCCATCTCCCTTGCCTCCTCTATCAAGTCGAGGTTGATGCGGAGTCCTTCCTCGTTGGTGGCGGGGTCATGGAGATAGACTCTTAATGAGTGGACCCTTATCTCGACAGGGATGACTGCCTCGGTCCCAAATGCGAGAGAGAAAGGGGTTTCCCCGGTAGCAGTTCTTAGTGTAGTTCGATATGCCCATAACACCCTTGGGAGCTCGTCGACCCAAAGACCCTTTGCTCTTTCGAGCATCGTCTTTAGATTGCGAAGGACTGTCCTCACCATGACTTCTGCTTGTCCATTTGCTTGTGGGTGTGCCGGACTGGAATGAGGCTGCTTTATCTGGAGGTCGGAGCAGAAGTTGTTGAAGAGTTTGTTATCAAATTGCTTGCCATTGTCACTAACAATGGCGTGAGGTATCCCAAAGCGACAGACTAGGTTTTTCCAGACGAAGTCTTTTACCTTTGAGTCTGTTATTTTTGCTAAGGGTTCTGCCTCCGCCCATTTTGTGAAGTAGTCAATGGCGATGACTACAAACTTACATTGTCCTCTGCTTAACGGAAGAGGGCCCAAAATATCAATGCCCCATTTGGAGAAAGGCCATGGGCTTAGAATTGGTGTCAGCTCCTCTGGTGGTTGCCTCGGTACAGTGGCGAAGCATTGGCACTTGTCGCACTTTTTGGCAAATTCTTTGGCGTCCTTCACCATAGTAGGCCAAAAGAATCCTTGCCTGAGTGCTTTGTGGGACAGGGAGCTTCCTCCAGAATGATTTCCGCAGATTCCTTCATGAATTTCATGAAGGGCATAGTTAGCATCCTCAGGCGATAGGCAGCGCAGCAAAGGTAAGCAATAGCCCTTTTTGTAGAGAGTGTCTTGCAGTAGAATGTACTTGGAAGCTCTCATCCGGAGTTTTTTCGCCTCAAGGGGATCATCCGGTTCTGTACCTTCTTGGAGGTACGCCCTTATGGGGGTCATCCAGTTTGACTCATCCGTTGCACAGTTGATGTTTGTAATTGCCACATCTAACTTGCTCGGCTCTAACTGGTGCCCAATGAGTGTTGGCTCGGCAGATGAGGCTTCTAGTGACGAGGCGAGCTTGGCGAGTGCATCTGCAGCCATGTTATCCTCTCTAGGGATGTGACAGATCTGGAAGCTTTGGAAATGAGGGATCGATTTCTTTACTATGGCGAGGTAGTCATGCATTCTTGCCTCTTTTGCTTCGAACTCGCCATTTACTTGATTTATCACTAGTTTTGAATCATTATAAGTGGTTAGGAACTGGGCGTCCATTTCGATCGCCAATCTCAGACCAGAGAGGAGGGCCTCATACTCTGCTTCATTGTTAAAGGCAATGAAGTGGAGCTTCACTGCGTACTTGATTGGCGTACCGTCAAGGCTGATTAAGATGAAGCCAGCTCCACTTCCTTCATTTGTTGCCGAGCCATCAACATATAGTCTCCAAAGTGGCTGTTGTGGCGAGGGAATCTGATCGCCTGGGTGAGGCTTAACATGCAAGGGTTCTTCGGCGTTCTGAGAAGCGGGGGTGCCAGGAACAGGTTGGGCACCCGGATCTGAGGGGGAGGCCTGGGCGCCAGGAATAGGCTGGGCGCCCAGTGTAGGGAAGTTCTGGGCGCCCATGCTGGAGGAGGAGGCTTGGGCGCCAGGTATAGAATGGGCGCCCAGGGTAGAGGAGGTCTGGGCGCCAGAAACAAGCTGGGCGCCCATGAGGCCTTGGGCGCCCGGGGGAATTTGGGCGCCCAGGGTCCCCAGGGCGCCTGTGGTCTCTGGATCAGGACGAGGCTGTGAGCCTTGTGTGCCACAAGGGATATCTTCCGTGGGTGGCAGAGTGACATGCGCGCCGGGGCTTGATGGTGACAAACTGGTAGACCCATTCGTATTCCCCTCAGCGTATGTGAACTCAGCTACAAAGTCGGCTAGGGCTTGTGCTTTGATTGCTGCTCTTGGCTGGTACTGGACATCGAACTCACCTAGTTCTACTGCCCATTTGACCAGTCTCCCAAATACATCCGGCTTTCCCATTATTCTTTTCAGGGGCTGATCAGAAATCACTACAATTGAATGGCTCTGAAAGTAGTGTCGTAGGCGCCTTGCCGTTGAGATGAGGGCAAGCGCCAATTTTTTCCAAATCAGAGTACCTGGACTCTGCCCCTCGGTATGCTCTGCTTACATAATAGATGGGCTTTTGCACTCCATCATGGTTTCTAATGAGAATAGAGCTGACTGCTGAGGGGGATGCGGAGAGATACAAATATAACACCTCGCCGGGTGTAGCATGTGAAAGAAGAGGAGGAGCGGCTAAATAGGCTTTAAGCTTCTGGAATGCTTCCTCAACTTCGGGTCCCCATTCAAAAGCTTTTCGGAGGAGTTTGAAAAAAGGCAAGCACTTGTCAGCAGACTTGGAAACAAATCTGTTAAGTGCTGCAACTCTTCCATTGAGGCGCTGCAGCTCCTTGGTGGAAGTGGGCGGCCTCATGTCCAGTATAGCTTTAATTTTATCGGGGTTCGCCTCTATTCCCCTCTGATCGACCATGAAGCCCAAGTACTTTCCCGATCCAACGCCAAAGGCGCACTTCTCAGGATTCAACTTCATTCGGTAGAGCCGGAGAAGATCGAAAGTTTCTTACAGATGGTCGATGTGATCTTTGGCAGCGAGGCTCTTCACTAACATGTCGTCCACATAAACCTCCATGGTACGCCCGATCTGGGAGCGAAACATTCTGTTCACCAGGCGTTGGTAGGTTGCACCTGTGTTTTTCAACCCGAAAGGCATTACCCTGTAGCAATAGGTTCCTCTCGGGGTGATGAACGACGTCTTTTCTTGATCTGGGGGATGCATGTTGATCTGGTTGTATCCAGAGTAAGCATCCAGGAAGGAGAGTAGTTCATGTTCTGCTGTGGCATTAATGAGGAGATCAATCCTTGGCAACGGGTAGCAGTCCTTTGGACATGCTTTGTTAAGCTCGGTGAAGTCCACACATAGGCGCCACTTCCCATTCGCCTTTGTCACCATCACGACATTTGAGAGCCATTCAGGGTATGCTACTTCCCTGACAGCCCTGTTTTCTATTAATTTCTCGACCTCTATGTCCATTGCTTGGGCCCTTACAGTGGAGGCGCCCCTTAGCTTTTGTCGAACAGGCTTGTGGCGAGGGTCGACATTAAGGCGGTGAGTGGCGACTTCGGAATCAATCCCTTCGAGATCCACATGTGACCATGCGAAGATATCCACATTATTCCGCAGAAAATTTGTCAGCTTCCGGACCAAATCTTCAGAAAGAGAAGAGCCAATGTTTACTTTTCTGTCAGGAAGGTCTTCATTTAAGATGACAGGAGTAAGTGCTTCAACTGGTTCTCCTCTCTCTATAGTGGTGTCGTCTCTCGGGTCCAAGATTTCAACTTGCAACGCCTCCTGCGTTTTCTTGGCCCTTATTAAGGAGACGTAGCATTCCCTCGCTGCTACCTGGTCCCCTCTTACTTCCCCGATTCCATTCGGGGTCGGGAATCGGAGGATGAGATGGTAGGTGGAGAGAGCGGCTCTCAAGGCATTAAGAGCTGGTCGCCCTAAAATAATGTTATAGGCTGAGGGGCAGTCTATTACCAGGAAGTTGACCATTATAGTGGAGCTTCGGGGTGCTGCACCCGCTGTGACTGGCAGAGTAATTGCCCCTAGGGGATATACCTTCTCCCTTGAAAATCTGATGAGGGGGCCTTTGACAGGCTGCAACCTCTCCCGACCCAGCTTCAGTTCATCGTAAGCTCCTGAAAACAGGATATCTGCGGAGCTGCCGCTATCCACTAAGATCCTACGCACCCGGAAATTGGCGACCGTCATGGTTAGCACTAGAGGGTCATCATGGGGGTGCTGGATCCCCTCCAAATCCTTATCCGAGAAGGATATGATTTCTTCCGTAGCTCCGTGCCTGGGTGCCTTGGACGAGCGTGTTTCATCATCCGGATGTCTTGCCTTTCTAACATGAGCTTTCATGGCAGAGTGTGACTCTACACACTCCGCTAGTCCTCCCGCGATCGTCCTGATCTCACTGATCGGCTGCTGGTCCTCTGGATGTTGAGGTGGTGGTGGAGGCAGTGCTTGCCCCTTGCCAGCAACATACTGGCGCAGATGACCACGCTGAATGAGATCCTCGATCTGGCTCTTGAGGTCATAACAGTCATCAGTGTCATGGCCATGGTCGTGATGAAAGCGACAGTACTTGTTCGGGTTCCTGCGGTTTGGAGGGGACTTCATCTTCCCCGGCCATTTTATTACAGGGTCATCCCGTACTTGGAATAGGATGTGTTCAACGGTGGCATTGAGGGGAGTAAACACTTGCCTATCTCTTTGCGGAGCAGGACCGAGTCTGTCCCTGGCAGGTACCCTCTCTGTCCTGCTTCGCTTGTTGCTTGTTTCATTCTTTTCATCTCTTTCCCGCTCCTTTCCTTTGTCCACTGATTTGGAGGACTCTCCTCGCCTGGCCCTGGTAATATCTTCGGCGTTCATGTACTTCTGGGTTTTTGCTAGTAGTTCCGGGAAGCTCTTTGGAGGGCGCTTCATTACTGAAAAGAGGAAGCTCGATGAGCGCAATCCTCCTAGGAAGGCAGTCATGGACACCTTGTCATCGGGCTCCTCGACCTGAAGTACCTCCTCATTAAAACGAGTGAGGTAGCTCCTGAGGCTTTCAATTTTATCCTGCTTTATGCTGAGCAGGTGTGTGGCGGGCTTTTGGTGGCGACGTCCTCCGATAAAGTGCGAGACAAAGGATTTGCTCAACTCACCAAATGTGGCGATGGATGCAGGGGGGAGATTGGCAAACCACTGACGAGCGGAGCCCTTCAAAGTGGTGGGGAACGCCCTGCACATAATTTCGTCAGGGATATTATGCAGCTGCATCCTGGTTTTATATGTCTCCAGGTGGTCCAATGGATCCTTCCTTCCGTCGAAGGTCTCCATGGACGGCATTTTGAACTTCCTAGGAAGTGGGTAGTGTACTACATCAGGTTTGAACGGTGTATCCGTTTGCCCGACTAGATAATCCACAGTCTCCGGTGCCTGGGCCTTCATGGCATTGAAGACATCGCCCAATTGATTCTGCATTTCTCTGATCTTTTCCTCCCAGTGATTGTGAAGCTCCCTGGATGGACCAGGGAAATAACTTTCATCTCCAATGCTGTGATTCTCACTTTCCCCTTCTTGGAAGTGAGAGTCCTCGCCGTTAGAATTAAAGGGAGGAGGTGGAAATCCTCCATGGGCTCCACCAGGGGGTGGAGGAACTTCGTGATGTGCGCGGCCTTGAGGATCGACCAAGAGTATCCCTTGTGGGGCAGCTTGGGGGGCTCCTGAAGAGGCACCATGGAGGCTCAGATGTGCTCCTCGGCCATGGGGGCCGTAATGTGCTCCTCGACCTTGGGCGCAGTGATGAGGGGCGCCCAAGTGAGGTGCTCTACCCTAGGCGCCAGGGGGATGGGCGCTCAAGTGAGGTGCTCCTCCACCCTAAGCGCCCTGGGGATGGGCGCCCGGGTGAGGTGCTCCCCTACCCTGGGCGCCAGGGAGATGGGCCCCCGGGTAAGGGGCTTGTCGCCGTGGAGCCTGCCTCGGGATTGGCACTTCTTGCTGTACTTTACCAAAGGGTGCTCCTCCCTGGGGTGTTCCTCCAAACTGAACTCCTCCTTGTCCCGCAAGCACGAGTTACAAGATTTGTTGGTTTTGGGCTACCAGCTGCTACATGGTCTCCAACATCTGCTGAGGAGTGGGAGCAGGGGCTAGAGTATTCGGGCCAGGGTTACCTGGTGAAGGACCATTGTTTCCCTGCCTAGGGGAGTCTGGGCGCCTAGAAGGACCTGGACATGCAGCTTGGATGGGATTGTCCTCTCGTCTTACGGATCTCGTGCTGATCACCATGATTTTGAAAGTATTTGATTTTTCGTGTTCTCACAGACGACGCCAAACTGATGATGCCAAAATAGGGTTTCGGACACCACCGGTCAAGTAATAAATGCAGTAAATGCAATACTTAAAGAAGAGAGAGAAATGATTATAGTGGTTCGGTCAGAATGACCTATGTCCACTGCTGAAAGGCAGAGATTGCCTGTGGTGTTTTACTTCCTCAATGATTTCGGGTTACAAACTAGAGGAATACAAGAGTCGAAGAGAATGGAAAGATCTTAGATGCCCCCAAGTGCTGGTGGGGCTCTTGATTTATAGTCTACCTTAATACGGGCTACAACGTTCGCCCTTGGAACCCTCGAACTGCCCTTGCGCTGGACGAGGCAGGTGAGGAACTGCCCTCGCGCTGGACGAGGCAGGTGAGATATCTCTCCGCAGGACCTGGTAGGAGCGGAACCATTTCCAAAGCAACGTGGCTGCCCTGACCCGGTCCCTTCGTGGGCTAGCATCTGGGCTTTAGTGGATGGAATCGGATCTCAACAGAACTGATGGATCGAGTTCTTTGGCCTGACCTATCATCCTGGAATGGGTCATTTGGGCTTGGATCGGATCACTGGACCCGACTCACCATCACGAATCGAATCTTGGGCCTGACTCATCACATATATTAAACTTATTTCTCATAGTACTTGGCACATAGATTCTACCCTCTCCTATGGAGAAATAGAGGCAAATCATCTCAAAATTAGTCTTTTATTTTGATGGATAGTTGGATTAAAAAGAAAAGAATATGCCAAGGCATTAGTCAAGGGCCTCAAGGCTACTCAATGGTCAAAGAAATGGAGGGGCAGGGCCGACTTTCCTTAAACTGCAGCCGACGAGCACGGGATCCACCACATTATGTGCCCTGGATAGGTCAGATGTTGTCGCTCTCACAGTCTCCGCTTTCAAATTCGTGTGTGTTTGCCGTGTCGAAAAGACTCGAACTTTCTCCTCCTCCTCCTTCTTCTTGTCGGTGTTGTTGCAATTAGCAGAGCTGGGAAACGGAAATTACCTTTCTGGGACACGAGCGTTGGAGCTGGAACTGGCGGGAAGGCGATGGCGGTGGAAACAGAGGCTCCTGCTGCCCGGCTCGGCGCTCTCTCCGAGACCAACATCAATTGGGAAAGGTTTTTTCTTTCTTTCCTTTTTGAACTTATTTGCATATTTTTTTTTTTTGCTCAAAGCTTATTTGCATATTAGCTTGATGTTTCTGCAATGATTCTTGATTTGAAGTGTTTTTTCCCTTTGATATATGGGTTTTCGTGTTTGAAGGAAGATCTGAAGTGGGTTTGCTTCATTTTTGCTTGATGAACGATTATTTGTGATTGGTTCTCTGATTTATGACATGGGTTTGGTGTTATTTGGTTGGATATGAATTGGGTTTATGTCCATTTATTTTTTCCCTCTTTTGGTGGTTCTATTTTTGGAATTCTCTTTTTTCATCAATGCTCTTTTTTGTTGTTGTTGTTGTTGTTTATGGCATTGATTTGGTGTAAGTTGTATAATGATTTGTGGCCTTCTAAGCATTGGTTGTGTGTGGTTTATGCATTTTGAGGTGCTTACTTTTTTTTGGTGATACTCATCTGGACTATATTCTGATGATGGGTTTCCTTTTGTTTTTTTTTAATCAATTTTTCAATCCCTAGTGGAAGGTCGGTGCTTGGGTCATTTCCCAAGTAGGGGTCAGTTGTGGAAAATGTTAGATTTGGTTGTTGCCTGCGGGGTTCCAAACTGAAGGAGCAAAATATAATAAAAATTTGAAGGTAAGCACTCTATGGTGAGTGCATTGGTGGCAAAAAGATAATAAAATTGTGCATATTCCATTGGTGGCTAGAAGAAAATAAGTTCCTGGTTATAATGCCCAGGTTACAGTATGAACACAGCAATAACATTCCCATGGATATGCTTTACGCATACGCATAAAGAATGAAGTACTGGATTCGATATGATAGAGGTAGGTTGCCTATTTTGAAGTATCTAGGTATCACACGATTTAGTGTATTTTGTATATGGTCTTGGTGAAGGGAGCAGCCAGTGGTAATAAGGGGGTAAGCATTCTCATCAAGTAGGGGCAAGAGATTGAGAAGCCATCCACAAAAGACAATAAGGTGGAAACTTAACACTGGAAGAAGTGCAATTCCAAATGTGGGGCAGTTTGGATTGGATGGCATGTTTTGTTGTTGGGTATGGTATTATGTTTTTCAGGTTCTGCAGGTGTTGGTGTATTGAAAAAGAAGAGATCTTGACTATACTGAAAGGAATGTCAGAATAATTTCTCAGGCCTTTTTTTTGGGTATACCAATATATTTTATTAAAGATAGATTAAGAGCAAGTGCAAACAATCAAGCAGATTGGTGTAAAATGTCTGGAAGCATTCTACCCAACAAAAACAAAGGGAATTCCAAAGAATGGAAAAAAAAAAAAAGAAAAAGAAAAGGAAAAAGGACTTGGTTTATCCACCCTTTACTTGGCCGAAGAGTCTCTCGTTCCATTTGCCAACCCACAACATGCTTAAGCTCCATTTGAATCGAATGATGCAATGCCTTGATTTTGTTGGGAAGGAAATAAAATCTCCAAGGACCCACTAGAGAAGAAGAAACCCAAGCAATAACATTAGGTGAATTGCTTTCCACAACACCTTTTCTTGGAAATAAAGCCCAAGTATCCAAAGAGCTTCTAAAAGTGCCTACACTTTTGCCTCATTATACGTTTTAACGCCAATATGTATGCTGAACACCAACAACACATCCTCTTTGCTATTGTGAAGCACCGTACCTATACCTGCTGGCCCTATTGTCTGGAAGAGGTGATTTCGTCAACATCCTACATCTGGCCAAAGGACAGCTAAGGTCCCATCAGAGACCATTGTGGTACATGAGATAAGATTATTGGTGTCATTTCTGAAACTGACTTTTGGATATGTTGTATAGTTCATGTGCGAGTTTCAAGCTCGGTGGAGGAGAATGGGATTCTGAAGACTTAAGCTTCTAAGATGAACTGGGGAGGTCATACTTTTTTACAAATCTTATTATTATTATTATTTTTTAGCCGATCTCACTTGACATGTTTTTGTTACTATCTATGGAGAGGTAGGATATTGGCAAATGAAATGTTAGACATGGTCAGGATAAAAGAATAATAGTAATTGAAAAAGAATCGGTGGCCCAACTCGTACCCTAATTTCCTCCTGGCACTTTCGATGTCATTATCAAATTTTTAGTTATTAAATATTGATGAAAAGTTCTTGATGAGGAGATTGACATGTTTAACTACTGGAGTGATCTCTTGATTGTTTTCATTGCAAAACTTTATTATTTAGGTGGTCATATCTTAGTTTTTTGGTCAAACTTACTATTTGCAAAAAAGTTTTCGGTTTTTTTTCCAGGTTTTTAACTCCGGTTAGGGTTCATATGGTATTGAGTCATGTTAAAACCTTTTTACATGTTTTATTTTAGTTTGGAGTCTAAATGTTAGTTTTTACTATTTTTAGTAAGTCATAATTATGTTGATTCAGGAGTCTTTATTGTTTTTATTATTTTAGTAAGTCATAAACAAGTTGATTTGGGAGTTTATTTATATAATAAACTTTATACACGAAAGCCTGACACAAATCATATCTTCTTTTCCAAATTTGCGAGAATAACTCTTATCTTCCTAGTGGGAATTGTAGGTTTTGTGTTTTGGGAGAGACAATGATCTTCTCCTATTTGCTTCCACGCTCCCACTTTGCCATTTGGTATTAGAGCAAGGACTATCTTTGATTTGGTGGCTTCCAACGATGCATTTAGCAACACTAATCACATGGATAGTCCTGTAATGAATCAAACCATAATGGTGGTAGTGTTTGAGGCATTCCAATGGGGGATCGGACAGACTATGCAAGCTTTGCATGCTGTGATTAATTGGTTGATTGTCGCTTCAAACCATACATAAATCCCAAACAACGAAGAATGGCTTGGCTGAGATTAGAGAGATAACCATTGTTGTCAACAAACCTTGAGAAGTCTAGTGATGAAGAGATTGGCAAACTCATTTCCTATGGGATGAGCCAAAGAACCAAAGCTGGAGTGTGAACATCAAATTGAGGCAGATTCCTTCATTCTATGGTCAACTTGTCATTAAGGGCTTCCTTGATTTCATTTTTGACGTAAAGAGATTCTTTGATGATATGGGCTAGAGCCTAGAGTAGTACTACGATGGGTGACCTCCTGGGAAGTCCTCGTGTTGCACTTGCAGCACCTTTTTAAATATTTTAAATAAAAAAAAAAGATTCTTTGATTTTATGGAGATACCTGAGGAAAAGAAAGTTGAGATGGTGGCATATGGGCTCAAAGGTCAGCATGGTGGAAGAAACTTCAACTCTCGCAGCTGTGGCAAAGGAAGGCACCAATACGAACATAACGCAGGATGAAGCAGTTGATGCGAGTGTATTTCTTGCCAGAAAAAACTATGATCAGGTTAATAAAATTGTCATCAAGGAAGTTGCATGGTAAGGGTATGTGGACGAGTCTTACCGCTTTTCCTCATTAAGTAGGAGTCTTAATGCTTTTTCTCATGTAATGACTTAGTGGAGACCAGGTCGCAACAAATCCAATGTTCATGGATGGATCATGCTGGGCTATCCAAGCTTGGTTCCTCTAACCCATTTGGACTCTCAATGACACTGTCAATTTGGTGACTAGGGTAGAACAACAATTAGAATGATATGGTGTGAGAGTGAGAAACCAAGCAACAGGGCAGCTCAATGTATCAAAATGATCATATAATTCTGGGAACAGTCCCGCTCTGGAAAATCCCTTCAAGCCACTCCCACGAGCTGTGATTCAGGTGGTGTTGCAGACGGGAATGCGCATCCACAAATGCATGCGTCTCACCTCATCAGGCCAAGTGTTACTAGTGCAATGAATGAGGTCATCAATCCAATTAGTGCCCCTAACGCTAGATGATTAATCTGTGGGCTAGTGAAGGGATGACAATCAATGCTGAATAAGGCTTTGACGAAACAGTCTACAAGTTTCATCAGGGAGTGGAAGGAGATAAATGGACCTACAAAGATGGAGGTGAATCTCTTGCAATGTTGATGAACGAGAAGGAATGCGGCCTTCTTCAATCTTTGTATGAGCAATTCAATGAGAACTTGTGTGAAATTGTAGTGGTTCAATCCTTGGTGTTGCTAGGGTCAATATTATTATTCCAATTTTGTGATAGACATAATAAAATTTGTAATTCTACTTCCCTAGAAGCTGATTAATTGTTTATATTCAAAATGGATTAATTGTTTCTATTCAAAATGATTTTATATTGCACCTCAATCAAATGCTATATAGTGTCACCTCAAGTGTGTACACGCAATATGAAAATGTCTTAAATTTCAACTATTTCTTTATAGGCTGGAAATAGGCTGCGAGTAAAAGTCAGCCACAATTTCCTTTTTGCTGAAAACACTGTTATTGAAGTGTATTACTCTTGATACAAATGTCTTTTGCAGATCGATTTGTAATATCCTTTGAAATTATAAAAATGAAAAATTTGGAGTGTAAGATTATTAGGATTTTGACATGCTTAGAATTGGAAACTCATAACTAATTTGATTTCTGTCTGTGAACTTAAGGTTGGACAAGACAAGGTTTCACATTATTGGAGCTTTCCTCTTTACTGCACAGTCAGCCTTATTACATCCAACTGCAGTTGTGAAGACTCGAATGCAAGTGGCCGAAGCTTCTTTTGCTCGCATGAATGGCGTAACAGTTTTTAAGAATATTCTAAGATATGATGGAGTTCCGGGTATTTTCAGAGGATTCGGAACTTCTGCGGTCGGAGCATTGCCTGGTAGAGTGTTGGCTTTGACTTCACTCGAAGTGTCAAAAGAAATGACACTTAAATATATAGAAAGGTCAAATATGCCCGAGGCAACAAGTATTGCTATAGCAAATGGTGTGGCGGGAATGGTCTCAAATCTAGTTTCATGTGTGTATTTCGTACCTTTGGATGTGGTAAGTCCACTATTTATTTCCATTAATATTTTTCTTATATTTCTTTCGGAGTTGCTATAGTTTTACACTCTCTGTATGAAGATTTCTGATCATTTACATTAAAAATAAAACATACATTGCTTTAAATCTAAACCGTGTCTTCATTGTGAGTGTCATTTATAGTGTTTTATTCATATAATTTTTCTTGGATTTGCGAATGTCTTAAATATTCATGTTTCTTGGCGTGTTGAAATTGTCTTTTTTTTAAATGGTTATTCTATATTTCTATATGCTACTACTAAGCAGCAGTTTGCTTGAAAGTTTTTTCTTGAAGCAGTTCTGAAATAGTGAAATTCATTTCATGCAGTTCATTCTTACCTTGAAATATACAATTTTTTTTTTTTCAGATTTGCCAGAGAATGATGGTCCAAGGTCTTCCTGGAATGGCCATATATAATGGTCCATTTGATGCTGTTCGTAATGTTTTGAGGACTGAGGGCTTTCGTGGTCTTTATAGAGGCTTTGGATTAACAGCCGTGACACAATCTCCCGCATCAGCACTTTGGTGGAGCACGTATGGTTCTGCTCAACATGTCATCTGGAGGTATACTGAAGTGGCTTGGTATTCAAAACTTGTGCAGATCTATTCTTATCTTTACTCTGAGAGCCATTTGATGTTCTCATCCGTAGTCTGTTTGGTGACCTTCTACCTGCTATTTTTATCTTAGGAGCTTGGGCTTTAGAAATGACGCAGAGAAAAGACCATCTCATTTGGAAATGGTGACTGTTCAGGCTGTGGCAGGAACTATGGCTGGGGCCTGTTCTTCAGTTATCACCACTCCCATAGACACAATAAAGACGCGGCTTCAGGTGAATTTAATTTGAAATTGCTTTGTTCTCATTTTCCGTTTGTTCTTTTTTCTTCAATTAGAAACTTTGAACTTTTAATTCTTGGAGGGACACTTTTTCCTTTATATCTAGAAGGATCTAGATATAAGACTAAGTGACATCAAACTGGTTTGCAGAAGAGATGAGCATTGACTCTGGCATTTGGGAATATGATTGAGTTTGTTGTTCAACATGGTAGCCTCATTATTTTTGGAACATTGTGTATGGTGGTGGTGGGACCTGCTATAACAGCATATAATATTTGGAACCTGGCCTCGAGATGTTCATGCATGTAACTGGAGCAAGGATAGCATATAATTTCTACTCTATAAAATGGTCTTACGAGGGCTTTAGGCTCCACTATTGAGCTATGCTACTGTCTCGTTGGTTAAATTAGGTTTTACTTGATGTCGTGGATTGGGTGTTCTATGGTTTTTATTTTTTAGTTTTTGATTTACTATAATTAGATTTTTCTCTTAAATCACAGGTTATGGATAACTATGGTGTTGGGAGGCCATCAATTATAAAGACTACAAAGATGCTCCTCCAGGAAGATGGTTGGAGAGGCTTCTATCGTGGATTTGGGCCACGATTCCTAAACATGTCACTGTGGGGAACTTCAATGATTGTTACCTATGAACTGATAAGTGAGTAGAATTTCCAACCCTTCTTTTTTCTGAGACCTCTTTCTAACGATAATATTCTGTTATTATAAGGATTTAGTACTAGTTTGGTGCATAGCAAGTACAATTTACTAAATGGTATCGACCCTCTTGGATTCAACCTGCATCAACTAGAAGTAAATCTCGATCTGACATTTGCCCATTTTTCATAATCAAGAAAAGCACTAAAGCAGTTATCTCGAAAATGATTCATTAGAATGGTTAAAAAAAGGCTGTCACTGTACATGTCCTTTTCCCATTGGACCCATCCATGAGGTTTAATGCAGTGGGTTCTATTGATGGATCCTTTCGACCTATCAATTGCAGGGCCGATACTCGATACCATTTAGGGAATCACACAAGTGCATTATTTCGAATTGTCTTTATATGATAATAATGAAGAAAATGCCAGACTGTCCTTATGTTTGTTATTTTTGACTTACCAAGGTTGCTTCAGCTTAACCATCTTCCTTTGTCCCTCCCCCCCCTTTTTTTTCAGAGAGATTATCGGTGAAGGATGCGTGATGTTTCAGCCGATTCCAAGTAATTTTCCACATTTATTTAAATGGGCTACCAAATTTTCCTTGCAAGTTGGAGGTCCTTTGCACAAAGTGGAACCTATTGGATGGTGGGCCTCTTTGTGCCATTCTTCTTTGTGTAACTTGTGGTGGCGGATTTTCCATATTCATTTCTGGTAGTTCTGAAGGTCCTGTGATGGGGAGGCTCAAGAACTACTATAAGAGTAACTACTCCTTTGGAATCCTTGAAGTCAATTTTTAAGTTTTTTATGTAATCCTTCACTCTTACAGAAAGAAAGATTTATGTATTTCCTTGATTTTAGTAAAAGTTCAAAAAGAAAGATTCCACAAGCAGGTGGGTGAATTGAAAATGAAAACGGCTATGATCTCAGTTGATTCAGTTGATTTTAAATACCGTAATTTTCATTGAACACATGTTTACATGCTGACATAGTTTATAGAAGAAACCATCAACAATATTCAAGAATGACCTTATCTTATATATCTACATACTGAAATAACAAATTAATCAAAACATTTTGAGCCCTTTTTCCCAATTAAATTTTTTAGAATTCCTCCTGTGTGTATTGATTCCACATTGAGGGAAGAATCAAATATTTAGTAATGAAATCATTCATCCACAAGATGGATCTTTTGAATAACCAATTTAGGGCTAGAAATGGGTTGGGCTAGACTGTCAAGCCTGTAAGGGCTTTGCATAGGTTTTGGATTGAAGGCCCACCGACGGATGGCTAATATGAGACCAATTTGTTAGGACCCTTTGATTTACATTGTTCTGTCATTCACTACCGGCTCGAGCTTTTAGTGTTTCACTGTTTCTGGTTGCCAACATGGTATCAGTACTGGTGACGTGTTTTTGTCCATGTATGGTTGTCGTTCACTAACACAGGTGTGGGCTTCAATTTCAAAGCCCGTTGGCTCAGACCCCCTGTCCATGTATTCAATTTATATGTATATTACATTAAATAATCATAGTAGTTGATCTTTTGTCTTTGAAGCTAAATAACTTGTGCTTATATTGGTCATATGGCTTATTTTTATCTAGTGTTATATCAATCTAAACCCCACTAAATTATAAATGGGATAAATTGGAGACTTCAAATTGAAAACTTCAAGTAACATCACATAAAAACCACATCATAGGCTTTTAACAAAATTGAAAACTACCAAGTAACAACACAGTTCATGGGGGCATATAAAAATTCTCATATCATTTTCTTTGTCCCGACCATTCAATTCGCAGATGGGCTTCTTGTTACAATGGGTGAGTTACATACAATCTTCCAATGTGACAAGGCCTAGGAAATTGGGCGTCAGTTGGGCAGTTGGCCTGTTGGGATATATAAAAAAAAAAAAGTAAATAAAACATCGAACTACAGTGTGGTGCAGATTCCTCACCAAAATTTTGAGTGTGCCAAAAGAGGAGATGAAGTAGAACATAAATAAAAAGAAGAAGGAAAACGTTCTCCTACGAGCAACTGCAAGTGCGGGTCCAGATGGTGGGTTTCACCAATGCAGCTAACTCGTTTTGATACTCTTTTCATTTCATGATTGGCATCAGGTTGATCATGATCAGGGCCGATTCAACATTTTTTGGGGCCTTAGGCAAATCATAAAAATGAGGCCTTTTAGTTAAAAAAATTAAAAATAAAAATTAAATCATAAATTTGCTTCTTGCCTTTCTAGATGCAAAATTACTAATTAATCTTTTGTATTCAAGTTTAGACAATAAATTATTTTCGATAGATAAAATTGCTAAACCGTTTAATCTATCTCGAGACATAGTTGTTCTTAAATAATTTTTTATAATCTTTAGTTTTGAAAAACTTTTTTCTGCAGGTGTAACTGTAATAGGTATGGTAAGTAATATTCTATATGTAATAAAATAATTTGGAAAATAATTTAGTTCTTTTATTAGATTAAGTATTTCAACTGGAGTATTAATTTCTGTTTTTACAATTTTCTTTAAAAATTTTAATTCCGAAAATAAATCTAAGCCATCAATATCAGAATGCATGTCATGCTTAAGAAAATTTTCCAGATTAAGACATTTTTTTTTCTAAAGAACAATTATCAAAGGACCTTAATCTTACAAGACTAAACAAAAAACCAAAAATGTCATCATATTTTGAAAACAATTCAAATCTATCTTGCAGTGCAGATATTGCTTGATCTACAATATAATAGAAATAATCAATTTTGAAAGATTCCTCTGCAGATTTCACCTCTTCAGTGTTTTCATCAATTTCATCAAATTATTTTTTTCGATGAATGACATGTTTTTTACGGAATGTTGTCTCGATTTCCATTTCAACCGTAACTTGTTTAGATGAATCCAGTGCAAAGTTAAACCATCTTCTCTATAGTTTTTAAAATAAAAAATAAGTCCCTTTAATTTATCCATAGCAAGATCATATGCATGTTTTCAAGTTGTAAGCTCTTACTAAGTGAATTTATAGCAAACAATATGTCATACCAGATATTCATTCCCAATAACTTCTGCTAATCTTAGTAAAGCATCCCTAATTTTTGGGGCTTGAAATTTTAGAGCTTTAACACTTTCAATGTAACTTTCCCAACGTGTTTGGGACAAAGGTTTAGGAGTCAAAGTAACACAGTCTAACAAAACTTTTCATCTTTTTGTTGAAGAAGCAAAAGTATATACGTTGTACTACTCCAAAAAATGATATTGCTTTAGAGCATGAATTAGCTATATCACAAAGAACCAACTTAAGACTATGGCAACCACACAAAGTATAGAATGCTCTAGGATTTAAATCTAAAAGCCCTTTTTGCACACCTTGTTTGTTACCTTTCATGTTAGATCCATTATCATACCCTTGTCCTCTAACATCATCTACTTCAAGATCATATTTCCTTAGTACACTTAAAAGTTCATCAGAAAGTCCTTCCCCGATGTGTTATCTACCATCAAAAACTCTAAAAAATGCTCATCAAAACAATTGAGAGTCTCATCCTTACCTAGTTCTGTTGATACATTATCAACATGAACATGTTCATCATTTGGATTTCCTATGATCAGTGTCTCGTTAACTTCCAAAATTTCAATTTCTTGTGTCACATCAATATTATCTTCTAAGTTCTCTTCTTGAGTTGCATCAACATTATTTTCTAAGTCACTCCTAATACTTGGTTCTTCGGCTATTACCTCTTGATTTTAATTGGATTCCCTTTTGTCAACAAGGTATTTGTTAAGAGGTCCCCTTTTGAGATTGCACTAAACGTTCTATTCTCCTTTTTTTCTTGAGTTTTTTCATATCCAGATGCATATTTTTCTACCAGTCATTTCAAAGATTAAACAAATTGACACAAATAAGAAATAATAACTAAACAAAATCCAATTGATACAATCATACAAATAAGAAATATAAGAAATTAGAACAATAGAACCTGGTGGCCGGGTAGATTAATTGTCTATGTAGTAACTAGAGAAGGTTGGCCGGTTTCTTTCCTTGAAGACAGAAGGCTAAAGCCGGATTGTGTAGCTCCTTTTCTTTAGCTAGTAGAAAATCACCATAAAAAAATTTTGTCTGGAGAAGGTAATAGAAATTGTTTAGAGAAGGTTGGGCAGATTGTGTTTGTATCTAGTAGAAAATCACCTTAAAGGAGTTTTGGTGGTAGTTGTAATCCCATTGGCCATTGTTTAGCTAGCATTAACTTGACTATAAAAATCATAGTGCCGTTGGGTACAGTATTTTAGGATGAACTATGCTATTTTTTAGGAAGGAAGGTGTAGAGAATTGTGCTATTTAATTAGTAATAAAATTTCTGATATTTTATTTTAAAATTTGATTTTAATTTAGTGATTATCATGCTCCTAATTTGTAGGCCTTTTCCTAAACTATACTTCCAAAAATTTTAGGTCTTCTTATTTAATTTTAATTTAATTTTATTAAAATCATTATTCCTAATTTCTAGGCTATAATTCTAAAATATTCCTAATTTCTAGGTTATAATTCTAAAAATGGGGCCTTATTAATTGGGGGGTCTTAGGCGGTTGCTTTAGTGACCTATCCCTTTCAGCCGCCCCTGATCATGATGACCTATGGAGCAGAATGTTGGCCAATAAAAAAGAATCATATACACAAAATGAATGTAAGCTCAATATAGTCCCTTAAATATTCTTGTCGTACCATGATCTGATAGCGGGCCTAATTTTACTCATAGAACCTTCATTAATCCTGGGTTTGAATCTCAAAAACTCTAGGGATAAGTCGCTGTTAAATTTAAAAGGCTGTTAAATCAAAGTTAAAATAATCCAATGCTCCCCTTCCTTGCTCTCCCCCATTCTTCATAAGAGGACCTTTTCATTTGCCCTCTTCTCATTGATCTAAGTGCCCCCTAAAAAGCTGGACTAGATATGACCAATATCCAGCAGGATAACATTTTGAATTATGTTTTTCTAAATTAAAATACTATCAATGCGATGTGTACTCAAGTAACCTTAAAAAATAGGAATGTTGCCTTACAGCGATTCTTAGACTTGACATTTGACCATGAATAGTTGAAGTTTAAGTATTTCTCATGGAACTTTTAGTAACTTCATGTAATATTCTAGGGTCATGCGATATCGTGCACATCGGACTGTGCAATATCCCACATATTTTCCTGTGCAATATTCTAGGGCCATGTGATATCACATCATTTTTAAACGATGGCTCTATATGAAATATTTAAACTTCACATGTTCTGGGGAAAATGTTAGATTTAAAGGCAACTGTATAGGCAATATCCCAAAAAAATATGTATACAACTTTCAAAAAAGCAAAAATTATAATGAGTATTTCTTCAAGGTGTATTAAAGTCATGAATGAAAAAACGTGCATTTATGAACATTTAGCAGCTAGCATTATTAAATAATAAATTGAGAGTTTTGTTTGATCTGTTTTGGACATGTCCAACACAAGCTAACATCAGCGCAAGTGAGAAAAGTTTTTCTATGTAAAGAGTGATGGCTCATCTCAGATAAGTTGCAGGGTCAAGAGACATCAATAGAGGTAATAAGGATAGATATGAAGAAGTGCAACCCATTAAAGATATAACTCAAGATAGATTGTTTTATGAAAAAAGAAAAAAAAAATCAAGATAGATTGAAATGGAGAAACAAAATTCATATAGTGGACCCAACATAATTAGATCAAGACTTTGATGATGATGTATTAAAGTCATGGTAGTTACATCCAAGTCCCTCGGGCGTCATTTTTTCCTAGAATACAATTCAGGCTAATGCGTGATCAAGTTTTTTAATCATGAAGATTTGCCACCATTAAACAAAAAAGAGACTTTATTTGGTCCAACTAACAAACATCTAACATAAACTATTATAGGAAAGTTAAAAACCATACTCCTTGATAAGACAATATAATAATATATATATATATATATATATCAATATCATTGTCAACTTTTTTTCTTTGGTTGTTATTGTCATCTGGTTCATATCAAACAACATGGCCTGTGTATATATAGTTGAACTGCCCCTAACCACCATTAGAGGGTATAGCAACGTTTAGGTCATAGAGAAAGCATGCAGTACACATTAAAGGCTGGGATTTATTTTCCCACAAAAATTCCTGAGCGGACGTCCATAAGATAAAATCCCACTTAATCTTAATTTGTGATTGGATGCATGCTCCTATCTAGGTCCATCTACTATTTATAGCTCTGAGCTTGGGTCTTTAATTTAAATTTGGGCACGGGAATGTGGGACCAGGTCTGGGTCTAGCATTAGCTTACTTTTTAGTAAGCTGGGTCAGGTAGTTAACTCTTCCATAGGTTGTGTTGTTGGTTTGGATGGGTCAGTCAAGGCCAATGCTTGCCCTTATTTCTTGTTCCAAACACCGTCTTTTTCATGGAATAGAGTGTAAACCAGGATTAAAATAGAGTCCAACAGTTGTGGTTTTTTTTACTAAAAAATGTGTTCGGGGATATTGCAAAAGACATGTAATACAAAACCGATTTTAGTTTGAGCTAAAAAATTGCAATCTTTGATTCTATTTCAACCCTCCTTTATTCTATTCCATCGAAAAGAAGCAGGTACACCGGCCATAGATTAAGCAGATGGGCTCAAAGTCATACTCAGGCCCAGATGATCATATCTATACTTTTTCATCGTAAGTATGTTGGGCCGAAAACGGGCCTTTAAAAAGTATATATATGGTGCGGGCCCGGCTGTTAGATATTAGGCGAGGAAGTTAACCTCCCTCATCCAAGCAAACAGGCCTAGATCGGGAATCGGATCTTCTAAAAAACAAAAAGACGGATCTGGATTCGGGTCTTCTAAGTCCGACCGAGTTAAACGAGTCCACCCATCCGATCCAGACCGAGCCGAGAAAACCGAGACTCATATCGATACGAGACCCGTTACAGACAGAGATCATCAAACCGTTACAGATCATCAAACGACATCATTTATACATACACGTACAAAAAAACCCGAACCTGTCCGCGATCCGTAGGAAATACCAAATACAACACGTCAACACCCAAAACCAAATTCAAATCGCGTTTTCCTTCGATCGCAATCCGTTCAAATGCTTTCGATTCCAGGTCAGAATTCAGATCTCTTTCTCTCTCTCTCCTCAAATTTTCTGCTTTTTTTTTCTTGTTCTGATCGATTTCTTCTTCTTCTTCTAAAAGAGGAATTGCTGTTTTTTTTGAGAAACTCCGATTCGATTGCTTGAAGGAATCTAAGAGATCTGGAAATGTCTGAGGTTCTGATCGGTACAATATCCGATTCATCCAAAGAAACCGACTTTCCCAGCCCTAGAAACAGAAATCGCCACAAATTTCATCGATCGATCACGCAAAAGAGGAGAAGAGAACCAGATCTCATTCTACTATGATCGCAACCCTGACGAATGTCGCAGAATTTCATGTAAACTCTTTCTCGCTATCTCTGTTTCAATATTTGATTTTCGAGTTTTGTTGTTGAAATTGAGTTTTCGTATTTGATTTTGATTGATTGAGTTGCAGGAATTGCATTTTCTGCTTTGCTGGGTGTTTGGATTGGAATTTTTGAAGGAATTGGAGTTTGGAAATGCCGATGAGAGAGGAGGATGAAATGTCGTCTAATGAGGTCTGCTTGAATGGAATGTGCATGAGAAGATCAACAGTAGATGCGAAGCTTGATGTAGGAGACATTCATGAAGCTGAGTCTTCCTTGCGCGAGGGATTGTCGCTCAATTATGAGGTAAACTTGCTTGGATTGGAGAAACTTTCTGCAACTCTGTGATCATGTAGATGTTACTTGTGCATAGTTGTAAATTTTGTGATGGCAGATATCAGTAATCTCTCTCTCTCTCTCTCTCTCTCTCTCTCTCTCTCTCTCTCTCTCTCTCTCTCTCTCTCTCTCTCTCTCTCTCTCTCTCTCTCTCTCTCTCTCTCTCTCTCTCATATTGAAATTTGTTTATGTCAATGCAAACTGAAAAGGATTCATCATGTTTTAATCACATTGCAAACTGAAGTTCTGTTATTGGATGCACATTTTGTAGTTTTGGATCAAAAGTAGTTCAAATTTAATGAAGAAGAGTGAATTTTACTGCTGGAAGGTCAGTTGGTAAGAATTTTTGATATGGGGCTTCAGCAGATGTTTATATAAAAGAAAACTTAGCTTTTCAAAACTTTGGAAAGGAATTGCATTGTGTCAGTTGATTTTATGATAATAGTTTGGTAATAGAATGTGCTGCTGATTCAGATAAGTATCAGTTCCAAGAAGATGTGATCTGAGTATCTAGGGTCAAACTGGGATGAGACTAGGAGACTGCACATCTCTCTCTCTCCTGTTATGAACACCATCATCCATTACATATAAAAGCATTGCAAATTATCAATTCAGTAATTCAAACATGGTTTAGAGAAGTTAATACCTGTTTATTGAAGTCAGTTCAGTCCAGTTACAGATTTAGTCAGATGTAGTCCTAGCACATCCAAGGGGATGCTCAGTTGAGTAGATAAATATGTGTTATGCTTATTTTTCCAGAATTTTAAATTAATTAATAAAATTTCATAGATTTTTTTTTAATTATGGATTTGTATGCTTGAATGCTTGATCTTGGTTTTTAAATCTTGATCATTTTCAAGCTTCAGCATGATATTTGAATCTGACAATCTGTGAATTGAATCCGACCTCATTACCCATCAAATTTGGGAATCGAAGTTACAGGACCTAGTAATTTTGGTGTTCAGGAGGATTGTCAATGCTCAGAACTTCTCTCCCACTGCTGCTCCTGACTCGACCTAAGTCAGGGCCATTTTATCATTGCAGATGCAGACTTGTACCATTATTGACTAAACGAGTCAACTCAGTATTCCATGCTATATATATAAAACTTCTTTTGCGCACCACCCTGGGATTTCATAATCTAATTGAATAACTCTAGCAATCTTTTCATTGGTGATTTATCATCAATTTGATGTCCAAGAAAATAACGGCTTTGTAATGGAAGGCCAATATGAAGCATTGTTTTGATATGCATGGACACACTAGATCAGGTTTTTTGACTGTTCATCATTCATATTTATGGCGTTTATAATTTTATATGCATCTTACTGTTGGAACTAGCTCAATTATTTCAGACTAATGGTTGCTTGTATGAAATATTCAAGGAAAGAAGATAGACGTGATACTTGTGTAAAATATTGCAGGAAGCAAGAGCTCTTCTTGGAAGGCTGGAGTACCAAAGAGGCAACATACATGCTGCACTCCGAGTATTTGATGGCATTGACCTTCAAGCTGCTGTGCAGCGTTTTCAACCTCAGTTTTCTGAGAAGCCATCTAGGAAGAACCGATCACGTACTGATACATTGCACTCGCTTTCCCAGCATGCTGCTTGCCTTGTACTTGAGGCCATATATTTGAAGGCTATGTGTCTGTCCAAGCTCGGAAGGACAACTGGTATAGATTGTTCTGACAATCAATTTAAGGTTTCTATGCATGCATAAGTTTTCCTTTTGTATTTCGCCTCTACATTCTTTCAGTATTCGTTTCCGTTGTGTATATCCTCTACTTCTGCTTTGGTGTCACAGAAGCTGCGAAGGAATGTAGAAGTGTCATTGATGCTGTAGGGAAGATATTTCCTCAGGGCATACTGGATGTGTTGGTTGACATTAAGTTGCAAGAAACAGTTAGCAAGGCTGTAGAGCTTCTTCCGGAGCTTTGGAAGCAAGCAGGGTGCTATCAAGAGGCTATATTGGCGTACAGGTGTGCTCTTCTTAGTCAATGGAACCTTGATAGTATATGCTGTGCAAGGATTCAAAAAGCATTTGCTGTTTTTTTGTTGTATGGAGGAGTAGAGGCTAGTGCACCCAGCCTAGCTTCTCAGGTTGACGGTTCTTTTGTTCCAAAAAATAATTTAGAAGAGGCAATTTTACTTTTGATGATATTATTGAGGAAGTCTTACCTTGGAAAGACTGAATGGGACCCTGAAGTAATGGAGCATTTTACATTTGCAATATCTTCATGTGGACAGACCTCTGTATTGGCAAGACAGTTTGAAGAGATTTTGCCTGGCATTTATCCACGTTGCGACCGATGGAACTATTTGGCTCTCAGCTATAGTGGAGCAGGTCAGAATAAAACTGCCTTGAATTTATTGAGGAAGACCCTGAACACAAATGAAAGACCGAATGATCCTCTGGCATTGTTGTTAGCTGCGAAGATCTGTAGTGAGGATTGTGGTCTTGCTTATGAGGGAGTGTCATATGCACGGAAAGCTATTGCAAATGTCGAAGGTGAAGATGAACACTTGAAGGGTGTGGGTCTTCGTTTGTTGGGTGTTTGTTTGGCAAAACAAGCCAAAGGTGTTTCCTCAGACTTTGAAAGGTCTGTTCTGCAATCTGAAGCTTTAAAGTCTTTAAATGAAGCGATTCCTTTTGAACGCCACAATCCAGATCCGATATTTGAGCTGGGTATTGCATATGCAGAACACCGCAATTCGAATGCTGCATTGCGCTGTGCAAAACAGTTCATTGATTTAACAGGTGGGTCACTGTTGAAAGGGTGGAGATTGCTTGCTTTAGTTTTGTCTGCTCAACAACGATATCTGGAGGCTGAAGTTGTCACTGATGCCGCCTTAGATGAGACTGCAAAGTGGGAGCAAGGGCCTTTGCTCAGAATGAAAGCAAAGTTGAAGATTTCTCAGTCTTTGCCAATGGGTGCAGTTGAAACATATCGATTCCTCCTTGCTTTGGTTCAAGCCCAAAGAAAATCATTTGGATCTTTCAGACGTATGAATCAGGTGAACCACATTCCATGTTAAATTAGTTACCAAGTATGTAGAAGATATTGTGTCTGAATATGATATTAAGTATGTCTGAACCATTTTCCTGAAACAAAATCAAATTATTGGTCCCTGCAAGAACATTATTTGGTGGTATGGTATGAGCAGCACTAGCTTTATATAATACGCAGGCATTTGCCATGGACCATTATTGGACAAAAAACTCTGTTTTATTTGAAATCATTATTTTCAAGCATTTGCACCATGCATTGAGGTTAATCTGAGGAATGGTGATCCCAGGGCCTCTGCATAATTCTAGTTTGTGGAAGTACCAAATTCTGAATCTGTTATGACCATCATTTGGCGATCCAGTTCTGGACTAACATCTGATGGGCCCAACATAGATTGGTGATGCGCCAAACGTCTCCTGGTTCTAAACCTTTGGTTGGTGGTTTATAGAGATGGGAAATGAAAGTCCCCTAGAGAATGTAGTAATGTCTACACCGATAAACTGGCTAAAGATGTAATGTTAAAAGATTTGGTTGGTGGTTTATAGAGATGGGAAATGAAAGTCCCTGAGAGAATGTAGTAATGTCTACACCGATAAACTGGCTAAAGATGTAATGTTAAAAGATGTGTTGTGGATAAGGTATCATGGAGATATAGAATGTTATGTTTTGGTTGCTGTCAATTTGATGGTTTTTTTTTTTACACATTTACTATGCATGTTCATATGCACATTTAGTTGATGAAGTTTTTGGTTATTAAAAAAAAAAAAAAAAGAAATGAAGACGGCAAGAGGGTCTAGAGAAGAGCTGCTTATCTAAGGGCTAGTTTGAAAATCATCTAATCTGAGAAATAGGGTTCATCCCCCATCTTTCGCACCATGCGAATGGAATTGGGTGCATCAGCAAACTAGCATTTGGCCCAGCAACACTCCCTATAATCCAACTATACCATGTACCACTATGATGTGGTTCCTTGTGTGATGGTTTTTATCCATATTTGGTTGATATAGTTAGGTGACTGAGCACTTCAAATTCAAAGAGATGGAGCACTTCATAGGTTCTTTATTTATTCACAGATCCTTAGAGTCTCTAACAGTGCAGTCTTAAATTACAGGATGTGTAACATCACTAGACATTAAGGCCTTTATTTCTCCATATTTTTTTTCCGTTTTCAATGAGATTTTGATGTCACTTGATAAAAATGGAAAGGAAAGAAGAACTGTATAAATTTGTGTTGGCTTTGTTACTGATGTTCTGACAAAAACCTTGCTTCCTTATTTTTATTTTTCTCCTAGGGTGCACACGACAATGTTGGTGAGTTTGAAGTTTGGCAAGGTCTTGCAACTGTATACTCCAACCTTTCACGCTGGAGAGATGCTGGAATATGCTTGGAGAAGGCCAAAGTGCTTAAGCAGTATTCTGCTGCCACATTTCACACTGAAGGCAAGGACTGAAAATTTATATTTATGTAAACCAATTTCAGGTACTTACACGGGAAGGAATAGTGGAGAAATGGCTCTTTTTTTTTTTATTTCTTCTTTTTTTTTGACCCCCTTTCTGCTGAGATTTGCATGCAGAGAATGTCGTCCAATCTTCAAAAATGACCAAATCGCCTTGTACTGTCATCTTGGGTTTTTGCGACCTTCTAGGAATAGCCTCAACCTGTGAGATTGAAAGAGTGGAACTGATGCAGCAGCAATACCATATCATTGCAAGAAGACTCGTGGGCCACATGTGGGACCCATGAAATTCTAATTTTAATTAGTTTTATTTTAGTAAGAGTATAATTAGGATTAGTTTCTAATTATTATTTGGTTTCCTAGTTTGGTTGTTTTCTTAGGCCTTAAGTATCTTTTCCTATAAATATGACATTGTAGAGATTGATAATCAGATAGAGAGAATTGATTAAGAGAAGATTTATCGTTGAAGACTGTTTCTTCCTCGTGTGATTGTTCCCTGAGAACCCTAATTGTGCCCTAGCACTTGCATCCTAACCCTAGGACTGCATCAGTTGGTATCAGAGCCGAACGATCACTCCATCAATCGGCGTGTTACCCTTATCATCCACTACCAAAACCCCTTCGTCAGTCCCCTGCGACAAACATCCCAACCCACGACTCCCTGCCGAACCACCACATCTAACCTACCACTCCACTCCCTGCCTGCGCACATCCCACCCAATCTCCCCTCTTCGTTCAAACCCAATCCCCAGACACCTTACCCATCTCGCCAAACACGTCCAGACACCCAAAACCGCAGAATCCCCAAACCCATTCCACCGAATCCCCATAAACTCTAGACCAATTTTTTTTTCCAAAACATTCAAAATCCCAAATCGCTGAACCCTATCCTAGCCCTACCGGAAGCCACCGAACCAACCATCTTCCCCAATCTCCCTATATCAGTGCCTCTTCGTCGAAAACCTTGCCACCTCAACATCCAAACCTCCAGCCCCTCACCAACAGCAGAACCCCTCTGCCGAATCCCTGCCACATCGCCACCGCCGAATCCAGCCCCAATCGTCAGCTTCCAGTTCGGAATCCCAACCCAGACAAAAAAAAAAAAAAAAAAAAAAGCAGCAAGAGCGAAGCAGAACAGAGAAGAGAAGAAGGTGTACCGTGCACCACGGTTGCCCTACTGCACGCGCCACCTGATCCACAAGCATCTCCTCTCTCCAAATCGTCCCAGCAGCACGTGTCCATCGCGCATCATCTACTGCAACACGATCGTCCAGCAGCAAGCGCCCGTCGCTGGTCGGAAAGCAGCAAGCGCCACTTCTCCCTCTTTCGCTGGTCGCTGGTCGAAAGTCTGCAGTCCCTTCCTTCGTTTCGTTGAAGCCAAGCAGAACAGAAGCTTCAAACCCTTTTCTCTCCTTCGGGCACTCCGATCGACGCATAGAGGAAGGTATTTCACACGTGTGCTTCTTTGCAAGTGTGTGCTCAACTTCAGTTTGGGCCACTTGAATTTGGGCCAGGTCTGATTTTCAAGCCCATCTGCATATAACAGCCAGGACAACTGTAGTACTACCATCTACAACAGTAGCGCCGATCTACACATCAGGTCTGTCAGAAATTTTCAATTTGCATTAAACAAAAATGCCTCCAAAGAAGCAGGTTGACGCGGAGTCTTCCTCTCACAATGATGATGATTTGAGGGGAACCGTTGCGCAATTATCGGTAACGGTTAATCAAATATCCGCAACGATGGTTCAAATGCAAGTTCAAATGCAAGCGACTCTGGAAAGGATTGAAACCCGATTAACCAATTTGGAAACTAATCGGCGTGATGATAATCATCGTGATGATGGAGGACCTCATCGAAATCAACGAGATCCACATGTAGTCAACGTTGATCGTGATTTGGGTATTAAACTTGTGATTCCCGAATATGATGGGAAATTGAACCCAGATGAATTCTTGGATTGGTTAGTGTGCGTTGAAAATATTTTTGCACATAAACCAATGACGGATGGTCATAAGATTACACTGGTGGCAACTCGATTTCGCAATTATGCTGCGATATGGTGGGCCGAGTTGCAAAAGAAGCGACGATACCAGCAAATTGACCCTGTTGACACATGGGCCGAGATGAAAAATTTGTTAAAGCAAAAATTCTTGCCTGTCAATTACTCCAGAGATCTGCGTTCACGTTTTCAATACTTGAAACAAGGATCTAAGACAGTTGTTGAGTATTCTGAGGAATTTATGACCATGCAAGCTCGTTGTGGTTTGACTGAAGATGAGGATGTATTAGTTGATAGATACTTTAATGGGCTGACACTTGACATACAAGATATCCTCACATTTCAGCATTTTGAGAATGTTGATGAGATTGTTCAGCATGCTATCAAAGCTGAAGGAATTGCACATCATCAAGCCAGAAAACTTAATGCCTCTAAATGGGTTATGTAGAAGAATTCTTCACTTGCAGGTTCTAAACTGAGTGATTCATCGGAGAAGGACTTCACCAAGCCCGAAGGTCAAAATAGGATCACATGCTTTAATTGTCACCAACAAGGGCATCGTGCAAGGGAATGTCCCAAACGTATCCACTTGATTGAAAATGAAAGTGACGAGAAGGATGTCCCAGATGATCCTAAAGAAACAGAGGTTGCAGCTGAGACAGAAGAATTAGAGATTTACACTGCAGTTGACGGTGAATCTCTCATGGTCATCACCGATGCTCCATCAACTACTGCGACGAAGTGGTTGCGAGAAAATATTTTCCGCTCCAAAGGAACAGTCAATGCTCAGGAATGCACAGTAGTCATTGATGGCGGCAGTTGTCAGAATATTATATCCCAAGCTTTTGTGGATCGCTTGCAGCTGAAAGTTCGGAAGCATCATCGTCCTTATTTTGCTAGATGGTTAATGACAGGTGATGAAGTGCAAGTCCGATATGCATGTCCAGTTACCTTTTCCATTGGTATAGATTATACAGATACAGTTTGGTGTAATGTGGTACCCATGGATAGTTGTGATATCTTGTTGGGTCGTCCGTGGATGTATGACAAGAATGGAACTAATAGCATGCGCGACAACACATACACATTCATGCATGGTACCAAGAGAGTCACACTCCACCCTATGAAGCCGATGCCACCGAAGCAAGGGTCAAGTTCTCGTCTCACCAAGGATGCGCTTCACGTGCACACTATCTACAGAAGTAACATCAAGAAGAAGAGCCGAGTTCGAGGTCGAACTCTTTTCCAACCTGGGGAGAATGATGCAGCAGCAATACCATATCATTGCAAGAAGACTCGTGGGCCACATGTGGGACCCATGAAATTCTAATTTTAATTAGTTTTATTTTAGTAAGAGTATAATTAGGATTAGTTTCTAATTATTATTTGGTTTCCTAGTTTGGTTGTTTTCTTAGGCCTTAAGTATCTTTTCCTATAAATATGACATTGTAGAGATTGATAATCAGATAGAGAGAATTGAATTAAGAGAAGATTTATCGTTGAAGACTGTTTCTTCCTCGTGTGATTGTTCCCTGGGAACCCTAATTGTGCCCTAGCACTTGCATCCTAACCCTAGGACTGCATCAGGAACAAAGTGTATAAACGTCCTTTGGAAGAACTAGGAGAGTTTTTGTTTCCCATTTTTCTATTGTTAGGTATAGGTGTTTTCTTGAATCTTCTAATTGGTTGTAAATGAGCAGCAGCGATTTTTGAGTTGGATTTTGCAGAAAGTAGGAATTGTTCAACTTGGTTAGCTTTTGCACTGGTTACCCGCTGCAGGAAATTATGTTCCTGTTTTGTGTTTTTATCAGCCTTACTGACAAAATTCTTGATTTTCCCTTAATCGAGTTATTGAAATTAGTCAGAGACAATTCTTTCTATTGTTTCACCAACACAACACAGTTTTTGTATTGTGATAGAAGACAGCCATGATTCTCTGAGTTATCCAAAAAGAAAAAAGAAACATGATTCTCTTACGTTATTGATGAAATTGGACTTTTTAATGCTTTCAAAATATGAAATCGAGGTATAATCAATCAACATGGTTTTTTCTTTGTATATATTTATCGCCTCGTGTTGATTTTTCGCTTCATTTCAGTTCTGTTTACCACTGCAGTGATGATTCAATTCATTCACATAGATTAAAAAATGTAGCCTGGTGGTCTTCACGGAGGCTTTGTTTATTTTGAATGAACATTACTGCTTGACACATGCAAACAAACAGTTCTTTAGTTCCTGGTGGTACTGCTCCTTGACCAAACTAATGTGATTCGACCAGGTGTTATTCATGAAGCACGTGGAAAAATCCAAGAAGCGCTGGCTGCTTACTGCAATGCTCTTTCATTGGACTTGGATCATGTGCATTCCAAGGTCTCTATCGGTGTTATGTTGTGGAAGATGGGTCCGAAATCGTTGCCTGTAGCAAGAAGCTTCCTCTCGGATGCATTGAGGCTGGAACCCACCAACCGTTTAGCTTGGTACTACTTGGGTATGATCTACAAGGATGATGGGCGAATCACAGATGCGTCGGACTGTTTCCAAGCAGCATCTATGCTTGAAGAATCGGATCCAATAGAAAGCTACAGCTCAATTTTGTGAGTCTTCCATCTAAAGGATTAGAGAATTTTTTTAAATTAAATAGTAAGCAATTGATTTGATATATATAGGTCTTGAGTCTGCTTTAGCTGCTTTTATGTCGGTGTTAAAGCAAGCAGGTGATTGACATTGAGAAAATCATTAAATGATTATCTTAATATTCTTTTTTCTTTGATTAGAGTTCCGATCATGCCTGCTTTTGACTATATTTAGTTCCTTTTTTTTCTTTCATATTCATGCCTTCACAATGCTATGGATGTTGCCAGAAAATGTTTTTTTTATATAGAAAATGTGGAATGGAATGACCACCTTGTTTTTACAGTATGTCTTTCTGCACTGGATACAGTCCCAGTCCTAACCTTATTTTGCTTGTGGCCAAAACTTTGTTCTAGTAAATTATCCTGACCAACAGATCAAGTGCCTGCAAGAGGGAAGAGAGAAACGAGCAATAATATCTGTGACATCTCATCCTCTTACCATTCCTCATGTTTAAACTTTTGGAAAGTGATTTTAGTCGTCTACTCATGACATTTGGGGATGTTGCAAAGATAAGATTTACTTGCAGCAACGCATCTTTTTCTTCCTATTTGAATTGGAGTGTGATTGATAACATCCAAGCATCAGGTTTACTCACCTTGTACATAGTGGATCTCAAAGCATCTACACATGGGGTCCATGTACCTTGTTTTTCAGGAATTCCATGTATAACAGACTTGTTGCTACTGCTGTTTCTATTGCAGCTTCTGGGTTGAACCCACTCATCAGATCGTTGATTTGGATTAAAGTCAATCCCCATGCATTGGTTATTAGTTTAGATTTGTTTTGAATTGTCAATGGATGTTTGATTGCATTGGATGGATAGGAATGCAAAGAATGTAAATGCTATAGCTAGGTTGACATCTGTTACAGGTTGTTTGGGCATCTGATGGTCGAGGGTAGAGCATACCACTTGGACGAAAACCCACATTCTTCTTTCTTTTGTCAAGGATGAAGCATCTCATTTTCAAACCCTTTAGTTTCTTTGTCAATTCCAATGTTTCTTGGGTAGTTGGGAAGAATCTAGAAATTCAAAATGAAAATTTTATGTCCTGTATCTTTGCTCAATTGTCTGTATTTAAGCAGTGTGTTCTTTATGCAGTTTCTCCTGAAAACTCTGGTCTAAATCTAACCCTTTGTTTGCAACCATGTCTTGTTTTTTTATAGAATGCGCATTATGTAGTGGGGTCTACACTATGCTAATGAATACCGTTTTCAGACCATTCACAAAAACAGAGGTATTGATGAGATGAGGAGAATGATTTACAGGGAAGAGACTCAATGATTCAAAATAAATTACTCCAAAAATTTCAATTTCTCTATAAAAAGAATCTAAAATTATTTCTAATCTGATTTGCTTCGCACCTAATAAGAATTCTTCATAATATTGGACTCATGCATATTGGGGTTTGGCATCAGAACTCAAACTGTATTTTTCGCACTTTCTCAGAAGGATAAGGGCCAATTCCTGCCTTATCATGTCATTCAAAACCTGTATCTACCTTTTTTTTTTCTTCCTTGATCTTTTCTTTTGATGGATGAGGTAAACTCGAATCCACTTAAGCTTGTAACTGTGAGCACCCTCAAATTGAAATAGGTTTGAATTTGTATAAAAGCGCCTCATCATCTGTTGTTTGTTGGTCCACAATCCCTATAAGACTGTAGAATTATTGATGTTAGGAGATATGTTTCAGTAATTAAAACAGCCAAAGCTTTAAAGATGAAAGATAGAAATACAAACAACTGTATTTTTATAGTCAGTTTTTAATCATGAAAAAATGATTCAATGGTCTACCTCCTACCTTCCACCACAACAACAACAAAAAAAAAAAAATACTATGGACCTTTTAAAGTTGTTCCTTGGACTCTTGATACTATTGGATAAAATGTGCATTTTGGGGTCACCCATTCATGAATTCAATGCATCCTACAAAAACCCATCTCCCATAAATTTGTAAGCACCAAATATAACTACTATTGGTCTAATATTCATTGTTGGAATGGATAAATGAAAAAAAAAAATTGTGATGAACTCCATTATGGAAAATTTGGGTTTTTCTTTCACATGTGTAAAAAGCATCAATTGATCCTTAAGTTTTGAACTCCATTATGAAAATTATGGTTGTGGTCAGTACAATAAGCCAGCGACATTAAATTGGTGGGTCACATTGTTGGATGGCCCAAATGATTGAAGGGTCATATAAAAATCTAATCCTCTGGTCCATTTTTGAATGTCAAAAGATAAAAACTTTAGAAACAATGGCCTAGAAATGAAAAGGGGTTTGTAGGATTTAAACTTTATTCCCCTAGGATATGGTGGAGTGGCTTTAGGTATGAGTTTGTTCCTTATGTCTTGTGTTGAAAACCACCTCAAATTTAATCGATGTGTGTTTGTGTGGGTTTATTGGGCGTATACCCCATGAATTAATTTGGTTGAATACAATACCTCAGGGATACCCACGTCATAAAAAATAAAAACTTTAAAGCACCTAAGTACTTACAATTTTGCCTATGCGTTTGTCTGGTTCATGAAATCATGAATCACGAATCCCACTTGACTAAATAGCTTCGTCCATCTTTACTCATGACTTTACATGTCTCCCATATGCAATACTAGCCGTCCAAATCATATGCGCCACTGTAACCCATTGGCCTTTTCTTCTAGCCACCATTTTGATAAGCATGTGGCCCACTATTTAGGAATTCCAACACTGAATTGCCACCATTTTAAGAGGGTAAGCTGGAATTATCTTGCGCTAATTTTTCATGCAATGAATGCGAAAATAAACATTGTGAAGCTCAAAAGCCCAAAATCAAGTCCTCCTCTTTTTTCAACATCACGCCAATATTCATGAGATCAAGATTCTAAGTCTAAGGAAAAAGGAGGGAGAGGTAGCTCAATTGGTTGACTCCCCTTTTTTCATCCTACTTTTCAAGGTTTGAATGTTCGACTTCTTTCAAGCGATCTACATTGGTCTAAAAGGAGTGCCTTCTCCCTTGGTTGGTAAATAGTTTTTTTTTCTAAGTTGAGTATTAGTATCTTTTATAAATGAATATATTCAACGGTATATATCACTCTAATTTATAATTATATTAAAAATGAAAACAATTTATTAGAGTGGCGAAATGCCGAAGAGGAAAGATCACATGGAGGCATGGAATAGGATCACTTATCAAGGATTAAATGAAGAATACACGGACAAGGGAATAAAAAAAGAAGAGTGGGAGACATGTAGTCCTGAAATCAGTACTGAGTTGAGTCAAGCAGGGCCTGTGGGGCCCAAAGTAACCACAAAGCTACAAAAGATACCATGCGAGAGAGTTGCAGGAAGGACATGAGGACACGTGGCATGATTTGGGCCCATTTTGGATCTCTAATTGCAAGAATTTAGAGGACGTGCATTTGGGCCCATCTTGGATCTTTATTTTGTGGGGCCCACCTTGGTGTGTAAAGGATCAATGGTCAAAATTACACCCACCCAAATGGTCCTTCTAGAAGCTTGGTTTTTATTTTTATGTGTGAGCCTAATACTCTCATTCTCCGAATATGTTGATATTATCTTCTTCCATGAACTTGACCTTGGCTCCAAATAGTAGTTTAGGGCGCCAACACCCTCATGGTTGAGTGGTGTTAGCACTCTAGTATCACACAATATTTATGGATTGATTCTTGGGTCATCAAATTTAAAGTATCAACTCCTTGTAGGTAGTCCAATTGATAAATGATAGTTCTACATTGAATAGAGTTTTACCATTCGACCTGCCAACTTAATTCAACCCGACTAATTACACCATCCAAGGTTCAAGTTATTCTTGCAAGTCCTATAATTAAATGTTGGTAATCCTTGATTAGCTGGTTTAGATTGATGACTAGGCCTTTCTCTCAAATTTATTTATACTAGGTAAGGGTGATCTGATTTTAAAATTGAGGTTCAATTTTGCAATTGGTTTCTTGATTTCATTCTCAATTTTGACTCTCTTTTTGACTTATCTTTAACTGTCCTGCACGATCCGGATTCCTTGTGCCTTAGCAAATGTTTTCTTTCCTAATTCAATCTTGAGAACATAAGTCTCGCATGTTCTAAACTTTCCATCTAATTCATTCAAATTCAAAGAGAGTGAACGATCTAGAATCCCCTTAATCACAAGTCTCTCTATGGGGCCACTTGGGACAATCTATTACTGTGGTGGTCTAACCATGGACTAGCTTGACCACTTGTGCTTAAGATTTGGGCATGTATATTCATAAAAAGATGGGTCATAGGGGGTTCAATATTTAAATTGATTTATGACATGATAGTAATTAAGATTTTATCAGTGCCAATGTTTAAAAAAAAATGTAATGATTTCGTTTCAAAAAAGAAACAATACAGATTGAAGGTACAAATTGCTAGAATTAAAAGAAAAAATGTTACACATATGTCAATCATTTACCATACAAACAAACAATCCAATGTTATGCATGTAAATCATTTAAATATATAAACAAATGACCGCCTACTTATTAAAATTCAAACCGCTCAAAATAAACACCTGTCTAAGTACATAGTGTCTCCAAATCTTACTTCAATTGAAGCTGGCCCAACTGTTAGATTGATCGTTTCATGAAAAATGTGATAATAAGTATGCATTTGATTGTGTTTATTACGTTTTTAATCAAACCTTTATAGGTAGAATCAACTTCAACTGAGGTAAAATTTGAGAATTTTGCATATGCTAAGAGGGCATTTATTTTTCGCAATTAGGATTTTAATTAAGAGGGTGTTTACTAATTCCACCAACAATTTTTCTGTTTTTGTCTATAGCTTAACATTGACTCCCTTCTCAATCTCAAATTAAAAGCCAACCTATCAAACCTTAACCCTAAACATTGTCCTACTTGAGATCCAACTTCTGTCGCTCCGGGTGGCAAATGTGTGTTTGTCAGATGATCAAAACAAAAAGCTCTGTCTGTGGGAAAAGCTCAAAATTCATTGATAAATATCTGATTGTATCGAAACTTGAATGACTTCCCAACAAAGTTGAACAGAGATTTTCTAAGAGAGGTGAACCCTGTACCCAAAAAGTAAAAGGGTGAAGACAGAGGAATGTAATGAGCTTTCTTGAACAGAATTCAGCCAGATTTGTTTAGCAATTTGTAGTAGTAAAATATGAAATAAAGTAGCTCATGATGTGACGTATTTTACTTCAAACTGCTTCAGCTTGAATGAAAAAGTGAAGTGGAGATTTTAGAGAGAAAAAAAAAAAAAGTGAAGTGGAGAAGTAAAGACATGATCTAACGTTCCATTTGGATACAATAAGTAGAGTGAAGTAAAGCTTTGATTTAACACCACTTACCTTTTTTTTCCTCCACACATGTAAACAACCAGGCTGAAGTGCAGTATTTTCAAATGCCACAGTTGTCACCAAGTTGAGTAGGGTAAAACACTCCTGAGTCTATCTGAGCGACTCAGCTGTCACCAAGTTGAGTCCACCTTCATCATGGTTTGATGATGAAAATCCTTTCAGTTCAAAACCCATCCAATTCCCAAGTCCCAAATCCATCAAAGCCCTTCTCATCACTTTTGAACTACATCAAAACTCCCAGTATTCAATTCCCAGCTTCATGGAACTAAGTACATTTCTGTTTTGCGATCTATGATGCCCAGATACGGACACTGATACGGGGATCGGAGACACGACTTTGAAAATCTAGGATACGGATAAGGATACGGATAAAGATACAGCTGTCCTAATTTTTTCTTTAGATCACTTTTGAATCAATAAAATTATCATTGTTTTCGTCCCTTTCTCGCATTTTTTATGGCGAGAAGTAAAAATATTAAAACTTAAAAGAACTAAATGAAATAATGGACTTTATAAATAGGATATGTTAAACTCGTTCCCTATAAATATCGGTGCAGTATTAGGTACCAATACAAGTATCGTATCAGTCTGATACGGATACGTTGGGCTTGTACAAGTATCCGGGTATCATAATTTGCGATAACAACCAAAGGCTAACTCTCAATAGAACTGACTCGTGGGAGTAACTTGGAAAAAAGAAGGGTACAATTCATGAAAGGTAATACTGTACAGATAACCCAATCATAAAACTAAGCCAATTTGAAGGCATGTTACTGCTAGGCCTGTTTCCAGCAACAGGAGGCATCAAAAGATTATATACATTGATGTTGCTAAGGCAGGAGAGAAAAGTTTCATCCTACCTGAGTCGTACAATTAGGAGAAAGTAAGTACAGAAGAAGCAGAATTCAATGTTGTGATAAAACAACACATCAATTATAACAAATATGAATAAGTTTCTTGGTTGCATTTGCAAATTGTACAAACTGATAAATACATTAACTTACAAAATTGAAAGAGCTCTCAATAACAAGGATTTTGATATTGCCCCACGCTACATAAGTAATCATTCCGTTACCTGGAGTACTCTGAAGGAGTCCATAATTTGACGCAAATCCTGCTCCTCCTCTAGAAATACATTTTCAGGGGTTTGTAATCTCAACTCATACAAGCGGCTGTTTTCAACTCCAAGAACTGATAGGTAACGCCTATCCCATTCAAGACGAGTTATCCGGTCTTGTGGCATAACAGCTAACTCATTGGTGTTAGCATACGATTTTATATTGACCTGCAAAGCACACCCCAGAAGATAAAAATGAAGAAAGAACATTAATCTAGTATCAGCACAAGACAGCATTCTGTGCTAATAAAAAATTCAAGTAGACTGTTAAGTCCCCTAAGTGGTCATATGAATGGGAAGAAAAGATGGAACGTGGTGATGGAGAAGCAGCAGCATGTCCTAAAGCAAGCAGTTGTAAACACACTTGTTTCTCAACCAAATGTATTTTCTAAGTTCATGGAAAATGGAATTCTTCCAATTACAAAAAACTGGGCATTGCCATAAACGGGGCATGTCAGTTGTCATGATATCCGGATCATCAAAATGGACAGCATCTGCTAATATATAGTATTTGATACTTCATTTTTATGTGATAAAACTAGAAAGCATAAAATTAGAAATGAGTGCTTTCGAGAGCATTTAGGGGTAGCATCAACAGGGGATAAAATTAATGAAACCCATTTGAGATGGTTTGGGTATGTCCAACGTAGGCCGGTAGCAGCGCAGGTAAAGAAAAGTTCGGGTATGCAGGTTAATGGCCCACCAAGGGGAAGGGATTCATGCAGCCAACCCCAACATAGTTGGGAAAAGGCTTTGATGATGATGATGACAACGACGAAGGCGGCTTCGTTTTTATGTGTAAATGTCTAAATGATCCACTTTCCCCAAAATCACCTAGCCCAATAGGAAAATCCCAATTCATTGGTTCTTTCAATACAATTAAATAGATTTCCACAACCGTATTCTAGGAGCCCAAACTACTTGATTGAATAAATCTTCCTCTATCAAGATGTTCACTCAAGAAAGGATCCAAAAGATGTTGATCTTAAATGAAAATATTGTTTATGGAGAAAAATGAATATGGATTCACATTCATATACATGAGAATTAGATAGGAACAATAATAATCTTTGATTCTCCTTTGAAAAAAGGGAAATGGAGTTTTTTGGAGTAATGAGACTATTTGAATTCCAATACTCGTAGAGAGAGAATCGCAAAAAATGTGACGAGGGAGTATCTTGTATCCAAGTGAAGGGGGGAATAAAACATGTTTTGTTATTTACCCACGACTAAATGCTAAGGACAGCATAAGTATTTTTCATTTATTTCTTTTGGGATTTACCCAAACATAAGAGATATAAGCATGAATAGGAACAATAAAAATAAATAAATAAATAAAACACAAAATGCTATCTACTGTGACGCGTGATTCCTAATGGATATAATTTATTGAGAAATGAGGTTTGCAATTGAAGAATTGTGATCCTAGTAATTCTAGTCATACCTCAACTTGGTAGTATAGCCTTCCGTCATCTGCAATTCTTGAGGATGTGGAAAGGATGTTAGATTCGCGCCGGACACCGAGTCTAGTAGACATGAATTCTACCAGATACTGTCTTAGTACCTTCTCTGCAGCTTCTTGTGGAGGACCCAAATCTTCAACACTTTTATAATGCGAGGATGAAGGAGAGGATAGTTCCACAGAGATATTTTCATCTAGAACATAAGGATCCCTGAAGAATATGTCTGCACCAGCACCTCGAACTTGAATCCAATTCTTAGGGTACTTGAATGTATAACCATCAAAGGTATCTATATGTTCCCTGAACACAACTGATAGCTCGGCCGAAGCAATACCATTTAAGCCCACTTGCAAGAAGATACAACTAGAAAACATGAAAGCCACTATATTCCTCCTTGGAACTGCAAAAACTTTAGTCTGGTTATGATAAAAAAAAATTGTTTTGTGAGAACCAAGACAAGTTCGTAAAACATAGATAATAGTGTAGAGCCCATAACCTAGGCCCATAACCAATGCTCAGTTTGGATTTGAAATTTTTGAAAACCAAGTTTTTCAAATATCCTTAATATCCTAGTCCTTGCACAAATCAGGAAGTGTCTTGTTGGTCCTTCATAACAAAAAATGTAAAAATTCCAAGTTTCTACTGTATGGGATTTTGCCAAAAAAAGAAAAGAAGAAGAGAAAAACAACTTTGTTGATGCACTAGCCCAAGGCTCACCTAGTACAGAATTTTTGGAATGCAGCATTTTCAAAAGTTTCAAGTCTAAACAGTCATATCAAATGTGGAAGATCCTGGTAAGAAACAATCGAGCTGACTACTTATTGCCCAAGGATGTTTCATCAACTGCTCTTCTATCAAATCAACAGCCTACTCGATGGTTATGTTTTAGAGAGAAAAATCAAATCAACTCCCTTTTATAGTGTTTAGCTAGTTAGGGGATAAGATGGTGGTGGCCACGCACACATGCACGCTGAGCTGAGCCGACCGGGCATGCTTTGACGTGCGTGGTGAATGAGCCACACATGAGTAGTTTTAACCCGGGTGATCAAGGTCAGTGTTTTTAAAAGCGCGAGGCGCATCAAGGCGCTAAGGTCTCCTGGGGCCTAGGCGCTAAGGCGCGAGGCGAGGCGCGGGCTTCATTGAAGCGAGGCGCACATTGTATATAAAAAAATATATATTTTGGTATAGACAGAAAAATCACAAAATAGAACAAAGTAGAACAAATTAGTCAAACAGACAGATAATTGGTAAGGAATATTTGAAAAATTCTAAACTTCATAAAGCATCCATGATCCATCACTCTAAATGTTAAACAGTCAACAAAACTACAAAAGTACCAAAATCCATCAAAACCAATACAACTTTAAAGTTAAAGCAGCAACACAGATGATCCTAAGGAGGACCTAACAGTCATCCTCAACATCTACACCAAGTAAGTCATAATCTTCTTCTTCATTATTGGATTTATATCCATTCACATCTTCCTCGTCCGTATCCTCTGAATCTGCATCTTCCTCATCTACCAATTGAAAAACATTTGATGATCTAGAACCTCTTAGTCTTAGTGGTGTTGCCCTTGATGTTGCTCTAGTTCTTTGACTACTTTCTCCAACTCCAGAAGCTGTAGCAACATCACCCCATGTCAAAATATCATCATCAAACACAAGCTCATCATCTTCATCCGATTCTCTATCTATTCTCCCAAGCAACCACTCATTGCTTTCATCAATATTCTTCAAAGAAATGGGATCAAGTATGTCACGCATATCATATCGATGTTTCAATGCTCTATTGTACTTAACAAATACAAGATCATTGAGACGTTTTTGATCCAACCTATTTCTTTTTTTGCTATGAATCTGCAACAAATAAAAAAGCTATTAAAATTTATATGTAGAGAATAAAAATATTTTAAATTCACTAGACTTGAGAAAAATACTCACATGCTCAAACACACTCCAATTTCGCTCACAACCAGATGAACTACACGTCAGGCTAAGAACTTTTATCGCAAATTTTTGCAAATCTGGGGTTTTGGAACCATATGCAGACCACCATTCAGCTGTTAATTATAGGTAATTAGCATCAGTTTATGGGATAAATGTACAAAATTAATTTTATAATATAATGGAATAAACTTATGGGATAAAATAGTTTACCCGGTGCCCTTGTCGCCCTTTGCCTAATTGCCATAGGCAACCCAAATAAATTTTCAGCTCGCATATAAATAGACAAATCATCACTGATCTTATCTTGTACTTCAATATTTGGGACCAGCTTTGACATGCAATTATACAACCCTGTCATAACTTCACTATCTTGCTCAATATTGGAATTTCCATAAAAGTACGCTGGGTTCAAAAAATATCCAGCTGCATGCAAAGGACGATGCAATTGAACATCCCACCTTCTGTCAATGATTTCAAAGATATTCTTATATCTTTCTTCTTTTCCACCAAAAGCATTTGAAATGGCTTCTTTAGCCCGATCCATAGCTTCATAGATGTATCCCATGGGAGGCTTTTTCTCACCATCAACCAATCTAAGTACACAAAGTAGAGGACCCGAGACCTTAAGGGCATAGACAATAGTGTTCCAAAATGAAGGCATTAACATAATGTGTGCAACCCTTTTACCCTGTTGCTCCTTTGCCCATTTGCTTGTTGTCCATTTCTCTGAAGTGAACAGCTTCCTCAAGTTGTTTTTTTGTTGATGAATCCTTGCTAAAGTGAGAAAGGCAGTTGCAAATCGGGTTTTTGCAGGCTTGATCAATTCTTTCATTTGTGTAAACTGCCTCATCATATTTAGCAAAGTTGGGCGGTTATAAATGAACCCATGTACAGTAATAGCCCTTTCAAATGTTCTCTTGAGATTTGGTATCTTAAAAATGTCTTCCAACATCAAGTCCAAACAGTGGGCAGCACATGGTGTCCAATACAAGTGTGGATACTTTGCCTCCAAAAACTTTCCTGTTAGAACCAAAACAAAGAAAGAAATAAAACAGTATGTTTAAGATAACTAATTCTTTTAATACTCATAAATAAATTTTTGTTTTCAAATAACCACTAATTCATACCCGCTAACACATTAGCTGCAGCACTGTCTGTGACAATCTGGACTACATTAACTTCTCCAATTTGCTCCACAAACTTTTCTATTAGCTGAAACAGTTTTTCAGCGTCCTTGGAGTAGCTAGAAGCGTCAATGGACTCCACAAACATGGTTCCTTTAGGACAATTTACTAAAAAATTTAGTAAGGTCCTCCCTTTCTTGTCAGTCCACCCATCAACCATTATAGAACATCCAGTCTTTGCCCAACACGCCCGATGATCCTTCATCAAATTATTTGTATGCACTATCTCTTTTTTAAGAAAAGGAACTCGTAATTCATGGTAAGTTAGTGGTTTCATGCCAGGACCATATTGCCCAATAGCTTCAATCATTGGTGCAAAACTGTCATAATTAATAGCATTCAAAGGAAGCCCGGCATCATAAATCCACCTTGCAATTCTTTGGCATGCCCGCTCTCTTAATTCTTTTCTGTACGAGTCATTCTCATCAATTCTTATCTGTTTTCCTTGGGTTTTTCTGTTTTGCACAACAACATCTGGATTGGGAGTGAAGAATACATCCATAGGCCCCTTTTGCTTTGGCATTTTAGGTGGTTTGGAGGCAGTGGAAGAATGAGTACTAGAAATTTGATTACCACCCTGACCCAAAAATCTTTTACCACGTTCATTGACCTCTACAACATCATCATCACCATCTTCCAATTCATTTGCCAACTCATCAAAATGGGGCAACATATTCATTTCTTCTCTTTCTGTCTTTTTCTTTGTCATGTACTCTCTAATCTCTTCTCTAACTTCAGCTGGACATTTTGGACAAGCAGTAATATTCCTGAAACCCCCAGCAAGGTGTTGCTTGACCCGATAAACACCTCCATTTGATATTTTGCCACAAAAATTACATTTGAACCTATTATTATTTTGTGGATTTTCCAAATGTGCATACTGCCATGCTGGGTCCTTTCTACTACTACCTTCTGTTGACATCTATAAACAATTGAAAAAAAAAAAAATAGAAACAAGCAGCATACAAAAGGAATTGCAGCAAAAAAAAAAAAAGCAGCAGCAGCAACAATTTCAGCGTCTGGGATGTCACAGCTCAGCAGGGGTTAACTGCTTGCATCAGAAAAAAAAAAGGCAGCAGGAAAAAAAAAGCAGCATAAATAAAAAAAAAGCAGCAGCAACAATTTCAGCATCAACAGTGAAGAGCAAAAAAGAATATAACAGCAGAGAAAAAAAAAAGCAGCAGAAAAAAAGGCAGCAGAAAAAAAGCAGCAGAAATATAAAAAAAAAAAGCAGCAGCAGCAGTAATATAAGATCAGCAGCAGCAGCAGAAATATAAGATCAGCAGCACCCTCTCACAGCTCAGCACGTTGAAAGAAAAAAAGCAGAAGAGAAAAAAAATAGCAAAAAAAAAAAAACTACATACTGGACGTTGCAGATCTTCCCGGACGTCAGGCTGCAGTACCGGACGTGAGGCAGCAGAGGATGCACGCTACAGACGTGACTCGCCGGAGTGCTGGACGTCGTTGACGATCGCTGGAGCTTAGAGCCAGTAGCTGCCGATCGCTGGAGGTGGATCGCTGGAGCCTGGAGTGCTGGACGATCGCTAGAGCCTGCAGATGTGACGATCGCTGGAGCTGGACGATCGCTGCAGATGCGACGATCGCTGGAGCTGGAGTGCTGGACGATCGCTGGAGCTGGAGTGCTGGACGATCGCTGGCCCTCTTTCTCCTCTTCCCTCTTTTTTTTTTTTTTCGTTGGACGATCGCTGGATTCTGGAAAGAGCCCTAAGGGCTCTTTATTTATATTTGTTCATTAAGCTGGGCTGCTGGGCCATGAGCCTGGACCTGAGGCCAGGGCTCTTTAACTTAAAAGATTGGGCCCAGACAACCAGGCGCATGAGGCGCGCGCCTTGGGCCTGGACCTGAGGCGCGCGCCTTGTGGGCTTTTATGTCGCCCGTTTCAAGTCGCCGCGACTTGAGTCAATTGAGGCGCCGTGGCTGGGCCTTGATGCGCCTGGCGCCCAGGCGCGCGCCTGGGCGCGCTTTTTAAAACACTGATCAAGGTCCAGGCCCACCTAAGTTTTTAATTGTCAAACGCAATGTCTCCATGTTTAAATGCAAAGTACTTCTGCGAAACATCTCAACATTCAAACATGGAGTAATGTTTGAACGTTACCTCTGCATAACGCCCCAACGGTCCTCTCTCTGCACCCTTATATATAGAGGTGCAAAAAGGTGCTTCTCACCATCTAAAAAGCTTTCTCCTTTCCTCTTAAACTCGCTGGTTCTCTGTTGAGATTTTCAAGCTACTGCAAGGCTATAAAAGTTGTGAGAACCGGCGGGCCTGAGCCAAGGTTGTAGATTCGGTTAAAATCCGGTGTGCCCATCACCCGTCAAAGAACACCCACGATATAAGGGATTCCAAAAGTCCCACAATAAAAATATTCAAGTCATGACCCTGGGTTTATAAGTCAAACACAGTCATACCTCAACATGACGCGTTTTAAAGTCCTGTGGCCTCGGATCTCATATGAACTCCGGAGTTAAGCGTGCTCTGGCAGTAGTAGTACAGGGATGGGTGACCGCCTGGGAAGTCCTCGCGCGTGCACGTGGGCCAAAGTGGACAATATCATGCTGTGTTTGGCGGGGCTATGACAATTGATATGTGTGAGATGCGGCGGGCTTGGCCAAGGTGGCAGGTCCGGTTAAAATCAGGTGTGTCCATCACCCGCCAAAGAACACCCAGGATATAAGGGACTCCACAAGTCCCACATCGAGAATATTCAAGTTCTCACCCCGGGCTTATAAGTCAAACCCCCGTCTTAATTCAACATGACGCGTTTTAAAGCCATGCAACCCCGAATCTCATAAGAACTTCGGAGTTAAGCGTGCTCCCCAGATGATTCTATTTCCGGTGGGGGAGAGTGTGAGATCCGGCGAGCCTAGGCCATGGTGGTAACTCAACAAGTCCCACATTAGAAATATCCAAGTCCTGGCCCGGGGCTTATAAGTCAAACCTCGTCTTAACGCAACATGACGCTTTTTAAAGTTGTGCGGCCCCCAGATCCCATAAGAATTACGGAGGTAAACATATGCTCGGGTGGGAGCAGTACCGGGATGGGTGACCACTTATAAAGTTCTCGCGCGTGCATGTGGGCCAAAGCAGACAATATCATGTTGAGTTAGGCGAGGCTGTGACAAAAGTGGCATACAGGTTCGAATCAACATCGATTGTTTAAGTGCACGAGTAAAGAAACAACTCCAATTAGGGAGCCATCATATCCTAGGTCAGTCATCCAAATACCATTGTATCTTGTGGGAGCGAAATATGCCTAAAGAGAGTACCCTAGACATACTTCTTTTTTTTTTTTTTTTATAACCCACAGTATCTCCTGCCCAGTGCAGCCCATGAGCCTTTGGCCTTGAGCCCGATGGACACTCGATTCTAGATAGCCGAGAATTAATTCCTAGGGGCACATGCAAACTGTCATATCCACATGAACCGGGTAAAACTATGGGAGGTGGCCAATGAAGGTTAGTGTCGAATACAAGACCTCTCCGCTTCCTGAGGCATAGAATCCTTTGGCTATCAAATTGTTTCAGGTTCATTCTTTCCAAATTGTTTTGTTCATTATTTTCTTCTTTATTTATTTATTATCATTTTCTAATTTACTGGCAATTTCCACAAATTATTTTCAGTGCATAAAACTGTTTCAGCACTAACTCATGAACAGCCGACAGCTCTGGAGTATAGTAAATATATACACAAAATCAACTGAAAGTTTGACAACATCTCACTCTGGCTTGGTATGCTTGATAAACTTTCATTATTGGTGAGACCAAGCATCAGATCCTGACCTTTCCTGGTCCAAAATGTAGATGGATAACAAACCCAAAGTATGATGTTTAGGATCAGAATCTCAACATGCTAGTCTGACCCATTGACAACCTTAGGTATTTAGAAACCCCCGAAATTTGTATTTGATATTGTCTAAAGGAAATGAATAGACAAGTGGGCAATGGAGTCCAACCAAGCATGCTTCCTCCATAGAACTCAAGTCCTACGTGCACTTGGAATTTTGGTTAAACTGGGGAACCATTTGTGAGACTGTCTTTCCACAATTCACATTTACATTGCCAAAAGCAAATTGGTTAGAGGAATTGACAGTGTACTTTATCCATGGATTTGCTCTAAGAGGACTTTGAAGTCCAAGGGCAAAGACATGTATGGTGTATAGAATGTAAGCACCAGTGTTTAGAGAGATGATGCCTAAAAAATGGTTTAAAAACAGTTTCCAATTTTTTTTCTCTTTGTGCTCTTCCCGGGAAAGATAACTTTGCCAGTTTTTACTGCCGGTCCCAAGCCCAGATAAAGAAGGAGGATCACATTTGGTAGGTTAACACCAAACCAAACCAAGCCTTTTCCCACTAGATGGGGTCGGCTATATGGGTTTGACGACGCCAATCAAATCTGTTTAGGGTCATGTCATCCGTTAGATCCATGTAGGCAAGGTCATGTTTAATAGTTTCTTTTCAACTTTTCTTGGGTCTTCCTCTCCCTCTCCCTCTCCCTCTCCTACTCCTGGCAATCTCCATGCTTTCACACCTTTTAACAGGTGCTTCCGTTGGACGCCTTCTAACATGGCCAAACCATCTCAGTCGATTTTCTCTCATTTTATCTCCAATCGGTGCTATTCCTACTTTGCCCCTAATCTCCTCATTCCTAATCCTATCTCTCCTTGTGATCCCGCACATCCATCTTAGCATTCTCATCTCCGCAACTTCCATCTTCTTGACATGATTATGCTTTACTGCCCAACACTCTGATCCATATAACAATGCTAGTCGTACCGCCACCTTATAATACTTTCCTTTAACCTTGAGGGGGACTTTCCGATCACACAAGACCCCCGAAGCACTCTCCCATTTGGTCCACCCAGCCTGAATCCTGTGACTTACATCAGTATCAATCCCTCCATCCTGTTGCACCATAGATCCAAGGTACCTAAAGTTTTCTTTCTCTACAATCTTTTGTGTGCCCAAACTTACTTCTATGTTACCAGGTGTCCTACTTTGACTAAACTTGCATTCCATATATTCCGTTTTGCATCAACTTAGCCTAAACCCTTTTGTCTCTAATGTTTTTCGCCACAATTCTAGTTTAGCATTCACTCCTTCTCTCGTCTCATCCACTAAAACAATGTCATCTGCAAATAGCATACACCACGGCACCTCATCCTGGATATGTCTTGTAATCTCATCCATAACTAGGGCAAACAAGTACGGGCTTAACGCTTAGCCTTGGTGTAGACCAATCGTGATAGAAAACTCCTTAGTTTCGCCGCCAGTCGTCCTTATAAATGTCACGACTCTATCATACATATCCTTTATCGCTTCAATATAAGCGACACACTCTTTTCTTTTCCAGAACTCTCCAAAGAATCTCCCTAGGAACCCGGTCATAGGCCTTCTCCAAGTCAATGAACACCATATGTAAATCTCTCTGACCTTCTCTATACTGTTCCATTAACCTCCTCAGGAGAAAGATAGCCTCCATGGTTGATCTCCCAGGAATGAAACCAAATTGATTCTCTGAAACGTTTGTTGTTTTTCTTAGTCTTCTCTCAATAACTCTCTCCCATAATTTCATCATATGGCTCATCAATTTAATCCCGCGGTAGTTCGCACAGCTCTGAATATCTCCTTTGTTCTTGTATATGGGTATAAGAATACCTTTTTCTCCATGCATTAGGCATCTTCTTGCTCTTTAGCACTACATTAGGTATGTTGACAACCAACGTAAAATCTTGTCACAACCCAAACATGAACCAAGGGCTTTAAAATAAGTTGTTCAAAAACATAATATATGGATTGCAACTTCAGTGTACATATACAAAGAGCTGACACTTGTGAGAATTAAACGTCAAGAGATGCCACAAAGAAACTCTTTCTGAAACCTTGGCTTGATGATTAGTAAAGATGAAAAGATTGATGGAGATGTAACTCATAGGATAAAAGTAGGATAGTTGAAGTGGAGACTTGCTTTTGGAGTGCTTTGTGACCAATGCATAACAAGAAAATTGAAAGGAAAATCTTATAGAAATTAGACTAGTTATGACTTATGGAGCAAATGTTCGGGAGCATTTAAGAGTAGAATATGATAAAATAAGAGAAACTCGTTTGAGATGGTTTGGATATGTCCAACACTGGCTAGCAATGGCACCGGTGGAAAAAAAATTCTATGTAGGTTGATGGCCCATCATGGGAAAAGTGTAGGAAGAAGAGGAAATGGATCCTAAGAAGTAGTAAAGTTGGATCCTAAGAAGTGCAACCTATCCGATGATTTGACTAATGATAGATCGGAATGGAGAAACAAAACTCATGTAGCCGACCCCAACATAGTTGGGACAAGACTTTGATGATGATAATGGGGAGTATTCCGGGGCAGATTTCGGTACTTACCCTCAAAATAGAATATCACAAATGCGAAGTGGTGATTTCTTTTTTCTAGCTATTTCCACATGTCGGATGCTGCACGGGTGTCAAAATCCTAGCAATGTGGTTACACAAACATGTTTAAAATGAGAGTTTCAATACCCCTTTTTATAGGATTTGGATTAGATCAAGGAAACCACTAGGTGACACAAGTCCTTCCACAAATGACACTTCCTCTGCAAAACCCAAATCCCACATTTCCCAAAACCTCAGCTGCAAATCTCTCCCAATTCCCATTTGCGGGTTTGGGTTTCACAAATCACATTCCCCCAGCAGAAACAATACCCAAATCCCACATTTTCCACAATCCAAACACAACCCCACATGCATCCACAGTAACCCAACACCTCAACCCAATCACCAACTCCAACCCAATTCTCTCTCAACACATCACTGCTTCATATCATATCAACTTCAACAGGAAAACAAACTAGAATAGAAGAAACAAAAACAACCCAAAAGACAAAACCAAGTTTTTTTTTAAAGGAAGAAGGCAAGCGCACATTAGCACATAGGACTGAGGGAGTTGAAAGATCGGAACTTTATACCTTCAGTGTCTTTCTCCTTCGCTTCGCAGGCAACTGTGAGAGGGGACTGGGACTTCGAAGCGCTCCTCGCTAACGTGCGCCATGGGATGAAGGTTCCTTTCCTGGGCCTCTGGCATTGGAGTGGGAAGAAGATTCCCCTTTCGGTAGGGTGCGGGAGCACGGTTTTGAGGGAGGAGTGGAGAGGTATGGAGAGGGATTGGAGGAACACCAAAGCCATGAGAAGAAGTAGTAGTAGAAGAAGAAAAAGAAGATAGAGATTACAGGGAGTACAGGGAAAGTCTGAGATTACAGTTTAAAGCTTTTGGATTGGATAAATCCAAGTGAGAGACTTCTTTTAAAACCTGAGCCGACTCGCCCTGACTCGCCCTCCTCGAGGTCGAGAAAACTCATTTGTTTACCTTTAATTTAGGAGTTACACTTTTAAGAAGGAAAATAATCGGGTTCAAGCCGTGAGAACTATGGGGTGGGGTCACCTATCACCTAATCCAACTATTTAGAATTTCAAATTATTTACATATAAAACCCCCTTGTCTATGAGAAAGCACTTTTATTCAACGTTTTTAAAATTGGATTAGAATGGTTAACTAGATTCGTAAGCAGGGGATGCAACCAAATATCTAATAATTTTTAGATATTTTGATACGTGAAAAATAAGATTTATAACTTATTTTAGATTTCAATTCATCAATAGATTTAGATATACAGATCAATTTAAGTTTCGAATGCTAAACCGGTCTTGTGCCAAATTCTCAAGATTTGAATTTGCAGACCCGGCTCATTCACTTGTTATATTTAAGGAGGTTAGGTTTTCATTTTCCCTTTTCTGGTTTGGTAGTTTCAATTCTTCGCTTCAACTGCTTGGTAGGCCCTATCTGGTGATGGGCAACTTGACTAAAGATGGTAATGGTCCTCCTTTATTTTATCTTTTTTCATATTCTATGGGAATTTGGAATCATGTAAACATTTAAAATATTGGTTTTGAAATATTTTTTAATCCAAATTTAGGAAATGATTCATGCATTTTGGTTCAAAGAGTTTGGACGCGTATTAAGACATAATTCTTGACATTGTACAGGTTGATGTCAAAAACTTCACATAACATCCTATTTTAGCTGTGGAAGTTAGACTTCATGCAGTGCTAATTGGTTGAATAATATCCCCTTTTTTGGATTTTTGAATTGAATAATATCCCTATTTTAAGCAGAAAGTTGAAATAAATAATAAATAAAGAAGTTGGAACCATTTTCAGATTCAGTTTTGAAATTCAGTCATCTTATTGAAACAGGATCTCGAATAAGGAAACAGGTTTTGTGATCGAACTTGAAGCATCCTTTATAAAAATAGTTCTGATTCTGGGTCCAGTATGGTTCTGTAACATAGCTGACCCGTGCAACCCCTAGGTGAGCCCGATTTGGCTGAGATCACTCACTATAGAAGAACCCATGTGAACCTTACTCAAAGTTGGGTTTCAAGGTGAGAAAAGCACTTTGGTTTAATTTTTTATTAATTTTTACACAATCGCATCCCTTACCAGCTGAGACACACTTTGAAGACAACTATCCAACTAAGGGTGTTCATTTTAAGAGGCTCCACTGAGCACCTAAAAGTTACCTAGGCTTTTGGGTGTATTCAGATGGGTTCATAGTCTCTCCTCTAGGTCACTAAAACTAAGGGTGTTCATGGGTCGGGGTGGGTAGGGCTAGGAATGTCCACGCCGGCCTACCTGAAAAAGACTAAGCCTGAGCCCGGCCCAAGTTGCCTTTATGGGGAAAAAGAAAAGTTTACTAACACATTCCCAAGTAGTAGATCATTTGAATTGGGCCGGGCTTCGGGCTCTTTATCATTGAATTCAAGCCCGGGCAATGTAATAAATACGCCCAAATAAAAAAAATCTGAGCCCGGCCCGAGTACAAAGACATTAAGCCCGAGCCTGGCCCAAAGCAGACTGGGCTCGGTTTGGGCTTGGGCCGGTCGGTCCATGAGCACCCTTGCATCCAGCTCTACAATAGAATCCACGAGGATATTCAAATTTAGTAGGCCTTTCATGAACAGAGTAAAATCTGAAGAAATAACATGATGAATAAAATATTAAAACTTTAACTTGTGTTTAATTCTGGTTTTCTTTAAGAAAAATATTATTGAACTATTTTCCAAAAGATTAAATTATTAATCTTAAAATCTTATATTTTTAAAATGGGACCCAATAAAACAACCAATGCCGCAAACTCATCAAAGTGAAAAAAGAGAACCTCCCACTGTTTGATATTTCTCCCCTCATTTCATAATATCATGGAATACCCCCGTTTTTTTTATGATATCATGGAATGCTTTTGTTTAAAACGTCTTAAAATCCTAGAAAAAAAAAATGTGCCTTTCCCCCTTTTTCCCTTTGGCCACCTCTTTCATTCAACAGCTTTCTTGGTGGTCCCCTATATCCCACCCAATCCCCACATCTCTATATGAGATCAAATTCTTAAATACAAAATCCTTCATTCTTGAGTGATAGAATAACATTAAAATGAATAGAGAGAAAGATATCATATCCTTAAACATAATATCTGCATCCTTTCTAGAAAGATTACTAAACCAAAAAGGGTTACACAGGGAAACAAAGGGAAAAACCAAAATTTTATAGTGTTTTAAGAGGTTTTATATATATCAAAAAAAAAAAATGACATTGGAATAACGACAAATTCTATGATATCATGGAATATGGACAAAAATATCAAAAAAAATAAAACTATAAAAAGGGTGGGAGGTTTTCTCTCATCATTTTGATGAGTTTGGTCCTCTGGTCATTTTATTGGGTTTTAAAGGGATCTATAGATATGAGCAAATAGGGTGGTCGAAGAATGATATCATGGTCACTGTAAAGGCCCATTTTGAAATGTGTCTTTCTTTTCTCTTGGTTTGAAAGGTAGAAGAAAGTTAGGCCCGATTTTAAATTTTCCCTTTTACCAATTACTATGATGGGCTTCACTATATATGGCTTGTTTGGCATCATTTTGCGAACATTTCATTCTGAAAATAAATGAAGAAAAACTTTTTTGACAGGCATTTTGTGAGAGGAAAACTCTAGAGAGATAGAAAGGGAGGGATTCTATAGACGTGCAACAAGAGAGAGTAAATGTTTGTCAATATAAGTTTTATTTTCTTCATTCATTCTTAGAATGAAACATTCCCAAAATGATGCCAAACAGACCTAATCAATAGTCATTAGGTTCTCAACTGATTCAGAATTTAGATTTAGGTTAGAGAAGAGGGATAGTCACAACCACACCAGGCCCATGATGGTGCACCATTTAGATTGGGCCAGATTAAGTCCATCTATAGATAAACCCATGGTAATAAATTATCATATATACCAAGTCATATCTTGTTTAATCAACTACATCAACGGTATAGATCACCCCCAAAAAAAGCCAACATGTTCCAATATGCCATTTCACAGTAGGCATATTAATGGGCTGAGACTAGACTGGGACATTGTAAGCCAACAAAGATTAATAGCATCATAAGAGTTAATTGAGAACCTTAGGAAATTAAAAGGGAGCCTGGGCTTAGCTCAACTGAGAACCGGGCTAAGCCCGATTTGGCTGAAAAAAATTGAGATCTGTACTCAAATCAGTAAAGCTTATGAAGGGCATCTAGATTTTGAATTCACTGGGCCTGGCTTTTCATAGCTAGCATGTTTATTTAAAATGAGGATTTCCCACACCCGGGCCAAATCTAAGGGGTCTTTCATTTGCACTCGTTTACATTACGTGTGTAAATGATTCACGTGCTTAATCGTTATGTATCGCCACATTTGTTTGTACGGATTTACGCATGTGGTGCATAAATAAGATTTAAAAATGGTATGTAAATAAGGCTATTTTCACACCAAAAAATCTCAAACCTACACTAGTGTGAAAGTACTCAAGACCCTTCTTGCAAAAATGCAATAATATAGTCTCCACACCGTGTCTTTCTTTTTCTCTTGTGGACTCTTCATAATTTTTGAGAGATTTTTATAAAATATCGAAATACATCTAAAATTGTTGGATGTACTAATTTACCCATATGAAAATAGTGATTTTGACAAACATGTTAATATGTTTCACACGTATAACATTTGCAGTCGTGACATATACGCTTGCCATTTACATAGGTAAAATCCATTTCATGTCCCATGCATAAAAGGCAAATGACAATGATAGATATATGCTTCTCAGGTGATTTACTGCCCAAAGCCGAATTCTATTGCAAACCATTGTGACTTTGGAAGGCATGAACTCATCTGTGAAGCCCGTCTTGATAATTCAAGTCAAGGGTTACCTAGCAAAAGAATAAATATAAATAAAATCAAATTAAGGGTTCAAGTGGTTGAGAGATCTTTGTATGGATTAAAGCCGATCCAAATATCAGTCGATCATAATCAACTATTTAAAGGCTCTGAAGTTTAAAGGATAAATAAAGCTCCAAACTTAAAAATTTTGTAAGTACCCTTAGAACACAGTTAAACTATAGAAGGTTATAGTCATAAGATCCTATTGGTTTTGTATGTACTTGTACTTCATGTTCAAAGCTTTCACGCAATGAAACCTTGTGATAGGGATCTATCAAAGTGGGCTCCGCAAAAAGATTAGTAATCAAGATTGGAACTTGTCGATAGTTCCTTACCCAACTCTCCTCCACACTCATGGTTGAGTAGTGCTGGCACTTAGTTTCTCACTACATGCCCAGCGGCCAGGGTTGATCGCTTAGTCTTCCACTTTTTTTTTCTTTTTGGGTAGAAGGAATATTTCATTCACTGCACGAACAAATAGACTCTGACCTACATCAAAACAACATTAGGTGACTAACTATGAAAGTCTTCTTAGCAAAATCATGGGTAATCCCATTGAAAGATCTTGCATTTTAACTCTTGATGGATTTTGAGAAAATTTTATAAATATCAAAATATTACTCATGTGAAAATAGTGATTTTGACAAACATGTTAATGTGTTTCACACTTATAACATTTGCATACATGACATATATGCTTGTCATTTATATAGGTAAAACCCATTTTCCTATCCCATGCATAGAAGGCAAATGACAATGATAGTTATGCTTAACATGTGATTTATGCTCGAAGCGGAAAGTTTTACTGTAAACCATTGTGCGTTTGGAAAGCGCGAACTCATCTGTGAAGCCAGTCTTGATGAATTCAAATCAAGAGTTACCTATCAAATAAATAAATAAATAAATCAAATCCAGGGTTCAAGTGGTTGAGAGATCTTTGTATGGATTAAAGCTATTCCAATTATCAGTTGATCGTAATCATCTATTTAAACGCCCCTAAGTTTAAAGGATAAATAAAGCTCCAAACTTAATATTTTGTAAGTACCTTTAGAACAAAGTTAAACTATAGATGGTTATTGTCATAAGTCCTATTGGTTTTGCATGTACTTGTACTCCATGTTCAAAGCTTTCACGCAATGAAACCTTGTGATTGTGATCTATCAAAGTAGGCTCCGCAAAAAGATTTGTAATCAAGATTGGAACTTGTCGATAGTTCCCTACCTAACTCTCCTCCACACACATGGTTGAGTAGTGCTGGCACTTAGTTTCTCACTACATGCCCAACGGCCAAGGTTGATCGCTGGGTCTTTCACTTTTTATTTTATTTTATTTTGGTAGAAGGAATATTTCATTCACTGCACGAACAAATAGACTCAGACCAACATCAGAAAAATATTAGGTGACTAACTATGAAAGTCTTCTTAGCAAAATCACGGGCAATCCCATTGAAAGATCTTGGAATGTGATATAAGGATAAGAACTCAAAATCTCTGAGTCTTCAATTTGAATTGTCACTCCAGACCAGTCACCGTACATAGCAGGGGGGGGGACAAAACTACTCCACCCACATATGTGAACAACATGAGTGGCAGGCAGCTGGGCTATATAACTTGTCAACAACTGCGGTGGTGTCCACTTGCAATTGCAGCATCCTTTCCCAACTATCCTTAGCAAGTGTAATTAACAAGAAAACATGGTGATGGACCTTAAAGGAAGTATATATCTCTATTTGACTCTAACTAAGGGAGGATAAGGGATCAAAGATCTATCCCTCTCTATTGACATCACATGCCAAGGTGAGAGGTTGGGAGAACTATGTGAGTGAAGATAGATTACTGTAGGTAGTGAAAAAAGTGAACTATAGACGAGGTTGATCTCTCATAGATAATTTCAAAAAAATTGGTTTTGCTTCTTTGCTTAATCCTTGATGTAGTCTTGCTTGTTGTCCTTGTTGTTGTGTCGGTGTGTTCCATAAAAAAAGATTCTATTTTGGTCATGATCCAACCCAAGAACAAGTGGTACGATGTAGTGTACCTGATGTAATTGATCAAAAGCTTCAGAGGCGTGCAAAGACCTCAAATTTTTAATTTTTTTTTTTTTTTGGGAGTCCATCATGATTGATGAATCTAGGCATGCTCATTCGCATTAAGGCACTTTATTGTAGATGGTCTTCTCTACAATAAGAAAAAAATTGAATTAAGAAAAATCACTCTAATTCTCTCTCTCTCTCTCTCTCTCTCTCTCTCTCTCTCTCTCTCTCCCTCTCTCTCCCTCTCCCTCTCCCTCTCTCTTTTCTGCCTTAACACAAATATGCCTTGGAAAAATCAACCCTCAGCATGCAGGGGTCAATAATGAAAATGACAGAACAGGACTGAGGGAGGAATGGGCACCATTCCAATTTTATCGGATATTATATCCGAAGAGATGAGGAATGAGCACCATTAATTGTTGTAGCCATTTTGATAAAAAAGTGGTGATTGCCCTGTTAGTCTATTATTAACATGAACCCTAAGATCGAGAACATCATGATTATCACTAGTAGGATTTAATTAAAGATTACCTCCAGACATCTTGATGCAGAGAGCTTTCCGATCCTGCTGTCAGATGTTGATGTTGAAATCCGCCCAAGGAAACTTTAGGGAATAACTTCAGTTTCTCTCTCCTTGCCTATAAGCCTTAATGTGTTGAATTTTGTGAGTGAGTCTTTATGATGGAGTAAAGACTCTTTTTATAGGCGGAGAGAGGACCAATTATATTCCAATTAGAATTCCATTAGTTTTAATCTCAACCGTCCATCAAGGTAGAGTTTGTTATGGAATATATCTCTTTAGTAAACCTTATATGATTAATAGATAGCATGTATCATATGAAAACGGAATTCCTATAATGACCACAATTTATGGAAAGGTAAGGACTTGTGGTCTAAGTAAAAGACCTAAAGTAATTTCCTTACAGTCTCCCACTTGGTCAATAGGAAGATCTATTAATGTTTTCATATTAGGAATCATAAGGCGCGCATTATATGCTAAATACTTCTTTAGTCGGTTATCATAAGTGTCTTAGCTAATTCGGTTGTGAATGAGAGTCATGGCGTGCACACATTATTTTGCAACATGCTTACTTCCATGTACTACGTCATTTACAACCTGCATAACTAGACCATAATAAGAGATTGACGTAAGGGTCTCATAATGTCTTTGGTTTAAAGACTGTTTCTGTTTATTATTCATCCAAACATAAATATGTACACAATGGAAAAACAGAAATGGCAGATGTAGATATGCATTAAGAGCTTAATAAATGTCCAATACAAGTAGAGAAATATAAGGCAGAAAATAATAATCAAGAACTATCTACAAGACCCATGCTTTCAGTATGACCCTGAAAGGTCTTTGGAGGTAGTCCTTTCGTGAATATGTCTGCAACCATGAAATCTGTACGTATGGACTCTATTACAAATTTATGTAATCTCACATCTTGCTTCAGTGATAGATATTTAAGGTCCATGTGTTTGGCTCCCTTAGATATCCTGTCATGCTTGGAGAAGAAGGTTGCAGCTTCATTGTCACAGTAAAGAGTTAATGGCTTAGAGATGAAACTCAAAGCCCCAAACTGAGAGATGAAGTTACGCAACCATGTTCCTTGAATTGCAGCCTCATAACATGCCACATACTCAGCCATCATGGTGGATGTGTAAAGTAACTCTGATTTCTGACTTTTCCATGATATTGCACCTCCACATAAAAGATACACATAACCAAGAGTGCAAAGTCTGGTGTCAGGACATCCAGCAAAATCTGAATCGGAATAACCAGTCACCTGTAGGTGACTTGATTTTCTGTATGTGAGCATATAATTTCTTGTTCCCTTGAGGTATCTCAGTACTTTCTTTGCAGCTTTCCAATGAGCGATTCCTGGGTTGCTTTGAAATCTACCCAGCATGCCAACAGCATGACTAATGTCAGGTCTTGTACAGACCTGTGCATACATCAGACTCCCTACTAGAGAAGCATAAGGATATTTTTTCATTTCTTTACGTTCCAACTCGTTCTGTGGACACTGCGTAAGATCAAGTTTGTCTCCTTTATGCAGTGGAACAGGACTAGAGGAACATGTCATCATGCCGAATCTCTCTAGAACTTTGTTAATATATGCTTTCTGAGACAACCCCAAAATACCAAGTGACCTATCACGGAATATTTCTATTCCTATCACATAGGAAGCCTCACCCATATCTTTCATTTCAAAATTTTTAAAGAGATAATCCTTTGTAGCATGTAATAAACCAAGGTCGCTACTAGCCAATAGTATGTCATCAACATACAGAACCAAAAATATGAACTTACTCCCACTGATCTTGAGGTATATGCAAGGGTCAACCATGTTTTCTGTGAAATCGAAGGCAGTAATGATTTCATGAAACTTTAGGTACCATTGCCTCGAAGCTTGTTTCAGTCCATATATTGATTTCTTAAGTTTGCAAACCATGTCTTCCTGACCTTCAATTATGAAGCCTTCAGGTTGACGCATGTAGACTTCTTCTTCTAAGTCTCCATTAAGAAAGGCAGTTTTCACATCCATTTGATGTAACTCGAGGTCATAGTGAGCTACTAATGCCATGATAATTCTAAGAGAATCCTTCCTGGACACAGGGAAAAAGGTCTCAGTATAATCAATGCCTTCTTTCTGATTAAAACCTTTGGCAACAAGCCTGGCTTTATGTCGTTCAATATTGCCTTTGCAGTCGCGTTTGGTCTTAAAGACCCATTTACAGCCAACTGGTTTGTGTCCTGGAGGCAATTGAACAACTTCCCATACTTGATTTTCATCCATAGATTTCAATTCATCTGTCATGGCATCAATCCATTTACTAGAATTAACGTCCTTAATGGCTTGTGAATAAGAAATCGGGTCTTTAATTGTCCCTTCTGCAGATTCTACTTGGTAAAGCATATAATCATCGGAAATAGCTGATCTCCTTTGTCTTTGAGACCTTCTTAATGCTGGTTCCTCTGGTGCTTCATCCATATGTTCATTGGCGACAATCTCATGATGGAGTTGGTGATCATTGATTGGATTCTCCTCATTGTTAAATGGTTCAACAACGGGATGATTTCCAACATCTTTCGGAATAGAGGGTAAAGTGATAGGTACCCTGATTTCCTGAATGATCACATCTTGAGTTTTATTACTCCCACTGATTTTGCCATTCTCAAAGAATCTAGCATTACCGGTTTCAACAATTCTCGTACTATGGTTAGGGTAGTAAATCCTAAATCCTTTGGACTTTTCTGGGTAACCTATAAAGTAACCACTGTTCGTTTTAAGGTCCAATTTCTTTTCATGTGGATTGTAAACTCTAGCCTCAGCTGGACAACCCCAAATTTGGAGATGTCTTAAACTAGGTTTCTAACCTTTCCACAGTTCAAATGGTGTTTTTGGAACTGCCTTACTGGGAACCCTGTTTAAGATATAAACAGCTGTGCGTAGAGCATCCATCCACAAGGATATAGGTAAGTTAGCATGACTCATCATGGATCTAACCATTTCCATATATGTACGATTTCGCCTTTCAGCTACACCATTCTGCCATGGAGAACCAGGCGTTGTGTATTGGGCAACAATTCCAAGCTTTTGGAGAAGTTTTGCAAAAGGTCCAGGATGTTGTCCTGTTTCGTCATACCTACCATAAAATTCACCACCTCTATCTGACCTTATGATTTTCACTTTTTTATCGAGTTGCCTTTCGACTTCAGTAATGAAAACTTGTACAGCATTCACAGACTGAGATTTGTCATGCAACAAGTATAAATAACAGTAACGTGAGTAATCATCAATAAAGGTAATGAAGTACTTTTCTCCCCCAAAGGTTGGAACATCAAAGGGTCCGCAAATGTCTGTATGAATTATTTCAAGAAGCTGAGTACTTCTTGTGGCTCCTTTCTTTGTGTGTTTTGTTGATTTACCTTTAATACAATCCACACATGTTTTAATATTAGTAAAATCTAGATCCGGAAGGACACCATCTTTTACTAATCGTTTGATTCTTTCACTGGATATGTGACCCAGTCTTTTATGCCACAAGAAATAAGAGTCATTTTTACATGACTTTCGTTTGGTTTCCTTAGAATGCAGGGTAAGATGGGTTTCAGCAATTTGATCATTAAGATGAAACTTGTATAGCCCATCAAATAAAATTCCAGAACCAATACGACTAGAATTTTTAAGTAAACTGAAATTACCATTTCCTAATTCAAACGAGTAACCATCTTTATCAAGTGCGCTTACAGAAACCAAATTACGGGAAATAGACGGAACATAAAGAGTTTGACATAAGTCTAACTGATAACCGCTATCTAAAACAAGACGAAAAGTGCCAATAGCTTCAACTGGAGCTTTGTCTTTGTTGCCCATAAAAAGGAAATTATCACTTGGGTTTATGGTTTGGATCGTAAGGAATCCCTGCATTGAATTGGAAACATGAACATTAGCACCAGTGTCAATCCACCAAGTATCAGAAGAAACATAAGTAAGATGTGATTCGAAATAACTTACGAAACCCAGAGGGTTACCTTTCTTTTCGAACCATTCTTTACGTTTAATGCAGTCTGCCTGAAAATGTCCAGGTTTCTTGCAAAATTTGCATAAGTTTTCCTTCTTTTTCTTCTTGGGGTTTTGACTGGCCTCATTAGATTTGGGTGGTGCCCTTTTCTGGCCTGAATTTTTCTTTTTCCCAGCTTTGTTTCCAGCTCCTTGAACGAGATGAGCTACTTTAATACCTTGTTGATTCAGCCTGGCCTCCTCTTGAACCAGCTTGTTGGCCAATTCATTCACTGTCCACTTTTCCGTAATAGTGTTGTAGTGAATTTGGAAAGGCCCGTACTGAGGAGGTAAACTGTTTAGGATAAATTGGACGAGAAAAGCCTCATCCACGGATAGTCCCAAATTCTTTAGTTTAGCAGCAAGGTTGGTCATCTCAATGACATGCTGATGCATTGAGCAAGTGCCATCAAACTTCATGGTTGTAAGATCTGCCATTAGTTTCCCAGCAAGGGATTTGTCTGCAGTCTTAAACCTATCTTCAATGGCTTTCATAAAGTCCTTAGCATTCTCAGGTGTAGGAAGGGATGTTTTGATGTTAGCATCAGTAGTCATTCGCAAAAACATAGTGCTTAGTCTGTCAGACCTCTCCCAAACATTAAAGAGGGTCTTTTCCTCAGCGTTACTTGTGGCAGTGAGTGGAGCCGGCTTATCTTTACGAAGAGCCATATCCAGTTCAAGTACCCCCAATGTGAACTCAACTTGCTCTTTCCATTCGGAGAAGTTGGTTCCATTGAGTTTAGTGACGGAGGTAGCATGCGAATTCAGATTAGTGGGTACAATAACTGCAATAGAGATATAACAAGAAGGCTTTAATTAAAATAAGACAACACATGCATAATATATGAATATATGACAAAAAGAAATTTAGGTGCTCCTGTGGGTAGTCACCATAATTTCTACACATTATACCATCTAAGGTCATCATATTCAAGGTGGTGTAAATGAGTGATGTTCCTTTTAATTAGAACAAGTAAGATATCTGTGGATATCTTTGGTCCATGTATGAACAAACACTCCTTAATTATTATTCAAACGTATGATTATAATCCGCCTGTGGGCGACTAAATTCTTCATGCGCTTGAACAATGGGAAAAGTAAACATTATGATGGTGTTATTAAGGCCAAATATCAGTATTTAATTGTTAGGGTCACTGTGGTGAGACCTAACCATAAGCATACAACTTTGGTGATCAAAATTAGCTTAATATGAATAAATAACATTATATATTACATGTGGACATAATTGATCATTCGTTATATGAAACATACTGATAAAGATGGCCAAACCCCGGAGGGCAGTCCTCCGGTTTTTTTTTTTTTTATCCTCCTTATTCATAGCAACTTATTAAATTGAGTTAAAGTGTCCACGGAATGCACTTCATGTTGGACGACTTTAATCACCGTGTGATTTTCATCACATGAGTGGGCCAGATGACTAGGCCCGACCTGGGTCTAGTATAACTGCATTAGGAGTGCTCCACAAATCAATGTACTGTGGGTTTCCATGCAAAGAACTCCATATCAACATAAAACTTTCTCTGTCACATGGGTGCACGTGCCACGGTCCACTTTCATCATAGCCTACTTGAGGGAGAATGGGTGGGGCCCACTAGAATGGACGGAACACCAAACCATGAAATTTGGGCCCTGTAATAGATGAGTCAAGTCCAGGCCTCATTTAATCCGGCCCATAAACTGTCGGCAGGATGAGATCATCTGGCATTATCAACATGCCCCACATCCCATCTGTGATCTCCATTCGTTATGACAGGAACATATTTCTCTGTGACTGAATGGCTGGATCATCCAAAGAGGCTCCAAGTGTAGGAGATTCAAGGATTTTTCTAGTTCCAAGTGAATGCACTTGGTTGTATTTGCAGCAGGTGCTTCTTATAGTCAACAGTCACCACATCATGATTATTTAATAACTCCATGAAAATTGGGCCATCATTCTAGTGACTCCAGACGATTCCAAAACCAACATTCTTGTATTTTCAACATTATTTAATTAAAGGGCCACGGAAATCAACACTCCTGGAAGACTCCATGAGATCCAGACGGTCCATGTAGACCATGAGACGTGGGTTTTCAAGTTGCCGTGCAACACGAGTAAAGTAACAAAAAAAAAAAAAAAATTCATTCATCCGTACAATTGATGGGGCCATCATCATCAATTTTTTTTTTTTCATGTGATGAAATCAAAGACCGTGGGGCCATCATCATCGGACCGAACCTCCTATTATTAATGGATGATCATGTGTTCTCTAATAACCATGCTCTGATACCACATGTTAGTCTATTATTAACATGAACCCTAAGATCGAGAACATCATGATTATCACTAGTAGGATTTAATTAAAGATTACCTCCAGACATCTTGATGCAGAGAGCTTTCCGATCCTGCTGTCAGATGTTGATGTTGAAATCCGCCCAAGGAAACTTTAGGGAATAACTTCAGTTTCTCTCTCCTTGCCTATAAGCCTTAATGTGTTGAATTTTGTGAGTGAGTCTTTATGATGGAGTAAAGACTCTTTTTATAGGCGGAGAGAGGACCAATTATATTCCAATTAGAATTCCATTAGTTTTAATCTCAACCGTCCATCAAGGTAGAGTTTGTTATGGAATATATCTCTTTAGGAAACCTTATATGATTAATAGATAGCATGTATCCTATGAAAACGGAATTCCTATAATGACCACAATTTATGGAAAGGTAAGGACTTGTGGTCTAAGTAAAAGACCTAAAGTAATTTCCTTACATGCCCCTCAGCTCCTTTGGCAGAGACTCCCCCTTCTGACCCTCGATCTCTCCAAGCAAAAATATTTCCTCTCTCTCTCTCTCCCTTTCTCCCTCCCTTTCTCCCTCCCTTTCCCTCCTTAAAAATCTAAAATCCCAAAAAGATATAAAACTTCCTGCTCTCTCCCTTCCTCCCCATCAGAAAATAAATAAATATAACAAAAGAACTCTAAAAAATGTCCATGCTTACTTGGTAAAGTCCACTGGTTCTAGATTTACATAATTATTCTTTGACAAGTAGTCTTACTAGAAATTCCATATAAAAGGCTAGAATCTCTCTTTTTTTTTTTTTGAAAGATAAATTTTCCCTGGCATTTTATTTCAATAATTATTCTATTTGGGAAAGTAAAAACTCCCTTTTAAGTTTTCGAGTATTTTCTTTAAGTTCAACTTTTGTTATTTGATAATAAAGGGACAGACCTGTGAGTGGGAGTTCTATTCTCACCCAATAACCTAGAGTTCGATCATTGGGTCCCCTCCCTTGTATATGTAGATGGTCTTCTTTTGGAGTGTACTAAGGTTCACTCCCACGTCACTTGGGTCTTTAAAAGAGATAGCTACCACGGTTGGTACCAAAAAGAAAAAAACATAGTTGTTGACAGGGGCGGAAGCAAACTATAGGTAGTGGGTGCGGCCGACTTAGGTGAATTATGATCAGTTTCCTAAAAGGGCCTTGGGCCATATGAACCACGCACCAGTTAGGGCCCAATCTTGCACCACCCTATGACCTAGGTGGTCCAATTTCAATATCGAAAAGTCATCCTAATTTCATTCAAATCCCATTCTCAAATCAGCAAATGTCTCCATACCAAAACCCTACCACGTCTTCCCACCGACCTCATTATCCCCTCCAACACGGATTTCGGTCGTTGATCAGGTTTCCTTTTCGTTAGTGGCAGCAATAGCGTCAACTCTCTTTCTCCGTTCGTCCGACCATCTCTTTGTCTATCTATTTCTTTCTCCGCGATAGAAACCCCTAAATCGATGTAATGCAGAAAAAATCCAAAATCTCAATCGATTCGTCGTCGACTCCCCCTCTCTGTCCGGTCATTTCTCTCTAGTGCTCTTTCTCTCTCTACCAAAAAACCCCAAAGTCTCTTTGTTCAGTCATCTCTCTCTAACTCTCTCCGGCAAATAAGAGGTAGCTTTGTTCATCTATTCCTTTTTTTAAATCTTATTTTTATAGCAGTTGAAGGTTATGCTTGTTTTATGAGATGAGTGGGTTGGTTGTTTTTTATTTAATTGGGTTTGCAAACTTAAATACTTTTTTTATATCATTCTACTCAATTGGGTTGATTCCTCATAAAAATAGTCATTTCTTCTTAAAATCTATTTCTCTTTCAATAAAGAATATATAACTTGTTTCTCTTGTGAAATACTACCTAAAAAGAAAAAAATGTTCAAGAAGCTTTCATGTTGGTGGGTAGAGTTTATTTACTTGTATAAGCACTAAACAAAATATATATATATATATAAAGAAAATCAAGGATCAGCACTGATGGATTATAAAATATCCACAAATGAGCACTTGATAAAATAGGAGCTTCCTTCAAAACATATCTTGGTCACTATAGAGATTTTAAGCTAATGGTTCAATGAAGGGGCATGCACCTAGGACTAACCTGAACTTGGATGGTCGAACACAAACCAATAAGTGGAGTTTTAGTTGGGCTAGTTAAAAGTTGGGAGGCAGCTTGTTGCTAAATTTTGGTTTGGTAAGTTATAAGTATTGCCTTAATTTTGTGACCTTTCAAAAAGTAAATCAGAAATTTCAATACCTTAAATGAGTACAATTTTAACCAAATTGAACTTCGATAATGAATGTTGTTTAGGGCTCAAATTGATTGTGCTTGGTTTTAGTTGGTTTGGGTTTGGTTTTTTCCACATACGGTGTGTGCAAGGCTTGGCTTGATGTAATTATGATAGGAAATCGAATGTGCTAACTCTATAAGATGAATTTATTAGTCTACCCTAGTAAATAGTAAACCGGGTAATTATCTGTGGAATATTTGAATTTTTGAAGAACAATAGGTCTTAATGGTAAGAATCTTAAAGGACAAAATATATTTTTTTTTTACTTTTTTCTTTTTGTTATTATGGTATAGTAGAATATTTTCTTTTACTTTGGTGGCGGTTAGCACTTAGTAGAGATACTTCTGACAACCAATTGCTAGGCGGGTCATCAAACTCAAGGGCGACTTGGTCACCAATTTCTTTTTTAAACCAAATGTAAATGTTTGGACTATATAATGATGAAAGCATTTTTCAATTTTTCGCCCCACTCAAACAAAAATCTTGGGTCCGCCACAGCTGGTTGGTGAAATAAAACATCTTTTTTTGACATATGAAGAAGTACAACTTATCTACGAATTTGGCTTGAGATAAATTGAAATTGAAAAATACAATTTATATGGTAAATTCCAACATAAATTAGAACAAGGTTTTGATGATGATGAAGAATAACACATTCTTTTCGATAAAAGACTGTTTAAGATTGCAAAAAATATCGCGCTCCCCATGCACAGGACTCCCATGAGCGAAGATTCTGCTATCCTTAAGCTCGAATAATCCATCATGACCTACCTTTTTTCTCCACTAAAAGGGTATTTTGGTTCGAAGGGATTAGACAAGACAAGTCATGTACGTTCATCAGGTGAACTATAAAACTTGACTCCTGAGGGCCACTTCATAGATGCCTTTAGAATTAAGATTAAGATTGCCCCCAAAAAGGTGCAGATTAAGACATCATCTAGAGTGTATAGCAGCTGCACTCAAAAACCACTTTCTAAGTATTATCAAGCATCACCTTTTGATGGAAGCTAGCACTGTGATTAGCTCTCTCTAATTATTTTCAAACACTTGTACTACCCTTTGATTTCTTAATGAGAATCATTAAAAAGTCTACGTTCATGCCTTTTGTGCCACAGTAATCAATGACATAAAACTTGATTCTCCTAAGACTTTATTAGTTAAATGAAAAATAAAATTTGAAAAAAAAAAAAACATTTGAAACTTCCTAACTCTATTGCAAATGACAAACAATTACATGTAACCAAAGTTATAAAAGTAAGTTGATCAGAACATAGGGATAGTCTAATCTTCGGTTGGATATCCCGTTTCTCATCCAACTGCCCAAGGTTCAATCATTGTATGGCTGGTTTCCCTCCCCATGTGAGAGTGTGTTATTTCCTCTTGGGTGGGTTCTCTTTAGGCCAAATTGTGTACCACACGGTTGAAAATCATTCAGAAAACTTGCACATGAAAAGTTCCTCCTTAGTGGAAATTCCCTTGCTTTGACAACATCAGGAACAATTTAAACACGCTACATAAGGAAGTAGCAGTAGATTAGAATAATCCAAATCTAAGTTCAATGGCTGACTATCACACCAAGAGAAGGTGCACCATGCGGTCCATGGCGTGAGCCAGACGGCTCATATCACTGGCATGATTAAAGACATGCTTATTAGTGGCCAAGACGGCCTCCACCTATCCATTAAACCCAAGATTAGAAAAATTTTCTTAAGAAAAGCTTTTGAAAAGTAGAAGATAGAAATGATAGATGCCATCATGCCATTGTATATGGACAAGTTCCATCTCATTTGTAGAATCCTTCATTTGGTAACTTCTTTCCTGAAATTTGTTCATACATCATTTTCTACTTTTCATCCCCAACTTTAGCTGCATAATCATTCTCATCATCATGCCTCAATTGGACTTCTAGCTCCTGAAGAGAGAGGAACCGTGGTCCTGATTACTCGGCCAACCCATTGGGATTATAACTAGAGCATTTCCGATCTCCTATTTCCTTGCATCATAATTCCACAAATATACAAGTTCTATTTTCTTCATATGGTTCATTATTGTACGTACACAAGGTGAAATCCATGAAAGTTAAACAAGAAATTAGGTCGGGGCAACTGGACTTGGATCCGATTAAAAAGAGAAATAATCCCATGTTTCCATCAATATAGTGCTAATGGAAGCTAAAACCTAATTTATCCTTTATGCACTTTATATAAGGCATGTTTGTTTGCAAGAATTTTGAGAATTCTTGTTGGGGGTTTTGTGAATTCTTTAAATGTTGTCTCCCACTTGATTTTACAAATGTTCAAATATAATGTAAAATCTTGAAAATTAGAATTCTTACAAATTTAGGGCCAAAAGTGATGTTTCACAAGATGATTTTATGAATTGTCATAATTCAAATAGGAAAATTAGAGTTCTAAAGGGACATAAGTTGTCAATACTATCGGTTGTCATTGCTATTCGTCTATCTGCTACGTACGAAGTTTAGGTAAGATTCACATCTAAACCGACTGATATTTGCATTACAACAGTCGAGATATAATTTCCATAGAATTGCTCTTACAATAATAGTGCGATATCATATGGCCCTAGCTAAGATATCGTACAGAATGATGTGTGCAATATCGTACCGCCCTAACATATGGCACGGGGGAAGTACTAAAAGTTTGACCTCTCATGGGCGAATATCAGGTCTAAAGACAGCTCTATGGACAATATAAAAAAAAAAAACTTTTGATAATGAATTTGAAATCAATCTGTGGGGCCCCCTAATTTTTCATTATTGAATTTAACCACAGTGAATGATCGGATTGGTGTAAAATTAAAAATAATGCCAATTCATAGGTTTGGATGAATGTAAAATTGATTATTATAAAACTTGATCTTTTCATAATCTTATAGTGGGCCCTTGGTCACTATAAAGACTGAATTTTCATAATCTAATGGTGGGAGTGTGAAGCTCTAAATGGGGTCCACTTATGAAAGATTCGGATCAATTAATATAAATAATTTTAATATTTTAATATTTGGCTAATGACTTGATATTTTGATTCAAATCAATTAATAAAAATAAAAGATTTTTCTGCATTCCCTTTCAAACTCTATTTGGACGCAAAGAAAGGGCGAGAGGGAGCCCTCTTTGAACGAAACATGATCCATCCAAATCTAATGGTGTGACTCTCATTGTGCTTCCCATGACAGGCAGTGTCTCATCAAAGATAAATTTTGTCATTACGTGTCATCATGCCCTATGAGTGCGGATCTCCTCTGGATTTGACTACCACATATGTTCGAAATTGGAGTGGATCTCCTCTGGATTTGACTACCACATATATTGGAAATTGGAGGGGTCGAGATAAAGACCATCTGAGCGTGTATGGCATCCCACTTTAAAATTGAGAATTTTGCACCAAAAAGAGGTCCCACTTAAATATTGGATTTTCAATGAAATAATATTATAATGACTATTCATAAGGTTATATCAAGAATTCTTAATTAAACATTAAATCTAATAATGGGACCAACTCTTATTAGAATAAAAATCTAAAATTACCCCATGCATCGGAAGTGCATTTATTTCGAACGGATTGAAATCTATTCGGCATGCCCCGCTATGGAGTTCCACTCCGTTGACTCATAATTTATCTAAATTAAGGCCCTCAAGGGTCCTACTCTATGCCATTTATGTGTGTATGCAATGTGTCCCCGTTAGGTCGGTTAGGGATGCCATGCAATTCAAATGGTCTAACAATCTTAGATCGGTTACATAGTAAGATCGATCATATAATTTATAATGTATAGGATTATATTAATCACATAATTAACTATATGTTCAATCTTATAATGAGACTAGCTTGTTGATTTAGAAATTGAAAACCCACTAAACGGCGTGCTCTCATTTTGAATGGTTCACATTTTTAACAAGTAGGCCCTTCCACTCAACTCATGGAAAGCGTGAGTGAAACTATAAGAGAATCCAAGATTAAGGGTGCATTGTGACAAGACAAGATTTAATTTTTCATATTGCACACCATTGTCATGTTTGGTATGGAGCACCTTCCTCATAGTAAAGGAAAAAAAATGAATTGGCTTTCCTTGGTAGAAATAACTTCAATTTTCTATGTAAGGGAATAAGAATGCATTATTCCTCTCTTTTAATGAAAACAGAAATGTGGATAATGCAAAATCTTTTGGTCACACAAACGAATCATGTAAAGGGAAAGCAAAACAAAGGTCTAATTTCACCTTGTAAATTATCCCCTACGCATACTGCACCATTGCACCACATTGACCCAAGCTGGCACAATAACATTTAAAAAAAAATCATTAAACAAGTCTAATTTCTTATGGGTTTAGCAGGTGTCATCGGGGGATTAGTCTTGTTGGGTCAAAGGCCTCACGAATACCCATCTTTAAAAAAAAAAAGAAGATTCTCAAGGCCGGTGCATAGACATTCTCCCTACTCATAGATTTCCTGCATGTGATTGCTTTTTTAAAAATTTTTTTGGGGTACACCATGAGAAATCCCAACCGAGGATAAGGAGGAAACTAATGGATGAATCTCTGCACAATTGGGTGAAAACAGGGTATGGAACCAATTGGGGCACCCGATGTTCCATACCCACAACTGAAATTGAATCCACTAAAATTCTAGTCCAATCAAGTTGTGCCTACCACCATACTGATGATATAAAATGATAAGGCTTGATGACATTGATCCATGGTTAGAACGCATGTAATATGGGTCTCACATGACTAATGGCCTTGATTTTACATTGGCAAGAATAAGTGTGCAAGTCATGGGTGATCTCTTTAAAATTATGCCTAATGCATAACTTAAGTTTATCATTATGAAAGAAAAATTGCTGTAAGTTGTGGCATTTTGTGAGCCCAATTTGGACTCCTGGAAATGAATTTCCCATGCTGATGACTGCATGAGACTAACTATCCATGTAGTCTTCCTTTACTGGACCAATGCGGGCAGGGATGAAAACAGGTCGGGGTTGAATTGGACCATATTGTGCCAGGACCCGAACCGAATAAGGTCCAGGTTACAGGACCCATATGGCCGTAACCATACCTCAATTTGAATTAAAACCCGAACCTGGATCCAATCCCAATGAACGGCTGTTCGCTTATGTACTAACATGTGAGAGCCCGCCCGCACGCACACAGGAAGACAGCCACTGAAATGGAAAAGGAGCTTGCACAAGTAGAAAGAGGTAGCATATCCAGGATTCAAATTGCTGCTCCTTACCCCTCATGTAAGGAGCCGTTCTCTTGTATAGACTCACTATTCATCATATACATAGGGTAATATTCATGTGAGAACTAATTCTCACATATTATATGAGAACTTTTTTGTGGAGTCAGATGCCTGGGCCTTCCGCATGAAGGACACAAATTTTATTTGGGTTTTCGGTGGACCCCAAAAGACCCAAATTACTAACGGATCCAAATATTAGACCAATACCCAGATTCTTAAATCTGGGTCTTTTGGGCATTCCTAACGGCCCCTTCTTGCCCTTGGGTAGATCCGTCCCTGCCTCCGGCCAATCAGCCTTGATTTTTCTATATATTTTACGGGTGTGTTTATGATTGCAGGGTCATCTAAAGGACTGAGAGCTAGCCTTCTCCGCAAAAGAGGCTGAAGCGCAGGTGGCTCTCTTTGTGCTAAACTCTGACCAGAGGATGTGGTTATGAAAGGATTATTTTGTAAATGGACGCTTTAGAAGTGGTCAATGCTTTTAGAGGGGAGTTTGATTGGCAAATTTGCAATATCATCAAGGAGCAACAAGCTATCAGGTTTTTTTGTTTTTTTTTCTTTTGTGGAAGTCTTTCTTTGTTCCTAGAAAGTTTAACAGTGCAACTCACTGCCTGGCTAAATGTGGTCAAGATGGTCAAAACCTTTTATGGTCTAGGGACTATATATTTTGGGTGAGGTTATTTTGTTTTTATTAGGTGTAGTACTATAGTTTGTTTACTGTTTGTTGTGGTTGGGTCCTTAATTTTTTGTCTTGTCGTTTTGTTGGTGCTCCTTTGTGGCTGTGTAATGAATTACCTCTTCTTCTAAGAAAAAACAAAAACAAAAACCCTCTGATTGAATCCATCAGTCTCTACAGACTATTGATAGAGAGAGTGACAACAACCAATAGAAGAATCAAAGAAATTGTCAACGAAGAGAAAGGAGAGAAGAAAAAGGAAAGATGACAAGTCTTCCCTTGACACAACCCAAAACCAATAGGCTATTTTACTGGCTGGCTCATATTGTGATAATACTTTGTCGGTAATTCTTTTCTTCCGCTCTAAAACTCTAGAATAAGAAATATGTACATTTCATTGTTTTTTTTTCTTTTTTGTCCTTTTCCTAATAATGGTTGAGCTTTGTTTCATCTTCATTGCCATTCACATCCGAGCCAATGCAAGCTGTACCATTGGCTCAAGTGGACTCCTTAATCGCACTCTCATGATACTGTGTACCGACGTTCTCATCCTGAAAGAGACTTTAGAAAATCATATCTCTAGGACTCAAGAGAGCCCATAAAAGTTAAAAGAGATAGCTGATAAAGTGGGAAGGATAACCCGCATATATGGGAAGAGTTGCATACGAAGGATTGATCCTTGAAAGCGGAGTGACATGGGGAAGTTTTCCCTTAGCTGTAGAAAATGATCTCAAAGAAGGTCTCCAAGCTTTTGAGTTGATTTATAAAGAGCTTTTTGCATATAACCCCCTACTAAGGTTTGTAGGATTTGTAATAGGACCCTATGATTTTAGTATTTATAAATAGGCATTCACAATAGTACTAATTGAAGAAAGGTGATGATTATCAGATATAGGACTCCCACACAGTTGTGAAGGTGTGGGATTTCAATGGACACCTTTAATTCAGGAGGGTTCCGCTTTTGTAGGTGGTATAAATTAAAAATCCCTCACTATTCACATGCAGGGTTACTAGGTGAAAGAAGTGCAATTGAAGAAATGGAATGACTCAAAAGCCTATTCTTTCTCTATAAAACTTCAAGTTGAAACTCAACTCCAACCCTCACCCAGATGCTCAGGGTTCATTGAGAATCATGGGTGCCAAATTGGTTAACAACTCTGTCTCTCATGCAGTTGCTCAGGTTTGATCCCTGTATATGCTGCCCCTTTTTTCACTTGTGTGGGCTATATCATGTGTCACAAATTCCCAAAAAAAGTTGAAATACCCAACACAATTAATTAAGGCATTCATATAGCTCAAATAAAATTTCAAATTGAAACTCCAAACAACTAAAGTTTTCATGTGGCCCAAATTGAATCCTTTGTGGGACAATTAGAGAATTCTCCAAGCTCATTTCCATGCATCCATCAATGGGCCTACCTTAAATATTAAAACACTCAAGATCTATTGCCCTCTCAATCAACACCAGGCGAGATTTCCTTCTGAATTAAGCCCATTCCCAGGTTGATCAAGTGTAAAACATGTGATCTCAACTCCACTTTTTTTTTATTCTATTTTAACCACATGTTTTTATTTATAAGTTACCAATCTGATTGCAGGATCAAATTCATTTGGAGAAAAACTTGGCACACTAATAATACATACAGAAGGGAACAGTGATTTTGTGGGGTTTGTGCTTCAAAAATAGCCATGTTAATGAATATATAGGGATTGCCTCTTGAATTATTCTAAAGGCATGGGTTCAGAGAATCTAGATTCTCATAATAGTGGTGTACTGGTAACATTGTCTAATAGAAGATTTAAGACTATATATTTATTAATATGTTGTTGTGGCCACATTGTCCGATCGAGGATTATAAGACCATAGCTATCAATATATGAAATTACCATTTGCTCATTATGTAGGCTTTGCAAGTCCAGAAAGCTGCTTGGTTCCCACGAAGACAAAAGACCATGATGTTTCTGTTCTTTCCATATATGTACTTCAAACATCTTCGAAAAAAAAAAAATGTAAGAGTTGTTGGGTCATATCTCTATGTTTGGGGCTTTACTAATGGAGTTGAGTGAAGTAAAGATTATTTTAAAAAAGTAATAAAATATAAGTAGGTTATGATGTATTTTATTTTTAGTTGTTTTTTATGAAATCTTTTTGACTTTTTTTTATTGAAAAGTGAAATTTTTTTTGTCTTTTAATAGAGAAATGAGGTTACTTTTTTATTATTTTTTTAAAATATGGTGGGGAATTTGAATTAAAGTGCTTTTTGATGGATTTTTTTTTGAAAAATGGGGCTTTACCTTACTTGACTCTAATAGTAGAGTTGCCAAACAAGCCCAAGACGCAACAACCTCAAGAAACCTGTTTCTATTGACAAATAAAACTATCACATAGAGGTTTCTCTCCCCTATTGTTGGAAAAAGATCATGGCTTAGAACCCTTTTTGGAAGCTCGTTTCAATTTTTTTTTCTTGCTATTACATGGTTTGAAAGGGTAAACTATCCTAAATCTATGGACAGCACTCGTACGGGGTTGCTCAGTTGCTATGAAAACCCACTTCTCACCCGACTATTTAGGGATTGATATTTGTGTATGCTACTGTTCCTATGTGTGAGACTTCTCTTTGGACGTGTGTAAGCTTCCCTTCCCACGTTGTGGATTACCTCTTCCTGCTTATGTGAGCTCTCTTGGGTCACAACCCTCTTGGCTGAGGTACCAATTCTTTTTTTAAAAATAACAATAATAACAAAAGTTATACCTCCTCCAATAAAATAAGGCCATTGACAAGTATTTGTGGCAACGTTAAAGGTTCTTACTATTTATTTTAACCTTCAAATATGGGTTCAAATCATATTATCAATCCACCAACTCTCACAAGGACCATGACATTCAAGTTATATGGCTGTGAAAGTTTTAGGACTATACGTCTTGCCAAAAATTCCTATGGTTTAGAAATCGAAGGTTTTGGCGACTCCCACTAAAGCAAGATCAAACAGACAATGAGACATTTAAGAATGAAATGCAAAATCTCACTACTATTATAGTGAATATGATCAAGCAAGATCAACAGTGACTGTGCCATAAGAAAGTTTAAATATTGCATGTTTACCAAATATTATGCAGGTGTAATCATAACCTAAGATGAACTCATCCTTCTCATATCCAATTTAAAAAATATATCCTCTATAAATGGCAGCCTAAAAAAGAAAAACAGAAAAACTTGGGTGATTCAATTGTTTGTTTTTAAAAATCTGCCACATCCTTTTTTTAGTCTAGAGGCCATTCAATCGTGCATTTAAACCTAAGTGCCAGATCGCGAATCGGGAGTGGGGGCGCCGAAGCATTGAACTTTAAAATAATTATATGTCTGGGGCGACTATAGTGCTTGTTGGTTTATAAACAGTTAACTAATGAGTACAAATATATATTATCCATATATTCAAGTATAAAAAATAGAAAAAAATTAACTTTGCAATTTGGTCACATAAAATAGACAATAATTAATAAGTCAGAGGAAGTCTCTTCATTAAAAAGATAAATGTCAACCTTATAAAAAAAAATATGCACATAAACCACAGATTCTGCATGGTTCGCTCCATATTTGGTCGAAGGACGGTCGAATCGCATTGCGAGAACGGTAGAACCACGCTACGACGACGGTTCTGCTCTGAAAATGCCGATCCTCATTTTCAGAGCGAGATTGAAAAGGCTGATGGGCGGTTCTAGGTACTAAGATTTAAACATAGGGGTAGAGTACAATCTTGGGTGCTTTGGAAATGCATATAAGAGTAAAAACAGTGAAACCCAAAAGTGAGGAAGAGAAAATAAAGAAACAACATTCAACTCAAAACCTCTAATGCTTAAATAGGAGGAAACAAAAAAAAAAAAAATAGAAGTCAAACTTGTAAGTAGCTTAAGCTCATTAATAATTATGGGTTCCCTCTTTAATCTAGCTCTATCTTGTGTCTTACATGCTATGGTTTTAAATTTCGGTGTCTGTCTTTGTGTTTGTTGGGACCAGAATAAGTTCGTGCCGGTCCTAAAAGGTATAAAAAAGTTCAGTTTTTTTTAGAATAATTGAAAATAAGAGAAAACTCCTAAAAATGTGAAAAATGAGTTATTTAACAAGTATCTATTCCAACTATATATAGTGCTATTTAATTAGTGTTGTTTAGTACAAAGTCGCTGATTGTGTAACATATAACTACTAGTTTTATTAAAGGAAAAATTATTTTTTAATCTCTTAACTCAAGGGAGAAGTCATTTTCTTAAAGTTAAATTGGTCAAAAAGAAAAAGGAAGGGTCTAATTATATTTTATTTAGTTTCACCATTAATTAAGGGAGATTTAACATTATTTTTGAGCATGGGCAAGTACCTTTCCTCACCTGAGGCTGTGATACCTTACCGGAGGTCTACTTCCCTCACCAGTGGGCCCCCCACCTCACCTGATGTTTACTCTCCACAGGGCTAGGGGTCCAGTCCCCCCTAAGCTGGGATATCAAAAACATATATATATATAAATATATATATTATTTTTCAGCAAGGGTCTATTTGTTATAACCTATAACAAAATCCGCTAGAGGCACTTAAATACAAGCCAAGATACACGGACTCTCATGTTTATTCTTGCAACATGCAATAATTAATACTAGCACAACCACCCGTGCTGAGCACGATTGCATTATAAATTAAAAATCCTTATATTAAAAAGGTTATGTGGAGTACCTCGTTCCATCCATTAAATAAGTTGCATGAATAAAAATAAAAATTAAATAAGTTGCATGAATAAAAATAAGAAAAACTGGATAGAAAGGGAGTAGAAGAGATGAAGTTGAGCAAGAGACTTAAAAAAGAAATAAGTTGAGTTAAAGTTGAGAGGAGTGGGTGGTTTGATGAGATAAGAATATGAGTGAGTAGTATATGAAGAGAATGTGAAACTTTTGAATAAAGAGGATTAACTGTCAATTAAAATTATAACTGACGATCAAAATTAGATCCAAAACCTTCTAACTTAATGTATTATAATTATATTCCCCGCTAGTATTTGATCCGACCAGGGCGTGTGCGGCACCGAGTCGACTCAGATAATTTTACTTGTTGCTCATCGGAATTTTAAACCAAAATCTTTCATGAACTCTTTTCCCACTCTATAAAATGCATACGCATGTCTCCTCCATCCCACTAACCCATCTCATCTCTCTCAAAGCTTCTAACAATACATCCCCCCCTCTCTCTCACACACATACAGAAATGGATGCTCGTAGGAGAGGGTGTAGCCTTAGAACAGGAAGGGATGAAGGGAAAGACATGAGGAGAGGACCATGGACTATTGAAGAGGATGTCATCCTAGTAAATTACATAGCCAAACACGGGGCAGGCAGGTGGAACTTGCTCGCTCGATGCGCAGGTATATGTAACAAAGCATCAAAATCCATGATTCCTATGATGGAATTTTTACTTTCCATGAAATCCATACATACCCAAACTTCATATCAAACATCTACTAACCCCAACCTTCTACTTCTAGACATTTGTGTTTTAGTCATGTTGGTCTTTCTTCGTTTTGTTTGCTTCTAGATATGAAGTTAGTAAAACTGAAATCTCAATACATTAAATTGGTATTAGCTATGGCCAAAAGGAATAAACACAAAGAAATCCCTAGTATATTGGAACCAATGCTTGGAAAAGGAAGTTGGGTTTTTTTTTTTAGATGGGAAGACTATCACAAAAGTAGGGGAAGTTGGTTAATTTTGAAGTACTTACTGTTAAGAAAGAAGAGTTGTGTATGAATAGAAGAGACTAAACAAGAAACAAGAGGACCTCTAAAAGGGGAATAAATACAAGTATACTGAAATGAGCAGATTGAGTTTTCTACATTGTATTGATTTCTTTTCTCAAAAGCAAGCGATTCTGACCATGAAAAGATATGTGCAATGCAATAAAAGGAGGACTGAGAAGAACAGGAAAGAGCTGCAGGCTTAGATGGTTGAATTACTTGTGTCCAGACGTCCGACGAGGAAACATCACCGTCGAAGAACAACTACTGATCTTAGAACTTCACTCCCGCTGGGGAAATCGGTAAAACCTCCCAAATCTTACATTTTACTTTCTCAGTTTATTTTGTCTTCTGCATGGAATTGAAAATATGGGTTCCAATAAAGGATTAGTAAAGAGGTGAAGGCCGAAGAGTATATATAATTTGGAGATGTATGTGGGACCCTGACTTTCTTTCCTAGGAATTGATTTTACTAGTGAGATGGTTAGGTATTCATTTTCCATCTCTCAATTTATTTTCGATAGTTGAGAGATTATTTGATGATCATTTATGGATCTTTCGTTTCTCCAATTTTACCACTTTTAAGAATAAAGTTTTAAGAATTCCTCATAAATCAATTCTATCAAACAGACACGTGCTTCAAGGCTGTTCGACTGGGGAAAACAGAGAAAGAAAACAAGTGGATATTGACTGTGAGAGCTCTTAAACCACCTTCGATTTCTAACGGCTCATTTTTACACATGATTAATTTGATGGTAAAACAAATTTTAACTGGAGTGATATTTGGTCCATCTCCAATTCACAGGGAGCCGGTGATTCTGAGTTTAGATCTCAGTAACCTGGGCCTTAGAAAATGATTGATTGGAAGGTTATAGCATCAATTGAGGCTAATGCATAATAAGGCAGAATGTCAGTCCCCATCCATTTTTCAATAGTTTTCAAAGGTCTAAACAGTTTCAACAAGTGCATAGGCAGGAAGTCACCCATTTTAGTACCGCTCCAGTACGGTTTATTTGGATCTCAGGGCTGCAGTTTAAAATGCGTCATATTGAGTGAAAACGGAGTTTGACTTATAGGATCAAGGTTAAAACTTGCATATTTTTGATGTGTGCCAACGAAGACTCATCATTTGAAGTTTGAAGCATGTGGTTATGGGTGCCATATGGACCAAGTTCTCACGTATTGAACTTTGGAAACCATAAATAATTCATGTTATAACATCATCGCATACTGATTTTAGTCCAACTTTAGACCTTATACTCAATTAAAAAGCATCAAAGTGGGCCCCTACCTAAAGGAGAACTTAATTTCATGGTTATGGCAGATTCCATGGAAAAAAATTGCAAACAGTGAATCCTCTCTCTGCACTTCTTCCTCCTCTCATTTGCTGCAATTTCCTTACTGGGTTCTCTTCCTTTCATCTAATTCCATTACTTGTGGGTGTTCTTTTCCATCCCTTTCCAGATGGTCCAAAATTGCCCAGCACTTGCCAGGAAGAACAGACAATGAGATAAAGAACTACTGGAGAACAAGGGTGCAGAAGCACGCCAACCACCTCAAATGCGACCCCAACACCAAGCAGTTCAACGACGCCATGCTTCATCTATGGACCCGGTTCGGGGCAGCTTCTGCAACTCCTTCGGGCAGCCACCACAACCCCACCACCCCCCACCAGAACCTGACCGCCGGGCAGGCCTGCCCAGCCCCCCCTGTGCATTCTAGCATTGGTGCAACCTCTGATTTCCATGGAAATGACACTGATTGCCAAGTAGCCCATGTTTCCAGCTTGGAATCCTGGACCTGTCCATCTGGTTGGTTCGACCATGAGCAGAACTGGGGGTTTGATGGGGACATATTGGGGAGTACATGGGACATGGAGGAATTTGGGTTTTCACAGCAACAGCAATAATGTGGAGGGATTAGAGCAAAAAAACTGTAAATAAATAAAAGGGGGTTTCACATATTAATCCTTCTAAAAACTCATTTTTCTAATTTCATGACTGAAATTTAAATACTGTCCGAGTCGTTTAACTCTTGTTAATATTTATTTCTTTTCTAATCTTTTTTGCCCTAAATCCCATGATATCAAGGGAACGATGTATGTAACAAAAATTGACAAATCCTATGGCGTCATGAGATTGTCCTCTTAAATTTCTTTAGCTAACTATTCTTAGCAAAACCTCGAGGTTAATACCATCTTAAATTTCTTTAGCTAACAATTCCTACCAAAACGTCGAGGCGTTGGTAGAGGCTGCATAAATACTTTTCAATACTCCCTCTCGTGTGGAGCCCACTCCCACAACATGTCCTGTGATATCATGGGTTTTATGCGGCATTTGTGGGAGAGATTCTTTTGAATGATAGAGCTAGCCAGAAAAATGGTTGTCATATGTGTATTTACTTTTCACAAAACATCAAGTTTCGTATTCTATAAAAAATAAATTCGCTTACTAATTGCAAAAAGTGTATTATGCAGAAAGTGATAAATCCCATAATATTATGGGAGGCAAAAAAGTTTTTTAAGAAATGTTGACCAGAGTGAAGCGACTCTTGTGACATTATCTGAGTTTCAGTCGTTAAATTAAAAAAAATCAAATTTAAAAAGAATTAATATATCAAAATCCCTTAAATAAATAACAGCCCAGAATATATGCGATTTTTTATTGACATGCAAACCACACACCAAGAAGTTGAAAAAACAAAAAAGAACATTCACATCACACTCATAACTATCTTGAATTAATCTAGTATCAACGCAAGACAGCAACATTAGTAATAATGTCATAATATTTCTGTTACCAGTCAAAGAAGATCGTATACCACAAAAGCATTCTATGCTAATAAAAATTTTAAGTAGGCTGTTAAGTCCCCTAAGTTTTTCTGAACTTAAATAGAATTATAATGGTACTATGATGGGCTTTACTATACATGGCCCATTCATAGAGAGAAGAAATCCCTCTTGTTCTCAACTGGTAGCCATCAAGTTACTGGCCCATTTAGAATTTAGATTAGGGTCCAAAAAAGAGGGACAGTGACCCGCCACACCATGCCCGCGATGGGGTACCCGTTTATTTAGATTGGGCCATATAGTAAGCACATCAATAGATGAACCCATGATAATAAATGATCATCACCAAGGGAATCACAGAGTATCGTTGTGGTTAAGCACACTCGCTTCCATAACTCCACTCAGGGATCGATCCCTAGGTTGGCAAGGTTTTTCCATTTCTCCTGCCATTGGGCCAACTAGCGAAAAAAAAATTAATGATCATCGCCAAACTCTCTTGTTTCATCAGCGGTACTAGACTTTATGGATTGGCCCCAAAAGAGCCCAACATGTAACCATTATGCCTATTTCACAATAGGCATATCAATGGGCCAGGAGTTGACTGGATCATAGTAAGCCCAACATCAATTAATTGCATCATAAGAATCAAGTAAGACCTAGGGCTGAGGAAAAGGGGGCCTGAGCTTGACCCAGTTGAGATCTGGGCTGAGCCCAATCTGGCTCAAAAAAGAGATCAGTATTCTTATCAGTGAGGCTTCGGAAGGGTGGGTAGATTTTGAATTAACTGGGCCAGGCTTCCAAACTCCAAACCATTGTGAGTTTGGATCAGGTATGAATTCTCATGTGTGGCCCATCATGATTAATTATAATCAAGGGTTCAAGTGGGTTTGAGAGGCCTTTGTATCAATGGATTAAGACAATCCAAATATTTGTTCATGTTCATCTATTTCATAGCTAAAGCGTAAAGCTTACAATAAAGGCTTCAAAGTTTAATGGTTTTTTAAGTACATATACGACACGAACAGTTGGAAAATCCTATTGATTTTTTATGTACCTGTACTCCACGTTCAGAGCTTTCACTGACGGAAACCTTGTGGTTGGGATCCATTAAAGTGGGCCCTGCAAAAGATTTAGTAAGATTGAAACTTCTTGATAGGTCCTAGGTTCCTAGCCCAATTCTCAATGGATAATATCAAGATTCTACATACGTCATCATCCAACCCAATAAGAGAACTAGTCTTTACCATGTAGTGAACCCGATGTAATTGATCCAATACTTAAGTGGCATGCAAAGACCTTCATTTTTTTTTTTTTTTTTCTGCGTGTGCAAGTCATCTTTTCCCTGGCATGTACTAAGATCATCCCGCATTATTTGGCTCTTTCAAGGGTCTAGCCACCCTCACTAGTGAAAAAAAAATATATATATTTTGTGTAATCAAATCTTTTCAGCAATGAATATATATTTGTTTATATTTGTTGTGGAAGTTTTACAAAAATGATTTTTTTTATTCTCTTGGATCCGATTTGATGCCCACATAAATTGTGAAAAATACTTTTGCTTTAGAAAATGGAAACTGGTGACAACAAAGTATTATCCTCCCTTTTTTTTGGTAAGAGAAGTATTATCTATATTTTGATTTCCTTTTGGGTTTTTTACCAAAAAATTATGTAAAAATCCAATAACTGCCAATTAACCATAGAGATCCAAAATCTTGCCAAAGAGTGGTGTTTGAGGCAGGGGCGGACCCAGAAAATGGAACGGTGGGGGGGAGGGGGTGGGCAAATGAAAATTATTAAAAGAAAATTTTAACAATTTAGGGGGGGGGGGGGACGAAAATTATTAAAAGAAAATTTTTTTTAACAATTTAGGGGTCAAAATAAAAAATTACAAAAAAATTTAGTGGTAAGAAATAAAATTTTAAAAATTTAAAGGGGGCCAGTCTGCCCTTGGTTTGAGGTCCAAGTGACTATTAAATTACTGAATTGCCATAGGTAGTTATGGTGTACATGGGCATGTTTGGGTAATGTCCTCGGAGAGGAATTCTCTCTAGTTTTTCTTGATTCCGAGGAAAATACAGGTTTGGGTGAAGAGAAGAAAAGTGAGAGAGGGGTTTTCAAATCCTCCAAACTAATAAAAAAAAATCTTCTCTTCCATTAATTCCTCCATCTCCACCTCCCCCATCGAATTTTGCAAATCCACGGAGCTAAAGATGCACCTAAGTTACAAAAGTGACCCTCTCATGTGTTTTCCAAACCAAAAATGCAGTGACTCCTCCCCTCAAAATTTATGAGAGATGGTAACATTGTTTTACAAGAATGAAGGAATCCTTTGGATAAAAAATTCCTTCCTATTTACCAAACGTGCCCGTAGTCCTTTGCTAAGAGAAAATTCTCCCAACTTATATGTTTCTAAAACGTTTGATGGAGAAGCCTCACCTATTCTATGGGCTGTTCCTCAATCATCTTGATTGATCGATCCTACCCATTTGTTAACATAATGGCTCAATTGGAGCCGATATTGTTGGTTGCACATGGGCCAGATGACATCACACGCACACGACGCTGTGCAGAGAAAGCATGGATACATGCACTTGCTGGAATTTGGCCGCAAGCAACTGCAAATATAGACCTCTGCAACTTTAATGGAGGCTATAAATAGAGGCCATCGCCTTATTTGAGGTGTGAAGAAAACTGCAGGCCAAACCAACTAAGAGGGTGAGGTTTTGGGTGTACACTGGGATTGGGGCAGAGAGAGTGAAAATTCCATTTAAGATCTTTCCTTATATATAGTGATATTCTTGTTGTTTCTCCCGTGGACGTAGGTTTAAGCCGAACCATGTAAGTTACTTGTGTGATATCTGATAAGTCTGAGAATTGATTAATTCATATATCAATCTAATGAGTTACAAATGGTATTTATATACAATTCTACAATGGCTGTTCTAGATAGGATCCAGTAAGATAAGGCATATCAAATCCCATATATTATGGAGTTGCAGTTTTGACTTGACTTGGTATGTCCTAACACTCCCCCTCAAGTGGGCATGTGAACATTGAGAACACCCAACTTGCGAATAAGGTAGTTAAAGTGAGATGCACCAAGAGGTTTAGTAAATGCATCTGCAAGCTGCTGGGAAGTGGAAACATGGGCTGTACGAATCAAACCAGCGGCAATCTTTTCGCGAATAAAATGGCAGTCTATTTCGATATGCTTTGTTCTTTCATGAAAGACTGGATTAGCGGCAATGTGAATGGCAGCCTTGTTATCACAGAATAGTAAAACAGGTTGCGGATGTTGGACGCCGAGATCGTGCAGCAGAGATAAAAGCCAAATAATTTCGCAACATGTAGTAGCCATGGCGCGATATTTTGCTTCCGTGGATGAACGAGAAACAGTGGATTGCTTCTTGGACTTCCATGAAATGGGAGAAGCACCTAACATGGCGCAGTAGCCTGTAATTGATCGTCGCGTTTCTATGCAGCCTGCCCAATCCGAATCACAAAAAACTTGTAGAGTTTGGATACTGGAAGAAGATAGCAAGATACCCTGACCAGGTGTTTGTTTGAGATAACGAAGAACTCGATGAGCCGCATCAAGGTGTGGTTGACGCGGGGCATGCATGAACTGACTCAATATATGTACTGGATATACGATGTCCGGCCGTGTGATTGTAAGGTAGATGAGACGGCCAATAAGTCGACGATAGCTTGATGGATCTGAGAGGGCTGGACCAGCAGAGTTAGTGAGTTTTAGATTCTGTTCCATTGGAAAAGTAGCAGGGTGGCCCCAAGAAAACCACTATCTTCAAGAATTTCTAATGTATATTTTCTTTGTGAAAGAAAAAATGCCACGGCGAGAGCGTGCAACCTCAAGTCCTAAAAAAAATTTAAGAAGACCAAGGTCTTTAATTTTGAATTTGGCTTGTAGAATAAGCTTGAGAGCATTGATGGAGCGAATATCATTGCCAGCAACAATGATATCATCGACATATACAAGTACCACAGTGATGGAAGCGCCAACTGAACAAGTGAATAAGGAGTAGTCAGCCTTTGATTGAGTAAAACCAGCATTAAGGATTGCAGTAGATAACTTGGCAAACCATTGGCGCGATGCTTGTTTAAGCCCATACAAAGATTTGTTTAAGCGACAGACCCGAGGCTCCCCCTTACGAGCAAAACCAGGGGGGATAGTCATGTAGACTTCTTCATCAAGGTCAACATGTAAAAAAGCATTATTTACATCAAGTTGATGCAAATGCCAATTGTTGATAGCAGCAATGGCCAATAGACAACGGACTGTTACCAATTTGGCAACAGGGGCAAATGTCTCATGATAATCCAATCCTTCTTTCTGGCTATATCCTTTGGCGACGAGGCGCGCTTTATATCGTTCGATAGAACCATCAGACCTGTGCTTGATTTTGTATACCCATTTGCAGCCGATTGGTTTTCTTATCGGGAGGTAGTGGTTGTAAGGGTCCAAGTGTTGTTGTCCTCCAAAGCACGAATCTCAGCAGCCATGGCATCGCACCACTTAGGATCATTGATAGCTTGTCTGAAATGACGAGGTTCTATAGAGGAAGAGATGGCTACAGAAAAAGCACGATGAGAGGCAGATAAATTTTCATATGATAAATAATTGGAAATTGGATGCAAGGTACCTGAATGATGAACGGTTGGGGAGGATGATGATGAAGTAGAATAAGGATTTATGGCCAATTGACAATGAAAATCTTGCAAATAGGAGGGGTGTTGACGAGTGCGAGTGGATCACCTTTGCGCCGGTGGGGCCTCTGGTAGTGATGGCTCGAGTGGAGATTTATCACTTAGATGAGTAACTTGTGCTGGAGATGTAGGAGTGACATCAACAACATGTGTAGGAATATCAACAACAAGCTCTGGTGTAGGAGTGACATCAACAACACGTGTAGGAGGTTGTCCTTGGATGGGTGGGGGGAGTGGCTGGTCATGAGAAACATCATCATGATCTGGAATGGGGCAAGGTAGGACCAATGGGTGTGGGTCAAGATCTTGAGATTGAAAAGGAAAAATAGTTTCATGAAACACAACATCACGAGAAATAAAAAGAGTCTGTGTATCAAGATCAAGAACTTTATATCCTTTCTGACCATGTGGATAGCCAAGGAAGACACATTTCTTTGCCCGTGGGTCAAACTTGGAGCGATGTGAGGCAATAGTTGATGCATAACAGAGACACCCAAAAACTCTTAAATGTGAGTAAAGAGGTACTTGTATATGTCGATGATATCATTGTTGCTGGCAATGATATTCGCTCCATCAATGCTCTCAAGCTTATTCTACAAGCCAAATTCAAAATTAAAGACCTTGGTCTTCTTAAATTTTTTTAGGACTTGAGGTTGCACGCTCTCGCCGTGGCATTTTTCTTTCACAAAGAAAATATGCATTAGAAATTCTTGAAGATAGTGGTTTTCTTGGGGCCAACCCTGCTACTTTTCCAATGGAACAGAATCTAAAACTCACTAACTCTGCTGGTCCAGCCCTCTCAGATCCATCAAGCTATCGTCGACTTATTGGCCGTCTCATCTACCTTACAATCACACGGCCGGACATCGTATATCCAGTACATATATTGAGTCAGTTCATGCATGCCCCGCGTCAACCACACCTTGATGCGGCTCATCGAGTTCTTCGTTATCTCAAACAAACACCTGGTCAGGGTATCTTGCTATCTTCTTCCAGTATCCAAACTCTACAAGTTTTTTGTGATTCGGATTGGGCATGCTGCATAGAAACACGACGATCAATTACAGGCTACTGCGCCATGTTAGGTACTTCTCCCATTTCATGGAAGTCCAAGAAGCAATCCACTGTTTCTCGTTCATCCGCGGAAGCAGAATATCGCGCCATGGCTACTACATGTTGCGAAGTTATTTGGCTTTTATCTCTGCTGCACGATCTCGGCGTCCAACATCCGCAACCTGTTTTACTATTCTGTGATAACAAGGCTGCCATTCACATTGCCGCTAATCCAGTCTTTCATGAAAGAACAAAGCATATCGAAATAGACCCACTCCAATCATCATCCTCGAGGATAGGTCCTGTATGATACAAAAGGTCGGAAAGAAAGTTATGGAACAATTGGAAGAACGAGTGAGTTTGCTAGCAGATATAAGATTGAAGTTAAATGAAGGAACACATAACACATTCTCCAATATAATAGATTGGAATAAAGAAACGGTACCAATATGAGAAACAGGTGCAAGGCTTCCATTAGGAAGTGTAACTGACATAGAACCACGAGATAAAATGGATGTGAGAGAAGAAACAAAGCTAACGATGTGATCAGTTGCTCCAGTATCAATGATCCATGGGACATAAGTGTTGAAAGAACCAAGACAAAAGGAGTTACCAGAAAGATTGGTGGATGCTTGTGAAGTTCCTGCTTGGTGAGCCATAGGCTGTGAAGTATCCGTGTGAAGGAGAGCAAGTAGTTGATGATACTGCTCAGTTGTAAATGGCAGACTCATTTGAACTTGGCCAGTGCTTTGTTTAGCAGTATGTGGAAGGGCTTGATTTGCAAAAGCTTGTTTCCCATCCTTGTGTAGTCTATGTCCAGGTGGGTATCCATGGAGAACATAACATTTATCAATGGTATGTCCTACCCAGCCACAATGATCACAAGTAGGTCGCTCACGCCGTGAACCTTTGAAATTATGAGTCTGTTTTGGTGTGCCTCGACTATCTCGTCCGGGTGCATGACGATAGGAACCCGATTTGGCAAGAAGAGCAGCAACTTCATTTGTCTGTGGACTAATGTCACGTTGTCTCTCCTCTTGAAGTACCAAGGAGAAGACCTTATTTATGGATGGAAGGGGATCCATAAGAAGAATTTGGCCCCGAATAGCACCGTATGATTCATTGAGTCCCATTAAGAATTGCATTAGTCGTTCCTGTTGTTGGTAATCAAATAATATCTTCATTGCACCACAAAAACAGGTAGGTGCTGGCTGAAAGGTTAGGAGCTCATCCCAGTATCCTTTCAATTTTGTAAAGTATGCTGCAACTGATGTTTGCTCTTGAACAAGAGAACAAATTTATCTCTGAATTTGGAAAATTCGAGGAGCATTACTTTGAGAAAATCGCTCTTTTAGATCACGCCAGACATCATATGCCGATGCAGCATAAATGACACTTGCAGCAAGGTCTTTGGACAAGGAATTTAAAATCCATGATAGGACCATATCATTGCAACGTACCCATAGAGAATATTTTGGATCAGTGGTTGCTGATGGTTTCAAGATGGATCCATCAATAAACCCTGTTTTGTTCTTCGCACTGAGAGCCATGGTCATGGCTCGATTCCAGGTGGAATAATTATCACCCGTCAGTGGTTGAGAAACAAGCACTGTACCAGGATTGTCGGAGTGATGCAAATAATATGGATTAGAGGGATCGTCGGCCTTACCATTTCTAGCAGAAGAATTCTGGTTGCCAGTTGAAGCCATATCACCTGAGGAGAACAAGAAGATCAAGAAGTTGTCTTGAAGAAAGGGACGATGGAGTGATCGTCTTTCACGCTTATGAAATTCAAGTTGGCTTGAAGAGAACGAACATGTACTCTAATATGAACAGTAGAGTTGTTCTATGATCAGGCCCACTTAGATTGGCTCTGATACCATGATAAGTCTGAGAATTGATTAATTCATATATCAATCTAATGAGTTACAAATGGTATTTATATACAATTCTACAATGGCTGTTCTAGATAGGATCCAGTAAGATAAGGCATATCAAATCCCATATATTATGGAGTTGCAGTTTTGACTTGACTTGGTATGTCCTAACAATATCATCTCTTGTGTGGTGTGATTTTTTCTCTCTTTTGCCTATTCAGACCGAAGATAGAGAGGATCCACTACTCTCGTTATCAGGGGCGGCTTCAGAAATTCGAGTCAGTGGGGTAAAAAAAAGACGTATCTTCCGCAAATCGAATAAATTTATTTTCTCCTTTATCAACATCTGTCATCTACTTTCGATAATTCGATAAACATCATATAAAATTCTTAAATAATCTATTTTGGAGAATCCGACAAAGATAATAATGAATTCTCAAATAAAAATATATAAAAATTTTAATACATTATTACTAATAGTTCTTAATCCAAAAAGAAATTTCAAATACAAAAACTCCTAATATATAGCTCTGTACAGACAAACCTAAGGGCAAAAGAAATATTAAATTTGACATGTATTAATGTATATGCACATGCATTTAGTGCATAATAGAGGGGGGAAATCAATTAATTACAAAAATCAATAGTTCATATCTGTTTGAAATACTATACCTAGGAGGCTAGGACAAGATAAAGTAGTATTGTAGTAGTCTAGTCTCTTAACCTAACAAGGCACCACTGCAATCACGGCACAAAAGAAAGAAATGTAAAAAGGTTAGATACAAGTACTTAATAAAAGGACAAAAAGATAATAAAAAATTGAAAAAAAGTTGGAGACAACTTTTGCAAGAGAGAACATGTTAACAACAACAAGTGGCTATTGGAGGACTTGAAAATGGTTAAACTTTTAAATTGAGGGGATAAAAAAATTTAATTTTATTTCATATCTCAGTGGGGTCAATTGACCTCACTGTGGACCAAGTAGCACCGCCCCTGCTCGTCATCCGCGGCCTAACGAAGGAGAACAAATGTGCTCCTTGTTGGTTTTGTTTCAGAACCATTTGAGTCAGGAGGAAGACGATCAGAGAAGGAGGAGGATCGTTCTCCTTTTTTGTGTGTCAGTGGCTCGATTCTGAGTTTAATCTACGTGCCGGAGAACAAAGATGGTTGATTTGGTGGAATATCGAAAAGGCAGCAGAGAATCCGCAATCTGCATCTTGCCATCGCTGAAGAAGAAGAACGGGAAAAATAAACCTGATCAGGGTTGTGATCAAGAAGGTAGGCCGCAATTTTTATCAAGAAGCTTGATTTGTATGAAATAGCCTCCCTCGTTGTCATCCCCCGAAGATTAGGTCGGATCTTAACCCGATCCCCAGGGCACAAAAATCGAGGCGAATTCAATTTTTCCCATCCAATTACATTTATGGCCCCAATTTCGGGTGGATCGAGGTCCGCAATGAGGTTATGAATTATGATCAGTCAGCATAATCAAATCGCAGAATCATCAATACATATAATATGCGCAGATGATGAGATAAACACATTATATATAAACACTGAGTGGAAGCAAGTAATAGAAGTGCTTTGAGCTCCATAAAGTTACAAAATGATTTACAACCAATGGTATGTCCATGGCCCAAAATATACATTTAGGTCACCAAATAAATAAGTCCAAAAGGGCAATGATGAAGGCACTATGGCACAGGCACGGCGTCCTCGAACTACATCGGCGGCGCTCCACTCATGATGTCTGCTATCATGAGGAACCTCCATGACCGTCTCATCCTCCGGCTCCTCTGTGGCATCAGTACATGAGCACCAAATGTAGTATCATAAGATTACGGTAATCTGACAGGCAAATAAATGCGAGTAACAATATAATATGCATCAAGTAGAATCAAAACAATAATAGATCAATTGAATAACAACATACATAAGGCTGAGCGTTAAAACATGAATAAATACCAACCACATGAATCATATGTAGACAAAGCCCTAACTACACACTTTAGCAACATGGCAACCCTCAGTAGGCCCAATCAGAATAGACCCATGCAAGCTTGTCAAGCCAATAAATGCAAATAGCTCAATTGTACATTATCTCACATAATGTACACTAGCCCCATGGCGCACAATCACCTCCCAATCTATAGACAGTAACCACACACACCCCACAACCCTAATCCATGAGGAGGCGCTCTAAACTGTGGAAGGCTAAACCACCTAGGGGTGGCTGATTTGAAGAATCAAGGACTACACACTTAGGGTCTCAACCAAACCTTTGTTGGGTACCACCACCAAACACACAAAAGAGCCAGACAAAGAGGACTACCCCACACACATATTTCATATAACATACGCATACCACAACGAAGTAGTCCTCGATACCCAACACCTCATAACAGTCCCACACACATAAAACAACAACGGATAGAGTGGGTACATGCTCGGGTCATATAATATGCAAAGTCACTAACCTACCGGATAACAGAATTAAAGAGCCACGGGGGAAGGTACTAACTGACCTACAGGGGTGGATATAGGCACAATCACGCGGGTACGGTCGCACCCATTAAACTGCAACGTGCTTTAAAAAATTCAATAAAAATTGTGGGTCTACCCTTAAAACCCATATGAAAGTCCTCGGTTTGGCCTCAAAACCAAACTATCTATTAAGGTTCGCACCCCTCAAACGTGGCGACCTAGGTTTAGGGTTGTCCTCTACTTATAGGGTCCATATGGTCCATCATAATGGATCCACGGCTCGAGATGCCTGTATAGTTATTTGGTGCTTCCGAAGTTATTGGCACCCCAAAATCCCGCTTGCCACTCACATGGCTCCACACAGGCCCCATACACAAAACTGAACCACCCGTTAGGAGATGTCAAGCTCACACATGCCCTCATTAATAGACCAATTCATTAATAGACGAATCCTAATTTATAAATTACCAAGGCTAAGAGTCACGATCCTAGGGGTGTGGGTCCCAAATCCCCAAAATCTTAAATTCTGGAGATGTGTTCGTGGTCCAGTCGACCGGGGAGTCTTACGGCGAGCTTCACAATCATCCGTGAGTCAACGAAAGGGTGGGACTGACAGGCATTGTCTCAGGTTTGGTGGTAACCTAAGACAAGGGAGTTCTCTCGGTCGACCGTGGCGCTACCATGATCGACCGTGAGAACTCTACGATTAGCTTTCGGCTAACCGAAGGGTCCTCTACAATCTCCTAACTAAAGCTTTATGGTCGACCGCGATTCCTCCACGATCGACTATGGAGCTTCAGAAACGAACCTAGAATGGTTCAAGGGTAGGTTTCAAGGGGCCTTTCCCTAGGATCCAAATGGGTTTTCTACCACTTATTAGGACCATTCCTGGTAGCATATTCCACACCTTCAACCATTAAGTTAGGGGGCATTAAGCCCATTACCATAAAACCCATTAATTTCCTACCCACTACCATTAATGATTAATACTAAGAGCTTGTAAAATGGGTAGCTACACAATCAATGCATTGAATCAACGATCAAAGCATAAAAATAAGGTTACTACCATTTATTCACTTGCCTTTTAGTTGATTGCATAAAAACCTCTTTCCTCGAAGTCTAGGGTTAGTCCAAACTTGCACACCACACCACCTCCCACTAAACCTAGCTAGGAATTCTTTCCTTTAATTAAAGCTGAATGTTGGTTGAAAAAAAAAAAAACCTAAAAAAAAACCTCAATTCTGGCCTTAGGAGAAGCCACATCAGCTTCTTGGGGCCCTATTTGTGGATGTGTCATTTCAAAAACACACAATATGTGCATTTTCAATAAAACGTGTCTCTTGGGCTACATATGTGCCTTTTCAATAAAATGTCTCTTGACCCATTTGTGTGGATGTAACCCAATTCAAAGGGATGCCTTCCAACTCTATAATTCGTGTTATTTCATGATTCCTTTGTTTTTAAGATAAAATGTATATGCTGACGTGGATTACGGAAAGAAAGGTTTGGCTTTTATAAATTTTTTAATATGTTCATTTTCAATAAAATGTCTCTTGGGCCCATTTATGTGGATGTAACCTAATTCAAAGTGATGCCTTCCAACTCTATAAGTTAATGTTATTTTACGATTCCTTTGTTTTTAAGATGAAATATGTATGCTGACGTGGATCAAGGAAGAAAGGTTTGGTTTTTATAATTTTTTGGTTGATTTGAGTTTTTTGATTATTTTGTCATAAATAGATTTATATGAAAGGGATATTAGTTTTAATATATTATTCAGGTTGCATGATACTTAACATCGCACAGGGGCTTCATGCTAGTCCCTTTTCTACATGCAAAACAAGAAGAAAAAATGCTCCTAAGCCATGAAGGCGTGCTCCTAGTGAAAATGTCCAGCCCGTTTGACATGCCTAAATTCGTAGCCCAACTCTATTCATGTAGGGCCATCTTAATGGACCAAGTAGGTCCTACATGGATGTGTCCTTCTCAACAAATGCAATGTCCTTTAAACATATCTAGTGTGCTAGCATGCGTTCTTTCAGCTTTACTGAGTTTTTTGGTCTCCACCTTTAACTCAGGAGTGCTTCACTTTGTAGAGGAAAATTTTTTTAACCCTCAATCTCCTATGAGAGAGTTCTGCTTGGCAACCATACAAAACTATTAGTATTTACAATTATAGATGGTGGAGATTGAAAATCTCGCACTCTCTTTGTACAAAGGAAAAGTTTTTCTCCACTAAAAAGGTCTTACGGCTCAAAGAAGTTTGACAAGACAACTCATATGGGACCCACCTCATCAGGTGAACTCTTAAACTCTAACACTAACTCTTGAGTCCCACTTTCATAGATGCGTTTAGAATTGAAATTACCCCAAAAAGTACAAACATACTTCATCCAGAGTGTATGCATGGCAGGTACACTCAAAAATCACTTTTTGGGCATATCGATCATGCACCACCTTTTGATGGAAGCACTGTAGTTAGCGCTCTCTAATCATATTCAAACACTTATACCACCCTCGGATGTCTTGATGAGAATCATTAAAAAGTGTCCATGCCTTTTGTGCCACAGTAATCAATCAAATAGACTTTAATTCTCCTATGATTTTATTAGTCAAATGAGAAATAATACAACTCTTCTCCTTTTGTTTGAGTTTGGGACTTTCTTATAACAGCTTCTGTAAGTTCTACTCTATTAGATGAAAAATAAATAAAATTTCGAGTTTACTTCAATTTTCATGTTCAAGAATAAGAAAAGCAGAAGTCCCATATATTTGAATCTTCCCATCGCAAGTGCAAATGACAAACAATTACATTAATTAAAGTTGTAAAAGTAAGTTTATGAGAATATAGGAATAGGAGAATAGCTCATGTCGGTTGAATATTTCGTGTCTCACTAACTATTCAGGGTTTGATTATTGAGTTTTCTCCTTTAGGTCATTAGGTCTCTCTCTACGTGAGCGGGTGTTATCTCTCAATTATTGGACCAAATTGTATACCGCACGGCAGCGTTTCTTTGACCTAAGTTGAAAATCATTTAAGAAAACTTGCATATGAAAAACTCCTTATTTGACCTTCCTTGACCCAGACAGCATCGGGAACAAATTTAAACACGCTACATATATAAGAAAGTGGCCATAGATTTGAATCATCAACATCTATGTTCATCCACAAGGAGGTGCACCATGCAGTCCATGGCGTGAGCCAGACGGCTCAATGAGACATGATAAAAAAAAACATGCTTATCAGTGGCCAAGATGGCCTCCACCTATCCATTAAACCTAAGATTAGAAAAATTCCCTAGGGGAAAGCCTTTTGGAAAGTGGAAGATAGCCATGATAGATGCCATTGTATTTGGACAAATTCCATCTCATTTGTAGAGTCCCTTCATTTTGTAACTTCTTTCCTGAAATATGTTCATACATCACTTAACACTTTTCTTCCCCAACTGTAGCTGCATAATCAATCTCACCATGATGGTCAATTTACACTATAACAAGAGCATTTCCGGCCTCTTATTTCTTCACATAAAAAATATACAAGTATTTTCTCTATATATGGTTCATTACTTTATTGAAGACTTAGGTGAAAACCATGAAACTTAAAGAAGAAAATGGGCCAGTTCAATAGTGTAATTGGAGTACTTGGATCCGGTTACATAGTGAAATGATCCCATGCTTCCATCACTGTACTGCCAATGGTAGGTAAAACATGATTAATTATCCTTTATGCGCTCTCTATATTTGTATGTTTGCAAGGATTTTGAGAATTTTTGTTTGGGGGGTTATGAGTTCTCCCAATATTGTCCCCCATCTAATTTTACAGATATTTACGTACAATGTAGCATTATGAAAATCGGAAGTCAAATAATACTATGGCAAAAAATGATGCTTTACGGTCTGAATTTTATGAATTCTATCATTCAAATAGGGAAATAAGAACTCTAAAGGGGCAACATCTGTCATTGGTATATGAAATTATCTAGAAAGGAAATTCCGGTCAGAAATACGGCCCATTAGATCTATTTCAAACTTCGCTTCAAACATACTCTCATACATTGTTAGAATAGTTGTGTAAAACAACATAACTACATTTTACATATATTCAATACAATGGTATATGTCACTCGATCTAATTAATGCGGGCTTTGGATTAGTTCCTTCCTACACAAAGGTGTCCATATGATAAAGGTGGATTTGATCACCCCCAGGTTCGGCTGTTGTCAGCATCAGTGGGTCATTTCTAAATTATCATTAGGAAATTCTTTCCAGGATTAGAACCCTATTCGGGTCCAGGTTACAAGAGCTGCAGTTACACCTGAAGTTAAATTGTAGATCCCACCCTAGACAGGAATCAAGGGTCAGAAATTGGACCTCACCCCAATGTAGATTTACTTATGTAAACCCATGGACCCAAACATGGTTATTTGGGGTTCTTTGATATAAAATCCATAGACCCAGACTTGGCCCTAATTGAAAATGGGTTCAAACTCCAAATCTTATTCCTCACCTGTCGAGATCAACTTCTCTGTGTTTTCCCTCATAAAAAAAGGATTTTAGTCTCCAAGATCAACCAATAACTATCCGACAATAATGTTGTAAATGGATGTCATAGTCTCTCCAAACCACCAATCCAAATCCAATGGTGTCACTCTCTGACTTCCTATGACAGGCAATGTCCCATCAAAGCTCATTTGATCACCACATGGCATTATGCCATATGTATATGTGTAGTGGAGCCAACTATTAATAGGGATCCTAAGATTTTACCCAATAGGAGTTCATCCTATTCTAATATTGACTTTTTAATTGATGGAAAATATGATAACGAATATTTATAAAATTATATTAAGTATTTTTAATCAGATTTAATTTTACAATGAGACTAACTCTTATTAAAATAAAATCAAATGATATTCTATAAATAAAAAAAAATTTATTTTGAGCGGATTGGATTTCTACAATAAACCTCATTATGGAATTCCAGACCTTTGCCTCAGAATTTCTCTATGACAAGACGTCAGAGGGTTCCACTCTTTGCCATATTCATGTGTGTATACATGCCTATGTCTTGGCTAGCTCCATTAGGGATCCCATGCAATTTACATGGTCTAACAAGGAGAGATTGGTTCTATAGTAAGATCGAGCATATAATTAATAATGTGTACGTAACATTATGTTAATCACATAATTAATCATACGTTCAATATATAATGGGATCAACTCTTGTTGGATTAAAATTTGAGGGCTTTCCAATTAATATTGAAGTGTGGGCACTCATTTTGAATGTTTTGTGTTTTTAGTGAGTAGACCCTTCAGCTCAACTCATGGCAAGTGTGAGAGAGACAATTAGAGGATCGAAGATAGATTAAGGGGGCATTTGTGCGACGAGAGAATACCGAGATTGTGAGGAAACTTGATTTAAATTTCTGTAAAACCTACTCTTACATTGGTTGGTGCTAAGCACTATCCTCCTAAAAATGGAAAATAGATAAATTGAATATTTTCCTTGATAAAGAGGATTTAAATTCCATATTGGAGGGATAAGAATGCATAGATATCACAAACAAATCCTATGTAAAATAGTGAAAGCAAGTCAAAGGTGCAATGGCCGCCCTTCCTGGAAAAACCAAGTCATATAACATGTTGAGATTCAAGAGAAAGTGCAATGGATAGGGGCCGCGTTTTTCATGTAGCCAGCTAGTGGTTGATTCCCACCTGTACTGCACCACTGACCTAATCTAGCACACATATACACACTGAAAAAAAAAAAAAATTTACAGCAAGTCTAGATTCATCAGGCCCATGCATAGAGATTCTCTTCATTCATCATACACCTTTTTATTTTCTGAGGTGTACAGTCTCAGTCTCTGTGAGAACTCTCCCTACCTCCCCACGCATTAGGTAAGTCAGGCATTTATCTGTGCAAGTTGCACCAGGGAGAAAGCATCCTGCATGTGATTTTTTTTTATTCTTTTTTTTTTCTGTACCCCTATGAGAAACCACAACCAAGAGGGCCGGAGAGAAGCGTGGTCACACAAGACGGAAACCCATAAATATATCCCGCAATTGCATGGGTGAGGAACGGGGTATCCAACCAACTAAGCTACCCCTATGTTCTAGTCCAATTAAGTTATGTCTACCACTAAATTGTTCACATAAAAACATATGGTTTGATCCACGCCTAGAATGTATGCAATGTGGGTCTCAAATGATAAACGACCTTGATTTACATTTGCAAGAGTAAGTGTGTAAGTCACGGGCCTCTTTAAAATTGTGCCTAATGCAGTAACTTAAGTTTATCATTAGAGATAAAAGGCTGTAAGTTATGGCATTTTGTTTGACAAACTTGGGCTCCCATAAATGATCCCATGCTGATGACTGAATGAGACTAACTGTCCATGTAGTCCACCTTTCATAAACTAATGTAGGCAGGGATTCTCCTTGCTTTAAAGAAGGTGCTGATCTAGTATTCTTCAAAGTTCTTGTGTTCTCAGATGCTTTGGATGTGGTGGACACTGTTAATAGGAGTGAGGATTGGTCTATCAAAGCCATCCTGTCAGACCTTGATTCTGTTTCTAACTGTTTTGATTCTATTGAGTTGTGTAACATTCCTATAATACTTAACTAGCACAATGACCCGTGATAAGCACGTGCATGACCCACATGGCTAGGGTCCTCATCCATATTACTACTTTTGATATTATAGTGTCCACAGGCTTCTAAAGAAGAGAGCGACAACGAAGAAGAGAAGAATCAAAGAAAGAAAAGGGAAGACCCTAAGTCTTCCAAAAAAGAGAAAAGAAAGGAGAAAAGGAAAGACCACAAGTCTTCCCTTGAAACAAGCCAAAAGCTAAAGATTATTTTACTCCGCTGGCCCTAATGTGATACTTGGTGGTAATTCTTTTCTTCCACTCTAAGAAACATGCACATTTCATTGATCGTTTTCTTTTCTTTCCATTTTTTCTTAATCCTCTTGATGGTTAAGCTTAGTTTTTTTTTTTTTTTATTATTTCCATCTACATCCTAATTAACCATTACTAGTATATACGACGATACAACGTACGTGGCCTCAGGTGGGCTCCACAAATGGGTCCTCACAAGAATATAATCCTATCAAACCATGATCTTGTTGATGGATTTTTAAAGACTCTTGAGACTAATGCTGTTGAATGTGGCCTGGCATATTGAAGATTAAATGAAAGTTTTCAAAACAGTTTTAAAGTATTGGCCTAGCTATAGAAAATGATCATGGAGAAGGTCTCCAAGCTTTTGAGTTGGCCTAAAAACATGTGTTGCTGTTAACTTATCAGAAATGTATTCACACTAGTATGAATAGAAGAAGGGTAATTTTCACCTATGAGACTCCCACGCAGCCACCATGCTCAGATTTCAATGCATGCCGTTAATTGGGGGTTAATGAATATAAAGGGATTGGCTCTTGAATTATTCTCTAAGGCCTGGGTTCAGAGGATCTAGACTTTCATAACATTGTGTAATAGAAGGTTAAGACTATTTATTAATATTTGTGGACATTTGCTCCCTATGTAGGTTTTGCAAGTCTAGAAAGCTTGTTCCCACAAAGACAGACAGACCATGTTTGTTTCTTTTCTTTCCATGTACTACAAACATATGTGAAAAAAAAACAAAAAAATGTAAGAGTAGTTAGGGTCATTAATTACCTGAGAGACCCATCAGTCTCAAGAAACCAGTTTTGATTGACAAACATAAGTATCAATCAATAATAGAGGATTTCCTTCTGAAAAAAGATCATGGGTTCTAACCGTTATTGGAGGCTAATTTAATCATGCTAATTTAACTAATACTACAAGCAGTAGTATATGCAAATAAGATGTTTTATTGTGATGATTTTTTGTTCAATTGGCTGCTAAAACCAAATATTCTTTAAATTTTAATGATAATGGTTTTGTTGCAATGCAATTGTCCCATGTGTCTAGAGCAAATGGATCCATAATTTAGTTGGCTGAAATGGAAAATTACATGGAACTATTTTTAGAAACTAATGTTACTCAAAGGTTTTCTTGCATCAACGAGTCAATGGAAGTCAACTCAATTCATGTTTAAGTACTAAATAAGATTGAAGGAGAATTTTCAAGAGAGAATTGGATCCTTAATTTTTAAAAGCTTAACTTACCCGGCCGATAAGTGGGAGAGGCAGGGACTTCACGTGCCTAGGGCATAGTCGCCGTCGGTTCTCGAAGAGCAAAAAAAAGAAGAAAAAAGATTATTTACACCTTCAAAGACACCTACTTCCTTGTCACTCATCCTATGTAAGAGAACTAATTCTCTATGTATTGACACTCATCCACATTGACATCTACCAGATTATTATAAATACAGTTGGATTTTAAAATAAAAAGGCAGCTTATATAAGGTTTAAACCTTTACAGCTTCTAAATTAAGTCATATGATGATTAATTTCATTTCCTTACCAAAAAAAAAAAAAAAACGAAACAAGTTATATAAGTTTTAAAACTTTAGGGCCTCTAAATTAAGTCATATAATGATTTCATTTCCTTACCAAAACAAAAAAATAAAAACTAAATAATTAAAAATAAAATAAGTTCTAAGTCTCTTAATTCACATGTAGGTGGCTAGTTTGGTTCACCCACTTGTAAAGTCAAGTAGGGTGAAGTTAAGTTAAACATCACATCAAAAACAGTTTTTACCAAAGTTCCCTCCATATTTTTCAAAAAAAAAGTCAAAAACAACTACATTTATTAACTAAAAGACAAAAAAACTCCATTTCTCATACTAAAAGTCAATAATATTCCATCTCCAACAACTAAAAATAAAATACCATCATAACCCACTATATTTTTTATTCATACTTTTTATTTCACTTCACTCCACCTGATTTTAAAAGTAAAGTGCCAAACTAGCCCCACCACGGCCCTTACCTATCCCCTCTAAGTTGGAATATTCTTTATACCTTGACAGTGATAAAACATCTAATCTTAAAAACAATATCAATTTCTTTCGAGCAACACTATTACCATGAAAGCCATACCTCCACTAATAAAATTGGGGATTAGGACAAAAGTCTGGCACATTGAAAAGTACCTTAAACTTAAAGTAATTGGTACTTCAAGTCGGGTACCAATAGAAAAACTAAATAAAATAAAATGAGGTGATTGGTCCCATAGACATAGCAATATAGCAAAGTCGTAGGAACACTGACTCCATAGAAGTACAGGGCTCAAGCTATGGAAACAGATTCCCTTTTTGGACCAAACAGGCCTCGGTGACGCGCATCCGCCCCCTTATGTTTATGTGTCGTGCCCCCTGTTTGGTCCAAACAGGGAATCCGGTTCCTCAAGGTATATGGATGTGAGACTTTAAGAACTATGTCTTGCCAAATATTCCTTTGTAAAAAAATCAAGGTTTTGAAGACTCCTACAAAAGCAGGACTGAAGCCAGCTTGTTCATAGATCTATAATGGCATGGCTCTATGCCATGTGAAAGTTTAAGAACTACAACTTGCCAAATATTCTGTGATGAATTCTTTTAAGAATGGCCAACAGTCATTTTATAATGATACAATGGCTCAAAATGGAAATCCCAATTACACCCATAGCAGAAAACCTAATCATGCAATAAATAAGTAAATCTAATTAGAACTAGTCTAGTATGATTTAAGGGGCCATTTAGAAACTATAATCCAATTAATAAAAGCTAATTAGTGTTATGGAAAGTGTGTGTTGGCTTTCTATTTTGTAGTGAGAAGCCAAGTTTCTTTCTAATCAAGTTTCTTTGTAAATTAGGAATGTTTCTTTCTAATTAGGGCTTTCTTAAAATAGAGTAGGTAAAATTGACACATCCTTCCAATATTCCAACATTGTTTAGAATTATTTTCTCTAAATGACAACCTAAAAGCAAAACAAAAGAAAAGGAAAAAGCAAGGTGGTCCTTGTATTTGTTGCTCACATCTCTCCACACATGTATTTTCTAGTCTTTGAAGCAATTCAAGCATGCATTTACACATTGTAAATAAACTAAAACCTCCTAATTAAAGGAAATAATGTCTTCCAACAGGGGCAGAGTACAATTTTTGGTGTTGTGGAAATGCATGTAAAGTAAAGAGAGAAAAACATTGTAAGTTGTAAGCCTAGAAGGGGAAAGAGAAAACAAAGAAAAAGGTTAAAAAGAAACACCACTCAACTCAAAACCTCTCTTTCTTAAACAGGAGGGAGAATAAAAAGGTCAAACTTGAAAGTAGCTTAACCTCATTAGCAATTATGGCTTCTCTCTTTAATCTTATTCTATCGTGGCTTCTTGTGTCTCACATGCCTCTTTCTTCACCTCTTTACACTCTATAAAAGCACACATTTCTCTCCAACCCATTAACCCATCTCTCTCTCTCTCTCCCTCCAATAGAAATGGATGCTCATGGGAGAGGGTGTAGCTTTGAAACAGGAAGGGATGAAGAGGAAGACATGAGAAGAGGACCATGGACTATTGAAGAGGATATCATCCTCGTCAATTACATTGCCAAACATGGGGAAGGCAGGTGGAACTCGCTCGCTCGCTGTGCAGGTATCTATGCATCAAACCCATGATTCCTTTGATGGGAGTTTTCTTTTCCATGATATCACATATACCCAAAACTCCATATCAAGAATTTACTAAACCTTCTAAACATTTGTGTTCTAGTGATTTTGGTCTTCTTTGTGTTCACTTCAAGAATTCAAAGAATTGTGAGAAAAACAGGACTACTTTGATACAAATTTCAGCATAAAAACCATGGTTTAAAACATATTTGTGGACTCTAGCTATTAATCAAAGACCAAACTTTTTAAAATCGACGATAAAATAAAATTATTACAAATCTTCATTTTAGCTTTTGGATTGTTTTAGATGTAAATAAAACAACAAAACAACAAATAAAGTTGTGGTGAAACTGAGATTTCAATACTTTAAATTGGTATTCGCTATGCCCCATGAAATAAAAACACATACACAAAAATCTCTATTATATTAGAACCAATGGTTAGAAGAGAAAGTTGGGTTTTTTAAAATGAGAGGAAGGACTACATTGGTTTTGAAATACTTATTGTTAAGAAAGTAGAGTCTTTTTATGAAAAGAAGAGACTTGAGGAAGAAACCCTTGAATAATTACAAGTATATTGAACTGAGCAAATTGAGTTTTCTTTATTTTGATTTTTTTTTTCCTTCAAAAGTAAGTGATTTTAACCATGAAAACACATGTACACTGCAATAAGCAGGACTGAGAAGAACAGGAAAGAGCTGTAGGCTTAGATGGTTGAATTACCTGCGTCCAGACGTCCGACGAGGAAACATCACCCTCGAAGAACAGCTACTAATCTTAGAACTTCACTCCCAGTGGGGCAATCGGTAAGTTCTCTCTAATCTTATTTACTTTCTCGGATTATTTTGTCTTAGGCCTGTTTGTTTGCATGGATCAGTTGGATTCGTAAAAACACATGGTGATATGAGTTCCAGTAAAGGATTATTAAAGAGGTGACGGGTTAAAAATATAAAGTGAAAATATAGATTGAACATGCTTTTTTAAGATTGATTTACTAAGGTGATAGCTCTTCTTAATTTATTTTCAAACAAATTAAGGGGAGCTTATTTGATGGTCATTTATGTTTTTTACCCTTTGTCTCTTCAATTTAGCCAGTTTTAAGAGGACATTTTTCAAAATTCCTAAGAAATCAATTCTTTCAAACAGATAATCATAGACCCTTAATTCGTTTGACTGCTGAGAAAATAGGAGAAGAAAACAAAGGGAAAAAACTTTCCATGGATAATTTCTCTGCTCTCTCTCCAAATCCTTGGTTGTGAGTTTTTGAGACTGCCTGTGAAATCATAATTAGGAGGCCCACCTTGGGTATCCAAATGGCTTAAAATCATTATACCCTATGCCTTGGTGTTGGGCCAAATCTGACTCAATTGGGCATGTCCATCCTAGATGGTGTTCTCATACATGATTAAAACAAAAGCTAGAATTAAACACTTATTTTACAAATGATCAATCTAAAGTAGAACGAACTCCAATTAAAGTAAAACTTGGCCTAGCTCGAAATCCCAGGGAGACTTATAGTTCTTAGTTGCATTTAGAGTCGGGCCTGGATAAATTTATAGACCTAGACTTAGCCAAGTATGTTTGAAAGGTTACAGCATGGATTGAGGCTCCTGTATAATAAGGCATGCAAATCAGTCTCCTTCCATTTTTCCATAAGTTTCAGAAGTTTGAACAATTTCAACAAGTGCATGCATATGCAGCTATTGAACTTTGGGAGCCATAAATAATTCATGTTTTCACATCACCACACACTGATATTCGTCCAACTTTACTCCTTATACTCAATTAATTAACAACATGGTTTAAAATCTCGGTATTGGTCGCGGTATCGGCCGGGCCGAAAAACGATATCGTCGCGGATTTTCGGTCCGTCGCGGTCGTTGCAGGTGTGAATTTTTTTTAATCCAGAAAAATTCGCAAAAATATCCAAAAAATCCAAAATATTAGAAAATGCTGGAAAGCAATATTTTTTTCCATTAGTAACAACAATACATCAAAATCTCAGTCACCTTAGGTTATGAGTCATGTCGGTGTCGCTGTTCGCTTTCTTTTCCAGTATTTCATATAATGCAACCATTATTGATGCTCATGATCCAAAAGTATAGATCTATTTTAAACTAACACATTATCAATGCATTTGTGTGGAAAAATGTAATTAAGTTAAAAAAAGTCCCAAATTTTGGAAATAAAAAAATTTAGATCTACACTTTAAAATACTAGATCTAGGGAAAAATAAGTGAGTAACATCAAATCTAACTCAATATAAAGCATTTTGGTTCATGAATTAGTGTATTACACAATCTTTACTACTATATCATTCCAAACATAATTAATAGGTTTAATATCATATCTAGCAACTTATGATAATAATAGACATCCAGCACAAAAAGGAAAGACAACCAGCAAAAGAGTCCTAGCTATCAGAGTCAAATAAGATTATTTTGTCTTTATGATTGCCACTTCTTTAGAACATGCGCTTCACGAAGGGGTCCGGAGGCCCTTTTTTGTAAGTTCTTCTTTTGAAAACGAATATGTCCCTTCTTAAGAACCTATGTCCCTTTTTATATAGTCTCATAACTCTCGTTACTTATATGGTGGCTGCTGCTCTAAGGAGTATGGAGATGAGAGGAAAGGAGAGGGGAAGAAGATGAAGATGGGGAAAAAGGTAAAAAAATTTTAGGATTTTGGGCTTTTTAAATGATCTCGGCCGATATTTCTCGGTAATTCCGAGATGACGACCATATCGGCCGATATATCCCGATATTTTGAGGATATATGGGGCCGAATCGCCGAGACCGATATCTCAGTGAGATATCGGCTCTGTACCGGCTGATACCGGTTCATATCTATGGGCCGATTTTTAAAACTATGATTACCAAGCAACAAGGTGGCCCCCACCTATAGGAAAACTTTCATGGTAGTGGTTGATTTCCCTGCAAAAGTCCCCTCTCCAGAGTTCTCTCTCTCTCTCTCTCTCTCTCTCTCTCAAATTCCACTTCTTCCTCCTCATTTTATGCAATTTCCTTTCTGGGTTCTCTTCCTTTCATCTAATACCATTACTTCTGGGTGTTCTTCGTTTTGATTCCTTTCCAGATGGTCCAAAATTGCCCAACACTTGCCAGGAAGAACAGACAATGAGATAAAGAACTACTGGAGAACAAGGGTGAAGAAGCACGCCAACCTCCTCAAATGCGACCCCAACACCAAGCAGTTCAAAGACGCCATGCTTCATTTATGGATCCGATTCCGGGCAGCTAATTCTGCAACTCCTTCTGGCAGCCACCACAACCCCACCACCACCCACCAGAACCTGACCGACGGGCTGGCCTGCCTACCTACCCCGGCGCATTCTAACATGGGTGCAACATCTGATTTCTGGGATTCTGATTTCCATGGAAATGAAACTAATCTGCAAACAGCCCAAGTTACCAGCTTGGAATCCTTGAGCCAATCCATCTGGTTATTTCAACCATGAGCATAACTTGGGCTTTGGTGGTGATACATGGGGCAGTACATGGAACATGGAGGAATTTGGATTTTCACAGCAACAGCAATAATGTCAATAGAGAAATTGAAGAGATTTTTTAAAAGATTAGTGGTTATGATATCTAGTATGATTTGTGTCTTTAATTTGGACCCTGATGTTCACAATGGGTAGGGGGCAACTTGGGTCCAGCTAAACCAGAGCCCACATGAAAACCCAATTCAGGTGGGTCATTTGTTGGGCTCCAGCATTTGGTATCAAATTTTATACAGGACCTCGATCAAATAAATATTATGATGAAATACAATGTGTTATATACTTATAAACCAAGATTCTATCCAGGATTTCGCCCATGAAAAGGATAAATAGAACTCATGTACACAGCCGACTCCAACATAGTTTGGACGAGGCTTTAATGATTATGACAATGATATTTATGATTAACACTCAATTTCAAGCCTTGCTTGTGCGCTAATAGAGACTTCGAGCTTGATTGGGTTGGGTTGGCTGTAGCTTGGCTGGTCAAGGGCTCGTGTTGAGTTCAAACTCACCTAAACTTGTCTAATTTTTGTACTATACATGTATTATATCTATCTATACAAGGCCTGTCCCAGTGCATACCTTGGTATGGACCCCTCTCACCTTTGGATGGTTAGATTCAGCCCTCAACCCCGCACAGGATCCAAATAAAGATGACCAATTGTGATCGCTGCCTAGGGTTCTGATGTTGGAGATGGGCCCAAAGTAGCCTCAAATCAAATGTGTTCCCCAAGTTCTATAGTAAATATCAGAAACATGATTGAAACTAGGGATATATACAAGCCGAGCTGAGCTGAGGTCAGTAAGCTTGAGTTTAAAATCAGTTTGACAATTGGCCAAAACCTGGCCCAAAGTGCTTGGCCTCACCCATGACCATCCCTGCCTTCCTATAGCCCAACATTAATGGACCTATTTGGTATGTTCGTGGACCAGGCCGGTCCGGGCCTGTCTGTAGCATATTTAGGCCCAGACCAACTTTAGAAACAAAGGTTCATATCCAGCACAAGCCCGACACCAATATTAACTGCATGGCCTAGCCCGCCGCAAACATGTCAGGCCAGAGCTTGCCCATTTAGTCAATCGCGCTAGTCTGAGCCGGGCTTCCATCCCTTGTTTGGGCTTTCTATGCCTCTCTTGAACAAGCTACATGCACTACTTATTTGCGACAAGTTCAGCCGGGTTCAGGTTTTTTTATCACTTCGCCCGGGCCCAAGCCAAATATTAATCGGGCCCGAGATTTAGATCTAAGTGCGATTCTAGGGATGTAGACAAGTCAGTTTCGGTCTGGATCCATCATGGACCTAAAACCTAAACCGGAACTAAACCTGTTTTTTCCGATTCCAAAATAGAAACGTTGATGAAAAGATGTAATCGAAACCAGTTATGTATGTGGGATGGGTCCAGATCTAGGTAGAGAGTGATATGGAGGAAAAAAAAACATAGTTTGAAAATTAAAGTAATATGTGGGGTCCCTAGTCCATGGGTCAAAACCAAGGTGGGATTAGACCCGAGAACGTTTAAGACACAGGTCAAAAATGATCCAGAGCCGGACCCATTTACTTATTGAGGTCTAAATATGGGCACAAATCTAATTTTTAAAGATCAGAACCTTCAGATAATTAGTACAAACGGGGACTCATTTACATCCGTATGCGATTTGAATGCTAAAACTCAAGGCCCGAACTCAGCCCAAAGCTTAACGGACTAGTAGACCAGTTCTTGAGTGTTTTGACTCCAATGGACCCTACTAGACTGGGACCCATCTCCAGATCCATTTAACAACCCTCTGATTTGACAAGCTTAATATAAAACATAACAAAACCAAGACCAAAAAGTGTTCTCTCTCTTCTTCCTTCATGGGAATGGGATCCCTCCAACCCCCTCTTCCTCTCCTTCACCACTCCAACTCCTCTTATCCTTCACTCCCTTCCCATTCTATCAAACCCCTCAAGACCAAAACCCCAGAAGCTCTAAACAAGCCTTCCTCTATTCCCTCTAAAGAACTTGGTCTTCTCCTCCAATCCTGCATAGAAACCAAATCATACCAACAAGGCAAAAGCATCCATTCCCAAATTCTCAAATTGAGATTTGAAAGAAACAGAGATTTGATCCCTAGGCTCATTAAGTTCTACTCTGTCTGCGGCCGAATCGGCATTGCCCGGAACCTGTTCGACAGAATTCCCAAGAGAAGTCTAAACGTTTTTGTATGGACTTCTTTGATTTCTGGGTACATTGAGAATGGTTTGCCGGGTGACGTTATCGGAATTTTCCTTGAAATGCTTGAACTTGGAGTTAAACCTGATGGGTTCACATTTTCTTCACTGCTTAAAGCTTGCGCTAATTTGGGTTTTCCCCCATTGGTGACTCAGTTGCATTCTATGATTGTGAAATGCGGGTGTGGGTCTTTTTTATCTGTGGAGAATTCTCTTATTCATTTGTATGGCTCCTTGTGTAGGGATGTGGAGTCCGCGTGCCGGGTGTTTGATAGAATGTCTTGTAGAGATGTAGTGTCATGGACTTCGATAATTCGGGCTTGTTGTTCTTTGGAGAAATATGGGGAGTCGATGGAACTGTTTTCTAGGATGCAGTTCGATGAAGGTATAAAACCCAATGAATTGACGGTGGTGTCTGTGTTGCCTGCTTGTGGGTTCTTCTCTTCTTTGAGAAGAGGCCAGGCGTTCCATGCTTATGTTATTCGAAATGGGTTTAGCATGAATGTGATTGTTGGTGCCTCTCTTGTTTCCATGTATTCTCATTGTGGACATCCTGATGATGCTTTTCTATTGTTTGATAGCTTAAAAGAACGGAATATTGTTCTCTGGACTTCAATGATAGAAGGTTACTCAGTCAATGGGCGATTTGATTCAGCATTAGAACTGTTTCATGTAATGCAGGATAATGGGATAGAGCCAAATTATGTCACCTTGGTAGTGATCTTATCTGCTTGTAGTCACGGTGGTCTCATTGATGATGGGTGGGAAATTTTCAACTCTATGGGGGATAAGTTTGGCATTGAACCTCGAGCTGAGCACTATGCTTGTGTGGTAGATATGTTGGGGAGGGCAGGGCAATTAGATGAAGCAGAGAAATTCATCAACACTGTGAGTTTGAAACCGAATGGCAGCATATTCGGATCCTTGCTTGGTGCTTGTGGGGTGTATGGTAATGTGGATCTTGGTGAGAGACTGGCATCTAGACTTTTCGAACTTGAACCAAACAATGCTGCTAACTATGTTATGCTTTCTAATATATATGCGGCAGTGGCAAGGTGGGATGATGTGGGAAGAATGAGACAGTTGATGGCAGCTAAAGGATTGTCCAAAGATCCTGGGTGTAGTTGGATTGAGACTAAGAACAAGGTCTATGTTTTTGGGGCCCATGACAGATCACATCCCGAATCAGATAACATCTATAGAATGTTAGAGGACTTGAGTGATCGAATCATAAAGGCAGGTTATGTTCCATCCACGAAGTTTGTGTTGCGTGATGTTGAAGAGGACGACAAGAAGAAATTGCTTTGCAGCCATAGTGAGAGGCTTGCTATTGCTTTTGGCTTGATGAAAACTCCTTCTGGGGTGCCAATTAGAATTGCTAAGAATATCCGTGTTTGTGGGGATTGCCATGATGCCATCAAGCTTATATCCAAAGTAACTTCGCGTGAATTGATAATCAGAGACACAATTCGGTTTCATCATTTTTGTCAAGGAAGTTGTTCATGTGGAGATTATTGGTGATAAAAAATGATGAATGGTGAATTATCTTGTTCAAGTTGTGAAAAGGAGAATCACTTTTCCATTTTTGAGCCATATAATTTGGTTGCATCTTCAGTTGGCCATATTGATTCATGGACCCTGCACTTGCAGACCACTGCTTAGTAATGAGTTGCCATCTAGAGATCTGATGTTTGAAGATTCCAGTATTATGAAAAGCAGAATCTCAACACTGGGCAAAATTGTTCAGCACTTGATGGGAGGATACATATCGATAAGGAAGCAGGTTATTCTTTTCTCTTTCTTTTCTTAGAAATCGTAGGACTTATATTGTTTCAAACTTTCAATATTCTACTCGTATTCGCATCCAAATATGCATCTATAATTTATACAGTTAGTTTTTATCTTCATATATATATATATATATATATATATTCTTTACATGTCACCTAATTGTACCAAATTTTATAAGTTATATATCTTAAAATATAATTGCTTAAATTGTACTCAACATACCCTAATTTCCTGGAATTGGCTGCAGTAGATGAAGATAAATGAATAGTTCCATTGACCCAATTAATTTTCAACATTCCAAATACCTGTCCCTATAAATTCGTTGTAACGATTTTTTTTTGTTTTTAATTATATCAAGAGGCTGATTTGAGGTGCTCATTCTACCCAACTCACAGAGGATTGGTGGAGTTGTGCGATACCATAGAGGAAGAGAAGCTTTCACACAACAAAGAATTTGAATATATTATTCCTCATGCACAACAAAAGCATATAAAGACCCTTGGGCTTTTGCCATATTAAATCCTTTTAAATGTGATATTTTACCCACACCTTCCTTTTCACTCTCAAAAAATAAAATAAAATAAGAGAGGCTAAATTTACTTGGTTGACACTGGTATTTCTGAACTCCTATCTTGCAAAACCTGATCCCACTCGTTTTGAACCATCTAACTGACCCGCAATATATGCAGTTGGTCATGAGACAGGTAAATCTGACCTACATCTAAATGGGTCTGATTAGGGTTGATACATGACCAACCGGCATGACCCATGACTCCTCATCTTCTCTTCTTTTTTTCTGCCTTGACTCCTCTTCTTTCGCTTTTCCTACCCACCTTTCTTACATTTCTTTGTTCCCTCTCTTTCTCAACTCTAATACTCAGTATTTAGAGATGAAAACTGGGCGGGGGCCCTGGCTCCCCATTGACCAGAGCGTGGCTCAGCCCATGCCATGCACAGGTTGTGATGGGCCAGGGAGCCATGGCCTGGCCCGGCTAGGCCCACTTCTCATCTCCATTATGGGTGGTGAGAGGACCAATGAACCTTGTCAAATCCTCTATGATATTGATGTAGATCCACATGGATATGAATCCGATGGCAGCTTAAATCTTATCATCTTTGTTATTGTTTTTATTAACACTAAAAAAAAGCGTTCATAAAAAATTAATGACAAAGCCTACATTCCTTAGGCACTGCATCTTCTAAATTCTAGTGATGGTGCATGTTTGCCTTCTTTTCGAGCATAAGCCGAAAGTGTTGAAGCTTGCAAAGTGCAAACACACACCAGAAAGGAAAACAAGAAAGAAAGGAAAGAAAAGTATGTGAAGGACTGAGTGTAACCCGTTCATAGAATCGCCAAACTCTTTGGAGGTCTTAATGAATTAAGGTGGAAATATGCAGAATTGCCCCAATCATGGGGAGCCATCAAATTGAATAGCAAAGAAATCCATGAATCTGGAATGGACATTTGACTTTAGAAAAAGAAAAAAAATTAGCGAATTGAGAACTATAAAAATTTTGGAAGGATGGTGGGCCAGCCCGAACTGCCAGCCAGGCACAGCCCAGCACATCACGATTGGGAGATGTGCCTTTGGGCCGTGCTGGGCCTGGCCCAGTCATGGCTAGGCTCAGTAAAAGCTGGCATGGCCCAGTTTTCATCTCTATCAATATCCTGCGAACATAGAAGAGTTAAAAGAGGAAGAGAGCTCTTCATAAGGTAGGACCCACACTCCACACTGACCCCACCGCCTCCACCCTTAGCTCCCTCACCCTTTTTCCATCCATTGCCAATCCCGCTTACCCATTGCCTCCTACAACAGCGCCCACATCATCATTCTTCTCCTTTCTTTTTTCTTCTTCTAAAATTGGAGAGAGGACACATAAAATCTGCTGCAGATTAGGGGGGGACCAAAAGCCCACTCACAGATTCATGCCTTTCCTTCTCCTTTCTGCAAAATAAATAAGGGAACAAAAAACCCACTAATAGATTCATGCCTTTCATTTGCTTTTCTACTAAATAAATGCCCAAAATAAAAAGGGGAGCGTTTTTTTTTTTTTTGGGCTTCTCCATAGGGTTTTTGTTCCATCTTATTGCATTCAAAAGTTCAAACCCTTAACATCTGGTTACCCAAATCAAAATGGGTTGTGCAGGTTCGGTCGGGTTGACCCACATCGCATGCAGGTTAAGATTCTCTGACCTGTTTTGAAAATGGCTCTGATATGGGTCAGGCATCAATGATTGGACCCTGTTGTCAACCTGACCCGTTTGCTACCCCTACTATCTTATGACTTGGAACACTGACAAGGGTTTTCCCCAAGGAATAAGAATAGTCCCTAACAAAACTAGATCAAAGCACATGAAAACCCAGAAACTGACATATTTCATTGTTTTTTGCGAAAATCACAACCCAAACATATAAGTTTCAGAATAAGGCGGGATCCTACCACAGTTGCCTTGCCTGCCCACTTCAAAATTCCCCCAAAACAAAATGCTGGCTGACTAAAGACCTTGGAGAAAGTACAACATTGCATAACTGAGGAAAACATGATTTGAATGGACACTCAACTACCTAGACATCATCATTACAAAAGCTGACTTTTACCCCTAACTGAATAATGTACTTGATCACTTTTTCAAAGATTGATGACCCCACTGAACTTGATGGCTTTGATATCTTGGCAATCAGTTTCCAATTTCAAACCTATAGACTTCCTAACTCTACCCAGTTCCCATCCCTTTCCTATCCCCATATTTTTTGGGCACCACTTTCCTCCATTGAGCCTCTTCCTCATCTCCAAAATGTCAGCATCATTTCTATGCAGAAGCACCCAGTTTTCATAAACTTCCTTCCCTCTCCCAATCTTTCACATCACCACCATCATCCTCGTTGTTGTTGTCACCATCATGATCTGTTGGATAGTACTTAGAGAAATGGCAGGGAGAATAATCATTATATCTTCTATTTTTTATCTCAACCTTATCTATCTTGAATTCAAGAATATTGATTAATACCTTGACTTTGCAGGGGTTGTAGGGGATGCAAAATTTTCTCCTCATGTGGATGTCCCAATCCGGACGTTAAAGAGGTGGGGGCCATGGGCCCATCAATAAACTTGAAACCCCTAAATTTCAAGGTGGCAATCGTGACAACGTCACCTGTCCGTATGCGGGAATGTCCAGAGGAGAAAATTACCCTTTAGAGGATTGTCCTGTTAAGCGCTTATTGAAGGATTACTGGTGATTATGCATTGCAAGAAAGGGCAGATGTCTACATAGGAACAGAATTGATTTAAAATTTATATTTATCTAATGGGCTTGACATGTTTCTATCTCTGTTTGTTGCCGATGCCTCTTGCATGATAGACCAGAAGATTGGCATTCATGGACATCCTCTTGAGATCCAAGTGAGATGAGTATTGATGTAATTTTGTGTACTATTGGAAAAGTGAACATACTATATGCAGAGATTTCATAATTACTGAGTTCACAGCACTAATTTAGTTATCTTGATTTTGTGTTATGTTAGTGGGACATCATATTTAGAATTGTTATATGCACCTAAATCCTGTGTGAGGATTAAGCTCAATTTTTAATTCAAGCTTTTAGGTTTGTATAATCTCAGTTCACTGCCAAATCTTCTGTATTTTAACCATTCAAAGAAAAAGAAAAAAAAATTTCCTTTGTATTTGAGGTTAATATTATCTCTTTATTGGATTTACTTTTCATTTTAGGTTTAGGACTTGCGAGTTGGATACCCATTTTTGTTAGTTACGTAGGATATGGTGGTCTAGGTTGGGTAAAAACATGTCCAAATCTGGTTCTTCATAGATAACTGATTCTGTTAATTTGTATCTGTGATTATTAGAATAGGATCTGCTCTCTATACACTGTTTGAAAATATGACCCACTAGAGCCCAGGTTGACCCATTTGTTTAGACTTCTTTAAGGAACCATTTCTACTTTTTAATTCCCTTAGTCTGCAGCAAAACTCCACACTAATTAGACATTTATACAGCTGTCCACTGATGGTTAGAACAGCATTTTGACATTTCTATACATACAGTATAGGTGGTGAAATACCTAATGATCCACAGTTCTAACCATATTGACTTTCTATAATGAGAACGGGTGATGCGTGGGATACTGAGAAATATAATTACGATTTGACTTTCTATGCTTATAGAGTTAGGCCTATCCGTCCAAATCCAAATGAGGCGAATCCCCCCCTCTTGACTATCTTCATGAAACTATCCTTGTTACTACTACCGTACATACTACTGTTACTGCTAGTGCGTCGGTAGTAGTAAATTGGGTAAATAGTCACAGGCGGGGAGCCTATATCATTGGACTTGATTTTACGTTGAGTACAGGCGGTGCAGCAGAGGAAGATACAGATTTAGATGTTGAAGATGGAGAACATGAAAATTCGATTGTTGCAGTAATTATAGTCTCACGGCAACAATGAATTTTCATGAAATAAGGTATATAGAGCCCAGGTTGACCCATTTTTTTAGACTTCTCTAAGGAACAATTTCTAAGCCCTTCCTCATCATGAAATGAGGTGCTTTCCCACCTATTCATGTCGATCTTTGTGTACTTTTTAATTCCCCTAGTCTGCAGCAAAATTCCACGCTAATTATACATTTATACAGCCGTCCACTGATGGTTAGAACCGCATTTTGACATTTCTGTACATACAGTATAGGTGGTGAAATACCTAAGCTGTTGGCTATTCTGCACATAACCGATCCACAGTGGTAAACTCCAGCTTGGCTAGCATTTCTCCTCTCTGAAATAGTTCACATCTCTTTTTCCCATATTTCTATTCTCCTAATCTTTTATATATCGAGGAGAGATGTATGCAGGATAAGAAAAATTCATATACTGTTGTGATTGAAAGACTAGGCTGCCTTAATGGAGAGAGAGACCTGAGCCACTTTCTATAAACAATGAACCAGTCAACTTCTTCAAGAGAAATAGCTGATTCTGGCTCTCCAGCTAGAGAAATTTTTCTAGCTCTTCACAACATGCCCCCCACAAGCGCCCCACAACCACCCCCCCCCCCCCCCCCCCCCCCCCCCCCCCCCCCCCCCTCTTTCTGTATTGTAATAAGTACTGCACATATACATCTCCACACTGACAATGTAATGGATTTGAAAGACTATCCACTCATTACAACGGAATTGAATGAAGAGGCCAACGATCTGGCAGAAGCAGGTTCGACCATATTGATCACTGTGATTGGAATTGCATTACTTGTGGAACATTTTTCTGCTTTTTCTTAATGTAGAGATTTTCTTATCAGTAAGTTTTCTCTTTGCTTCTAAAACTTAATATATATTTGTTACTGTTTATTTGTCACTTGGTGCCTTGGAGCTTTGATGTCTCTGTTGGAAGAAATGTTTTGCAGCATTTTCATCCATAGCACTTCCCATCAAATGACTGAGCTATGGGCCGCGCTGAGTCCATGGCCATCCACAAATACTGTTGATCCATGCATGATTATACTAAGGGCTCTCCACACTATAGGCCCAATAGATGGAGCAGTTATCAGGTTGTGCTTCAGGATGGGCAAAGCTTCAGGATGGGCAAAGTGGTTACCAATTCCCCTGTATTAAGCAAGTAGTTAAAGCTCAGAAGAAATAACCAAAAAAAGAAGAATGCAAAGTAAATTTCAATTCCACTAAATATAAAACACTCATACATTGTTTTGTAGATGTCATAATACAAAATACAAAATACAATTCTCATGTAGCTCTCCACACCAACCATACTATAACTTCTATATACCACAAATGCTACAATCTATGATGCACAGATATACATCAAGGATACACCATGGAATTGGCCAAGACACAAATTTACACAATAAAAATCAAGCATCAGATGCAATACTGGTACATTGCCCACATAAGATACAAGGCATGTATCTACCTTTCAATCAAAATCCTAAGAAGTATCTATGGTGAGACCCTTTACTCAAAATCTTCAATAGTGCAAAAGAACTGCTCGTCTTTGGACTTGTTGGCAGAAATATGTGCATGCACATACTTGAATTATGGCATGTTGTTGAAGATATTTGAATTTCAATGAGAGCCATCTTTTTGTTTCATGTGAGTATTTTGAAGAGGTTGAGTCTGCTTTCTCCCAGCCTAAGGGAGTATGTGGTCCTCTTGTATTCTGCCCAGGTGAAGGGCCTATATCTACTGGGATTCTGGGGTGTGACCATCTCAGGTAATGGAGAGATCCATGCATGTAGTGGAGGAGCAGCAAAGAATATTGTAGACATCCTGGGCTTGATGGAGTGGGCCATAGCCCTATGTCTTACACTAAAAAATCTCCCATTTGTTAAGGCCTGCACCCACCATCAATAGAGAGTTAACATCAAATTAGTATCTAGTTCTCTTTCAATTCTAGGGATCTTTCCAAATACAATGTCCCTTAGACTTTTTTTTTTAAATTTATAAATTACCTCCTCTATTGATTTGGAAATCTCCCTAAGCCACCTTGAAAAGCAGCCAAATATCAATATTTTGGACTGTTTATGAATTCCAACATATCTAATTTAAAACTTAGGGCATTAACTTGAAAAGGGCCCCAAACATGAAATAACTTAACTAGGGTTATTGCCCTAGCTCTAAGGGTGTTTGAACTTTAAGTCCCTGACAAAATGCATCTGATCTATTCAATGACTTGAAAATCAGTCCCTAGTATAGCGGTCAAGATGACTAATTCAGATTAAGAGATTGATAAAGGTGATTATTTGTAATTATAGAAAACAACAAAATGTTCCCGTCCATAGTTCAAAAACTTGACTCGTCAAACAAAAAAAACAAAACTTGACTTACAAAAAGTCCCCTTGACTCATAGGCATGGAGTCAACATGAACACTAGAAATGAGTCCACTTGAGTCTTCCAAAACTCAGTCAAACTTGCCTGAGTGCCCGACTCAAAAAAAAAAAAAAAAAATTAATTAAGGACGTTCGTCCATTTAAAGCTACTTTTTGGTTATTTTTTTCCTAAAAAATCTTAAATCATCCAAATTAGCCTTCATTAAAATAAAATCCACCTTTACTTTCTATATATTCTCTTCCTTTTCTTCACCGGCGTCCTCGAAGTGATTGAGGACAACTTGCATTTCTACAACAATCGGCTGAATGTGGTGGCTACTGGAACCACATCATGGCTTTAAATAAAGGGTACTTTTGGTATTTTAAAAAAATTGAGGGAAAAAGTCATAAAAAATACCATTAAATGGCCGAATGTCCTTAATTGAAAACTTGCTGAAAAACTTAATAACTAATTTAAAAAGTTTTGAAACTTGTGTCCTTTTTTGAAATAAGGCAAAAACTTAAGGCCTTATTTGAAAATTTCGCTTTGAATTATACCATCTCAGATATAGCGGTGTTTATGGTCCAGGTCAAGCCAGGTGAGCCGGTGTGGCACATCCAGGCCTGGCTTAGATATAGAAAGATGGGCCTAAATCTAGCCCAAGCTCGACATGCCTAGCCTGAGCCTGGGGTGCCTTAATCATGTCAAACCTGACCACACCCATTTACTCAATCGGGCCAAGCTGGGCTGGGCTTTCTCTCACTTGTTCTGGCAGTTTAAACTATAAGCACTACTTATGCACGCTGGGCCGAGCTAGTTTCAGGCTTTGTAACACTTAATCCAGGCCTGGCCCAAATATTAAACCCATGCCCGGCCCTAGTACTAAAACCCAAAACAGGCTGGGCCTGGGCTGGCCTGATCTCCATGAGCACCCCTACTCAAATATCGTTGATTCTGAATCGTCTAACTGGTCAAGGAAAACTCCATCAAAATTCAAACTTGGCCTTTCTTCTTTTTCCCATGAAAGACATCCACTAAGAAAGTTGTCTAATCAAATTGGATTTTTGGGAAAATCATTTGCTAACCTGTAAGGCATCACCCACATTCACATAGAAAGCACTTGGATCAGGTGGTATGGGGAGCCAAACACCATCTTCCACTGATATTTGCAGCCCTCCTGCGTCGTTGGATCGCAGAATCGTCAGCATCATCGGATCAGAGTGCTCACCGAACCCGATCCGGCACTGAGTCGACACGTCCGAGTCACTGCCTTGGTCCTTACAGGAAGGGTAGTGATTAATCCTAAACATTGAGTCATTGTCACTGGCCTTGATCAACCTACTTAGAGTCCTTTTATCTTTGATTCTTAGCCCTTCAGACAACAAGTCCAACATCTCACATGCAAGACCTCTTACTGCTTCAATGTAGGCATTCACCACAAGGCTGCACCACCAAGTGAATAAACAAAATGAAAAGCAAAAAAGTAAGATACCTTTGTTTGGCATTCATAATAGTTAGGCATCATTTTAGCACAAAAGTACATGAATGTTTATTGCTAACACCCATAATTATTGATCTGCATTATATAAGCTTTATAAAATACCATTAAAGTACTTGAACTTTTGCTTGTTGTCCTTGATGTAAGCTATTTTGGGCTAAGAATATATAGTAGAGAATATTCACATCTTAAGATAACTTAATCACATCGTAAGTCAAATTAATTTGATATATAATTCCAATCACACCATTTTTTGATCAAATCTGACCTAATCTTAATCTAAGATAAACTAATCATTATCATAACATATCTAACCTTCTTTTGAATTATTCTCTATTAAAGAGGATATGAAAGTGCCTCTCTTATTATAATAAGAACAACTTGTTTTGAGAAGTTAGGTGATAGAATGAGAGTTTAGATTACTCAAACCCATAATTGCTTTGCATTTTTCAGTATATAAAACATCATCCAAATACTTGGCATTTTGTTGGCTGCCACTGATGTATTTCAAAATTTCTTACAGATGAGGCAAGATTGCTCACACCCACCAATGCTTTGCTTTTTTTCTTAGTATATATAAACATGTAACAAGTGCTTGGCTTCTTGTTTGTTGTCATTGATGCATTTCAAATTTTAACAAGAATTTAGATTAGTTTAATGATTCATATTTCATTAGAATACAGTAATTATGTTTCTATATGTTGGCTCTAATTATATGCTTTGGTTTCTTGCCATTTTTTTTTAGTTTAATGATCTATTTATGCTTTCTAAACAGTGGCTAGGGCCACAATGTTGTGACCCACACGTCCTTACTGCTAGGGTGTGGTGTTTGAATGTTGTCAGTATCTTTTGTATATATATGATTCAATGCTAGAGTTAACCTTGTGATTTGGCTTGTTAAATAGGAATTTTGGCTACATGCTATTTAGAGCTTTATAGTAGAACCTTTTGTGCCAACCCAAGATTAATGGGATAAGATGATGATGACGATGATGATGATGAAGATGATGAATGTATCATTAATTGTTTATAATCGTGTCATCATGACCCATTTGCTCGGTGGCCCAATATAGGTAAAGAATATATTTAGCAACACCAATAAGAAGTGACTAGTATATGTTGCTTAATAATCATTTATTATATCAATTGCATCCAATGATCAGAGACAATTCTGATCAGCGTCAGTTCTGGAAAGAAGCTGAAATCGGTAGAATTGCAGTACTAATATCATGATCTCAAAATGACCATTAAGTTTCTTTGTGGTGAAAACAGGTACCCCATTAAATTAAAGAAAGAGCAGACAAAAATAGATGTAAAGCAACTCTCTCTTAAGTATTAAGCTTAGTGATAATTAGGAAATACTGCTATTCATCACCTAACATGGCCAAAAATCAGCTTATTAATGATGATCATGAGAGAGATAGAGAAGGGTCACAAAATACATAAAAGGAGAGAGAGAGAGAGAGTCACTAATAAATAAGTTAAATTTTAAGTTTATCAAAACAAGAGAGATAGAGAGGGGTCATAAAATATGGTATATAATTTGAATATTTGAAGTAGAGATCAGAGAGAGAGAGAGAGAGAGAGAGAGAGAGAGAGAAGGGCTCACAAAATAAGGTGTATTTTTGTAACTAAGAAAAAAGGAGGATAAGAAAATAAAGTATTTGTGAAGTGTAACAAAAACAAGTCACAAAATAAGTTAAGTTTTAAGTTTATAAAATAAGGTATATGTGAAGTGCAGAGAGAGTGTCACAAAATATGAGGTATATTGTGAAGTGTAACAAAAACAAGGGTCGGGTTTATGAACAAAAATCAAGGTCAGTTTTAAGTGTAGGAAGAACAGAAAACTAGGGAATTAATTTGCTTCAAGTGTAATTAACTATACCAAAAGCTCACTGGGTCTCTGCAAATTGCCTTGGATCTCTGAGCTATGGAGAGTGGATTGGTGGGTAGGAGCAGGTACTCAATCTCACCCATGTCGCCGTTGAATCCAATATTTTTGTTCCCATAACCAAGAGGATCTGGTGGTCCTGCTCTTTGCTTCTCCGAGGCCGGCCGCCCAAAGAAGTGGTGTCCCTCCTCTTCCATTCTCCTTATCACATCCTTTGGGACTCCATGGTTTATCAGTTTGAAGAACCCATACTCTTCGCATGCTCTTACTACAGCTTCCATCACCTCACCTTTCTTCCAAGAGAGATCGACGACCGGAACTCCGACGGACTGGATCTTGTCACATCCAACTGGGGTAGGAGAAGCTACCACCATGTCTACTATTGTTGCCTTACTACAGAGGGAGATAGATAGATAGAGAGGGAAGTAAAAGAAGTATGGGTTTTGTAGGTTGTTAAAAACTTGTTAGAAGAAGATACTGTGAAAAGAATGTGTGGAGAGGGAGGGAGAGAATGTTGGAAATGATGTGAGTATATATAAGCTTTAAAGAGTCGTGGAGCCATAGCCATTCCTCAAATTGCAGCACAAAGTACACTGACTATGTCACTTATTTGAGTTGTCTATTTAAATATCCCAATCATGGTCGTCGTCATTATTTATGATTATCACTGATTATCATTATTTTTAAAAACAAGTTGAAGATTATAGATCAATCCTTGATGAAGGTTGGTATGCGAAGAAAACTAAACTACATCGAGAATACTCGATTCCAATACTTTTTTTCACCTACTAATAAAACCAATGTAGGATTTTCAATCTCCATCATCCCCATAGCAGGACTCTCTAATTAAACCGAAGTACCAAAAATCCTATACAGCAGTCACACAAAACTCCATGGGATAAAGTCTCTCTTTCAACTTTTATATGATTCATGTGTTTTCTCTCTCTCTCTCTCCTCTGCTCTCTTAATGCTTGCCATTCATTGTTTTTTTTTTTTTTTTTTTTTTCTATCGGAGGGTTCTCAGCACTTTTGACTGGACTAATCTCTTTGGGCCCAGAAGAAAGCAGAGTAAACTCCCCTGTAGCTCCAGTGTGATAGTGTAGTTTCAAACCTACAACCTCCCGGTGTAAACTGTAGTCCTAGGCCAACTGTTATATGATTCATGTGTTTTTTCTCTGTCTCCTCAGCTTTCCAAATGCCAGCTATTTAATGAGAGAAATGAAATCAGCAACTGAAAAAAGAGGATTATGATAAATGACTCAAATCCATAAAAATTCATTCTATAACAGGAGGCATGTAATGAAGTTTTTTTTTTTTTTTTTTTCAATCTACTACCCCATCTTTAGCTAGGAGTAGGGGTCCTCAAGGGCCAGGCAGGTCCGGGCCCAACCTAAGCCCGGGTCGTTATGAGGCTGTATTTCTAGGCTCATGAAATGGGCCAGTATAACTCTCCTCATTTTATATCGAATGAGCTGGGCTCAGGCCTTTGTCTGCATAGGGGCCTGGCCCGACATGACGCATGAACACCACGAATTGGTAGGATTAGTGGAGCGCACAAACATACAGTGTCCCATTTTTTCTCTCATCATCATCATCATTGTAGGTAAGCAAACTTAAAATCAATCAGTTGAAATGATAAATGGGGATGGGAAATTTGGAGAGTGAAAGAAGATTTTATAATAAAACTTATCCAAGAAAGAGACTGAAAGGGAATTTTATTCTCTAAATAAATGGACAAGTAATGCTTGAGAGGGCCCTTTCTGGACTTTTATATTAATTAGTTCCCTTCATTATCAGCAAATTGGGTCAATTCTTCCCCCAATGCTAAGGTGGAAGATTTTCACCTACAGCCAGACTGCATATGTCTGTATGCAGTGTAGCTCATGGGGCCTACTTGGATGAGTTCCTATCATTTAGGGTGGGATGGATAGAAATGTCTCTTTATGGATTAGGGTTTTAAAAAAAACGGGTCCATCAGATTATCTTAGCCCTTGATTTAACTGCCTAAAATTCTAATGGTCTTTTTTTAAAATCAATCCAATAATAAGTAAAGTTTTGGTCGACATAAAATTATTGGAAGTGATTGCAAATCATGGGGGGATAAGAGTGTGAAAGGAGACTTGCATTAGGCCTCATAGAACTGAATTGCACGTGCAGTTCGTTCATAAGAGAGAATTCTCAGTGCTTTCAAGTATTATTTTTTTATCAAAGTGATATTTACCATTGGATTGAAACAACAACTTATTAGTACAATCACAATGAGATTATGAGTAAGTGATTAGTTCATTTTGCTTTGTTGAAAGCTTTATTTCAATTCAACAGTAAATATCACTCGAATAGGCATGAAATTACAAGACAAAATTGAGTTAACCATGGTCATGAAGTTTTTTAAATGTTTGTGCCACTATTCTCATGATCATCAATCGACTCGATCGAATGCTTTTGGGAGGTGAACTTCAACCCTCACCCATAATTAGATTTTACAAAAGAGAATTTTTTTCAACCATCAGGCCAGTTTTTTTTTTTTTTTTGCCAAGGTACATATCATGGGCCTTAGAAAAGAGCCCAAGTCAAGCCCAATCCAGGTCAGGCTCAGTCTGGCTCAGCTCACGAGTTTCCCTACTTGTGGTCTCTTGAAATCTTTCTTCTATAACATGCAATTGCAGTCAATTCAAGATCCATAACAAATTTACCATAACAAAGATCTGGTTCCGGATCCGAATCCGAATCCTAAAAATATCTGGACCCAAAATCCGTATGAGAAACTTTTGGGGGTATTCAGGTATTTCTTGCAGATGTTTAAAGAAATATAGCAAGCATTTGAGAGATCAGTAGCTAATAATCACTATCATAACTTAGATAACCACTTGTAAGCGGGGCAATGGCTTGGGTTGGTTCAGGTTTGGATCGGGTTGGGCACAAACGGTAACATGTATAGGCTCAACCGGAACACAATCTATTGTTAATTAACCGGTTGAAGATGCCAACCCCGAAGGCCCAAACCCTTGGCTAACAGGTTAGGTTCAGTTCGGGTTTGCAGGTCATAATGCAATTATTTGTGTGAGCCAGTTCAGATCATGTTGTTAGGTTGAATAATAAGAATGGACTCAACCGACCCTACCTACTTATTAATTCAGTCAGAAGTATATACTCGAACGCTGAATAGCTGGCTGGGTTCACTAGGTTGGTGGGTTGGGTCAGGAATTTCTACCCATAGTAACAAAACCTGCTGCCATTGTACTTAACTCCTATCTCCTAAAATCCATAAATTGTTTTATAAAAGAGACCTCTATCCTATAAAAAAACAAACAAATAAATGTCATCATGAACTTTCTTCCTTTTTCTTCTATTGGTGGGTAAACAACCTTTGGATCCTAACCAACAGCTAGAACCCATATATAATCAACAACATTTCTTTTTCTCTAATCAAGATATTTATCTTAAAATATATCACAATTCCATATTCTTACTCATCCTTTATTTTTATATACTAATATGGTTTGAGAAGGAGATTTGGTGCTCCTAATCCCATATCCCATGTATGTATGTTGTTGACTTATTACAATCTCTTGAATGGACAAGAAACTGACTTGTTTTTTTGTTGAGGGCCGGCTAAAAAAAAATGCTTGTATTTCATATTACAAACCAAGATTTAAGGGATTATCTTATCAAAGATCTAAATTATATTCATCTAATGGGGCTGCCCAACCCAAAACTAATGGGCCACACCCACATAGGAAAGAGTTTGGTCAACAGTAACCAGTTGATGCTAAAGCTGTAAACAAATGGGTTGCAAGTCTGGGTTCCTGGTATAGGTGGGCCAAGCTTCATTACTAATCAATACATGTATTAGACCCAATGGACTCAAAAGTCTCAAATCCAGTTAATTTATGCAACTATCATTGAATACATTATTGCATACATTTTTAGATAATGTGCATACAATAATATACTATATATGCGTATTTAATACATAAATAAGTATACAATGGGTCACCTTCTCCTAAGAGATACCTCTCATGGATAGTACAAGAGTTAACTCTAAACCCCTTAGAGATCCACTTGGATGCATGTCAATCATGCAGGGATGACAGTACGATGGTCTTCTTGTGGATACGAATGATTGCGGCAAAAATCATCTCAATCAGATCAATAATACCATAGAACTAGGTGCCTTGATGTTTAATTGATTCTTAATTAAGTTGCATCTTTTTTTTTATGAGATCTCATCAAATGGTGAGTATAATTCCTTTTAGTGTCAAACTAAGGTGAGTGTCAATTCATGAAAGACTACTTAGTGTGAGAGGGGTTAAATTTATTCGGATCAAATGTAGTAGCTAGTAAAAGACTTACCTCTCAGGAGTCTACTGCAAGGCACCTCTAATTAGCAGCATGTGAGACCTGTATACATATATAATATATAATGGGCATTTCTGTGCTGGTCAGGACTTGATCAGGACCATAAAAATGGTCCAGGCCGAGATTTTGTAGGCTGGGGTCAATCCGGTAACTGTACTCGGGCCCCATTTATAGCTTTTTTCCGATTGAAGACAAAAATCCAGTGTTTGATGATCTAATAAGAGATGGCAATGGGTAGGGTTCAATGGGTCATCCAACCCAAGTTTCTCCTAATTAGAGTGGATTGATAATAGTTTGACTAGTTCAAGGCATCCAACCATTCAACCCCATTTAATAATGTCCTGTTTACATATTTATTAACAATATTTTTAGAATGCTTTATGTTTCTTTTAAAGATCGAATTAGACTCAACCTGTACCCATCATGGGGTGGGGTGATTCTAATCCTAATTAACTGTGGACCCAACCAGCCCAAGAGTCAAAATCAATGGACAGGGAATAATATTAATTAATCAAGGTGTGTATAAAAACTTAAAAGGTTAGTTTCATTAGATAATTGTTAGAGTGTAGGCATTGAAGTTATATGCTTATGCTGATTATCAGATGTTACAAGTTAACATACTTTATATATATGCACACATTCAAATATTTATTGTACTCGAAAGTTTGATGCAAATGGTTCATCCACTACAAGTTTCAAAAGATTTCTTGTAACAAATCCCTACTTCATCAAACATAAGAAATCATTAGAAATTTGGGGTAGATGAGCCACTTAGATGATACTATATGTCAAGCAATAGTGTTTTTTATGGTTTCTTCAAGGCATGCAATTGTTATGCGAAACATAGATTTTGTAAATAAATCATGGATTTAGATGGGAGGATAAGGATTGATAAGCCACTTAGTCAAAATTGATGTAATTGACGACAAAGCAAGTTCTATACGTACATTAAGGCTATTGATCGTATGAAAAATGTTTACCATTATCATCTTAGCTTTATCCTATTAATCTAAGATAGCTTAACATGTTCAACAGAAGTTCACAAATAAAGATTAACCTCTAATAAAAATTGATTAAGATCATGCAAGATGAACAACCATAAAAATACCAAGACTTTTTTTTGGGTGTTTCATGACTTTCATCATATGCAAGTTATTCATACAAGTGTCATACCCAAAATATATTAATACATGACAAGATACATTTAAAATTCAAAAATAAACTCAAAATGAATTATATATGATCTTTCAAGTATTTGAGGCACATTTGGTTGGCGATAAGGGGAGTTGTGGTGGCCCACAATCAACTTTATGTTCAATATATCTCTTCATATCTTAATTAGAGATCATTGACAAGGTCATACCCTCCGGTCCAGCAAGTAATTTTCTTATCTATGCAGTATGCAGCAAACTAAAGGGACATTTATTTTTTACCCACCCAAAAAAAAAAAGGCAGCGTTGCTTGGAGGAGTGTTTTATGAGAATTCCATATGTTGGAAATCTCTTAAAGCTATATCAATTGTTGTTCTCCAACATTTGGAATTCACGCTTTATTTAGTAAGATTGTAAGATAAAAAAAAAATCATGGACCATCACTTTTGGCTTATAGAATTTTCTAAATTTGAGCTTCCACAAGATGTTGGGGTCTACTAAGCATTTAGACAGTATTCGGGCAAAATAAACCCCACCCCCCCCAATAAGAATTCTTACTGTGCAAGCTTTGACAAGAATTCCATGTTTTGAATTTTAAGCATTTGAGATTCCCTTCCACAACCACCCCCCCCCCCCCCCCCCCCCCCCCCCCCCCTCCTCAATAAGAATTCTTACTGTGCAAGCTTTGACAAGAATTCCATGTTTTGAATTTTAAGCATTTGAGATTCCCTTCCACAACCACCCCCCCCCCCCCCCCCCAATAAGAATTCTTACATACTGTGCAAGCTTTGACAAGAATTCCATGTTCTGAATTTTAAGCATTTGAGATTCCCTTCCATGAATCCAACATCTGAAATGTCACTTTTCCCCTTTAAAATTCTCCAAATGTCAGCTTCTTAAAGCACTTGAGCATTTCAAAACCCTTAAGAGAAGACGGCATCGGGAGAATTTATAATTATCCCACATAATAAGAATTCCCACACCCTTAGCCCTATCACATATATCATTACCAAGAGTCAAATCCATTTTTCGAGTATGCAAAATATATATCGATATTATCTAGTGGGGCCCATTTATTAAAATCTGAGCTACTCAAAATAAATGTTCTCCTTGTATGAGTTCTTGGTAAATTTTATGCTAAGAGTTGGGCTCACAGATATATTGATCATGTATTTAAAAAAATTATTAAGATATATGTAAGTTTCACATATTTTATATACAATCAATCGATGGTGGACACAACTATTGAAGTAAAACTGGACAAGAGCCATTACAAGAGGGAGGCGTTTATCTTTAGACGGTTTAGATTTTTCGATATGAGAGGCATATAGCTGTATTTAGATGAGAGAGAGAGAGAGAGAGAGAGAGAGAGAGGGAGGATTTATTATTGTTTATGGTGGGGTACAAGATTAGGGTTTACAAGATTAGACTGAAACCCTTTTTTATGGAACTATGATATTACCATATACATTTCAATCATTCTGGTGTCTTTTTCAATGGTCTTAATAAAGGAAGAGGGGTTATCATTGGTGAGCCAACCAAATAAAAAGCTAATAATGTGGAACTCCCTCTTAATATATTGGGTGGAATGGGTTAATGGGTTTGGTCGGGAAGCTAGTTGGAATGGGATTTAATCTCTAAGAATGCAAACAAAATGGAATTTTATGCTCACCACTTGCAATTGGGAGCTAGGTGGTTAGAAAGCACATGCATCAAAGCCTCCCCCCTGTCCATTAAACAAGCAAATGGAGAGCAGCTAATGATGGACAGGAAAAGAACAAAGAGCTAGAGGCCTTCCACAAGAATATATGGGCCTTGGAATGGAGACAAGGAGAGTAAGGTTGTATGATACAATAGCTCTGATACAACAACACCATGACAAGGGCTTCCTTGGGGAGGAGATGGGACAAGAGAGTCAAGTCATCCACCCGTGTGGGTGTTTTACAGCCTATGGGTCTTTGCATGAGGCCAAGAGCATGTCAAATCAATGGTTGAGAATGTTATTTGGGGGCATATTGACAGTGTGGTTCCTTTATGTTGCCAATCTTTGTCTTTGAATGTCTTGTTTCTTTGTATTTGACTATTTCCCCTTTATTTCTTAGGGAAGATTTTTTTATTTTCTTTACCATGTAAGATTTGCAAAGGGTCTTGCGGGGGGACGCCATCAATCACGCCAAATAGCATGGAGACAGATGTCTTCTCATAGATCTGAGATTGTCTAATTATCAGATGATCTCAACTCTTAATTTGAGGATTTTCAAAAAAGTATTGAGAGGTGCCGGATATTTTGTAACCCCTAACGAGAATTCTAGCTGTTGAGAGATTCTAACAGAATATAAATATCGAACTCTCTTATATGATTTGAGAGTTTCTAGTGTTATAAAAGAGAGAGACCAAGAGAAAGAAGATTAGAGGGAGAAGAGAGAGCCTTTCTGATATCTCATTAACTGTGTCTAAATACATAGGAAGAGAGCCTATTTATAGGCAAAGTAAACTAAAAAGGAGGAACCCTAATTCTAACCCTATCTTATCACAAGTGGGCATCCACCCAAGATCCATATCTTATAACACTCCCCCTTGGATGACCACCATTTAATGACAGTTGCCTCATTAAAAACCTTGCTAAGGAAAACCCAGTGGGAAAAACCAAAGCGAAGGGAAAAAGAGTACAACATTCTTCAAGATCATTGAAATGGTGTTGGACGTGCATAATGCTGCCTCGTTAAAACCTTAACTAGGAAAACCCAGTGGGATAAAACCTAGGAAAGGAAAAAGAGTACAGCGCACAAATGTCCTGGGAAGCATACTTCAGGATGCTCCCTGATAACTGCTCCCCCTGATGATTGCAACCATTTACATAGTTTGATGATGAACTCTTCGCATGCCAATCTCATATACAAACTTCTGGAATACTGATTTTGGCAAAGATTTGGTAAATAGATCAGCCAGGTTGTTACTCGAACAAACTTGTTTGACTTCAATTTCATTGTTCTTCTGAAGTTCATGAGTGAAGAAGAACTTTGGTGCTATATGCTTAGTCTTGTCTCCTTTAATAAAACCTTCTCGAATTTGTTTTATGCATGCTTCATTATCTTCATAGATAACATTTGGGATACCTGCAATAGAAGGTAATTGACAAGAACTACGAACATGCTGAATCAAGGATCTTAGCCATACACATTCCCTACTGCCTTCATAAAGAGCCAAAATCTCAGCATGGTTAGAGGAGGTAGCTACCAGAGTCTGTTTAGTAGAACGCCAAGAAATGGCGGCATTACCATTTAGAAACACATAACCTGTCTGTGATCGACCCTTATGAGGATCAGAGAGATAACCTGAATCTGCATATCCTGTAAAACTGGAATCTATAGGATTATAAGAATAAAATATTCCTAAATCAGTTGTTCCACGCAAATATCGTAGGATATGTTTAATACCAACCCAGTGCCTTTGAGTTGGTGCGGAGCTATATCTGGCAAGTAGATTCACAGAAAATGCAATATCCGGTCTAGTGCATTGTGCTAAGTACATCAGGGCTCCAATAGCACTTAAGTATGGTACTTCTTGACCCAAAACTTTTTCATTTTTTTCAATAGGACGGTATGGATCTTTCTGTGTATCAAGAGACCGGACGACCATGGGTGTGCTTAATGGGTGTGCTTTGTCCATACCAAATCGTTTTAAAACCTTCTCGGTATAATTAGATTGATGGACCAACATCCCATTAGAATTTCTCTCGATTTGCAACCCGAGACAGAATCTTGTTTTTCCAAGGTCTTTCATTTCAAATTCTTTCTTTAAACAATCAGCAGTTTCTTCGAGCTCTTCTGGAGTCCCTACCAAATTGATATCATCCACATAAACTGCTAATATTGCAAATCCCTTCATGAATTTCTTTATAAATAGACACGGGCAAATAGGATCGTTTGCATACCCCTTTTTAGACAAGTATTCACTAAGACGATTGTACCACATTCTTCCAGATTGCTTCAGGCCGTACAATGATCGCCTCAATTGGATTGAGTATGTACTCCTTGGCTTTGCTTCAGGCAAAGGAAATCCTTCCGGGATTTTCATGTGAATTCTAGTGTCTAAGTCCCCATATAAGTAAGCAGTTACAACATCCATGAGTCGCATTTCTAGATTTTGAGAAACTGCTAAACTTATCAGATATCTGAAAGTTGTTGTATGACAGGGGAGTATGTTTCCTCATAATCAATCCCAGGTTTCTGCAGGAAACCTTGTGCCACTAATCGTGCCTTATATCTGGTAATTTCATTCATTTCATTCCGTTTTCTTACAGACACCCACTTGTAACCTACACGGTTAACATCTTTTGGGGTTTGTACTATAGGTCCGAACACACCACGTTTATTGAGAGACTCTAACTCTGCTTTGATGGCACTTTCCCATTTTTTGGCCAATCATTTCTTTGTCGACATTCATTTATAGAACGTGGTTCTGTGTCCCAATCATCATCATCATTTACCTTTGATATTTGTGTAGCTATCGCATATGCAAATGCGTCATCGATGACAATATCATTTCTATTCCATCTCTCTTTTGAATAATTGTAAAATATAGAGATCTCTTCATTATCCGGTACCGGTGCCTCTTCAGGGGCTTCCAAAGTCTCACCAGGGACTTCCATTATTCTAGAGAGAACGGATTTTGTCATAACCTCTTCAGGAGCGTTACGTGCCTCTTCGGGAGGAACCTCTTCAAGAGTGATACGTGCCTCTTCGGGAGGACATGATGATGATTGCTCATTTCTCCTTTTCCGCGGAGCTGAGTCCTTTGAACCTATAGGTCTGCCACGCTTCTGGCGTATTGCAGATTCTTTTGCGGTTGTATTTTGACTTTGTCCTACAGGAACATTAATCCTGGCAGGTGTATTCATAGCGGGCACATGTGATTTTGTCACCTTTGCTGCATCGTTAAATGCATCAGGTAATCTGTTTGCAATTTCTTGTAAGTGCACAATTCTCCATACTTCATTTTCACATTGTGAAGTTCGTGGATCCAAATGAGACAGAGTGGAAGTATTCCATGTTAATTCTCGCCGTTCTTCAGGAACAGGTCGTTCTACAGGAACTATGTTATCTCCCCCTAACGGCGGGAATATTGTCTCATCGAATTGACAATCTGGAAAACGAGCAGTGAAGACATCTCCTGTCATTGGTTCTAGATATCGAATAATTGAGGGAGAGTCATAACCTACATAGATTCCCAATCTACGTTGTGGTCCCATCTTAGTACGCTTAGGAGGTGGGATTGGGACTTGAACTGCACAACCAAACTTGCGCAAGTGAGAGATATTGGGTTGATGTCCGGATGTAAGTTGTGCAGGAGAAAATTGATGATAGGCTGTGGGTCGAAGTCGAATTAACATTGAAGCATGCAACACAGCATGTCCCCATGCACTAACTGACAATTTGGATTGCATCAGCAGAGTCCTAGAAATGAGTTGGATGCGCTTAATCATGGATTCAGCTAAGCCATTCTGGGTGTGGACATGGGGGACAGGATGTTCGACAACAATTCCTATAGATGAACAAAAATCATCAAAAACCTGTGATGTAAATTCTCCTGCATTGTCAAGTCTTATAGACTTAATGGGAGAATCAGGGAAATGAGCCCTAAGTTTGATTATTTGAGTTAATAGACGGGCAAATGCTATGTTCCTAGTTGAAAGTAGGCAAACATCAGACCAACGGGTGGAGGCATCAATCAAAACCATAAAATATCTAAAAGGTCCACTAGGGGGATTTATGGGTCCACAAATGTCACCTTGTATCCTTTGCAGAAAGGATGGGGATTCGTATGCAACTTTAGCAAAAGAAGGTCGGGTGATCAATTTTCCTTGTGAACACGGTGTACATAAGTACCCACTAGGTAGGGTCAATTGATGGTTCTCTAAAGAATGCCCAAATGAGTTATCTATAATTTTTCTCAACATAGTAGCCCCAGGGTGACCTAACCTATCATGCCAGAGCTGTAAAGTCTTCGGATCACTAAGCTTCGGGCTTAGTTTAAGCTTCGGGCTTAACTTTGTTGTTTTGCTCATAACCGAATGTGATTCAACATTTAAGATTGTCATGTAATATAACCCTGAGGAGAGTGCACTTAATTTTTCTAGTATTTGCTTCTGGCTTCCAATACTAGTAACAATGCATAAGAATTCCTTGTTACCTTCACTTACAGTCTCAATGTGGTACCCATTCATTCTGATGTCTTTGAAACTAATCAAGTTTCTTCGGGAACTATTTGAGAACAAAGCATCTTTAATGAATAAGTGGGTACCATTAGGTAACATTATGTGGGCTCTTCCGGAGCCTTCAATTATTTGCACAGGCCCAGCTATGGTTGATACCTTTCGTGGAATAAACATCAATTCTGAGAAAAATTTCTGATTTTTCAGAATGGTGTGTGTTGTGGCACTATCTACCAAACAAAGATTGTCCTCAGTTCCATGATCCATACCTTAAACAAAATAATAAAACAATATAACTATGCAATCATATGATAAAATTGAAATAATTAAACCATTCATTAGGACATGAAATAAATAAATAAAAAGAGCAGAGTTGTATTCAGATACGGTTTTATAATCCTGCAACCTCAGATTTAACCAGTCATTCTGGGCAGCTGGTAGTATGACCATCTTCTGGTGATCATATCTATCCTTCAGGGATTTCCATAGGCCTGCTGGGTCTTCTTCAGTAAGGTATTCATGTTTGAGATCTTCATGTATGTGATGACGCAGGAAGATGAGGGCTAATGCCTTTTCCTCTGGGGACATCTTGTTACCTTCCTTTATAGTCTCTCCTAGTTTCTTGGATTGCAAGTGGATTTTAGCATCCAATTGCCAAGATAAATAATTGTCCCCATTTATGTTAAGTGCTTTAAAGTCAATTTTAGCCAAATTTGACATCTTGCAAGAACTGTAATATGAAATATATATGAAGTTATCAGTGTGCATATAATGATAAAAAAAAATATTAACATCAAAAGTAATTAAGAAAGGAATTTAAACATGGAAAAATAAAAATTTAACATGTTCTCATATTTGAGAATCAGAACTGCTGGTTCTGTCAAGACTTCAGGCTTGATTTAGAACTTCAGGTTCATAATACATGAAATTAGAACTTCAGGTTCTGTCAAATCTTCAGGTTTGGGGTAGAACGTCTGGTTCTAACAAGTGATCAGAACTTCTAGTTCTATCAAAAACTTCAGGTTTAATTTCATGGCTTTATAATTTATATGGATTGTTGAATCAAAAACTTCAGGTTTTGATTTATTGATACGAATCTTCAGGTTCATATCATTATTCCAACTTCTACTGGTCCATGAATATGTGAACTTCAGGTTCACTTTTAGAACTTCTGGTTCTCTTTCTTTTTTCTTTTTTTTTTTTTTTTTATAATCAATTTATAGCATTAATAAATTTAAATAAAAAATCGTGCAAGATAATGAATAGTAACCAAACACTATAATGACAGTAAAATAAATATCATAAATTAATTTTATGTATTCTAATATGTTGGATTTGAACTATGGTTTGGATACTACTTACTGTATTTAAAGAAAAATATTACTCTTTTCTGAAATCCACGCTGGGAAGGATTTTGCGATGGAAATCCGCGCTGGGAAGGAATCCGCCCAGGGAATCTGCGATGGAAATCCGCACTGGGAAGGAATCTGGGATGGGAATCCGCGCTAGGAAGGAATCTGCACAGGGAATCCGCGATGAAAATCCGCGCAGGGAAGGAGTTTGCGATGAAAATCCACGCAGGGAATGATTTCTTCTCTTTGGGCAAGAAGACCTGGTTTTCTTCCTTCTCTTAGAGCTTCGTGCTGATAACGTGTTATAAAAGAGAGAGACCAAGAGAAAGAAGATTAGAGGGAGAAGAGAGAGCCTTTCTGATATCTCATTAACTTTGTCTAAATACATAGGGAGAGAGCCTATTTATAGGCAAAGTAAACTAAAAAGGAGGAACCCTAATTCTAACCCTATCTTATCACAAGTGGGCATCCACCCAAGATCCATATCTTATAACATCTATAATATTCTAGCTAGCATTATGGATTAGCACCTTTTAGCTTACAAAATTGTCCAAATTCTAGCTTAAGTATTGAGCATTTTTTAATCCAATTAGTGGGGTGACATTGAGGAATCAGGTGTCATGCACCCAACAGGAATTATCAAATATCCTGCGCAAACAAGCAAGCCCTAAAATTAAAGTGTGGACTTAAAGGGTTAGACACAAAATCAGTGTAATCACATGATCCCAGCTTATATATGATTTGAAGACTCCATGAAAAATATGTTAAAAATACTTAAGAATGAGCACATAAGAAGAAACTTATGAATAATTCTCCTCTAACAGAAAAAAAAAAATAAGAGTCTAGTTTGAGATGTTGGGCATGCGTACAAAACTTTGTTGGGTATGCAGTGGAAACATGCATTGACACACAACTTCCATGTATTCACAAATTCAATCAAGCAATCAATCATAAGAACACACAAGCAAGTTTATGGAGCTGGCAATATGCCTACGTCAACGAAAAAAGAAAACCTATGTCTGTATCATTTGCGTTTTTATCATTAAATTTACAAATTACATCAATATATACAATATATCCTTTCTTAAATTCTAAGAAAGTCCTAGTACAAAACGACCAAAATATTCTCAAAGCTCTAAGAAAGCCCTAGTATAGATGAACCGATTCAATTAACCAAGACACAACCCAACAAAGTTTAGAAAACAATTTTGCATGATGCACCGAAGGAATACAAGTTCTCACACAATAGAAAGACAAATTAAGACCTTGAATAAAATGGGGAGTAAATTCATGATAGATTTTGGAGTTTTGACACTTGAGAACAATCTTACTCAAGGTTGAGTACTACAAAAGCAGAACTTTCACAACCAACCAAAGCACAAGGACAAGCCTTTGATATTTACCAATCCATTGATGACATAGTTATCACAATAAAAAGAAAGAAAAATCTTGGGGTTCGTGATTATTAACTCTTTTGCGGGGCACACCTTGATGGATGCTAATCACGGGGTTAGGGTGGGTTTGTTTTTTTTTTTTTTTTTACCCCAGCCTAAGGAGTTGGGACCCAAGAAAGCCCACACAAGTGGGAAGAGAAGGATTCATTAAATATGAAAGTTGTTTATATGAATTAAAGAAGGATCAAATATCAGTAGGATCTAATATCATAACAATGAATGTAAGGACTCAAAAGTTTGACAGTTTTGTAACCACAATCGTTAGATCTCCATTTGGGTGGGTCAGTATTGTGCCAATCCAAGCTTGGTTTAAAGTTGCATGTGCATAAGCATAAGTTTGAGCTCACATTTATCTACTTGGATGGTCTGTTAATTAACAAATATGTTGAGTTTGGTTGAGTTCGTTCTTGCTGTGACCAGACAACCAAGCTCAAGTTCGATTCAACCCAATTAATTGCACCATGAGCTGCCAACCCGGCCAACCTAAAACCAATATGTCAATTGACGAGGTTGACCCTTTTAAATTCTGAGTTGGGTTGAGGTTGATATTTTCAATCTGATAAATGGGTCTTGCTTAAATTGAATACATGTTATCTACAATGTCCAGTCTTATCTGACCCAGCCCATTGCCAACCCTAGTCCAGTGGCCTCTATCACTCTAGCCAGAGTGAGTTACCACCTAATTCATGGAGTGTAATATGTGATTGAATGGTTTGAAACTGGCAACCACCCAACTGTTAATTAGAGGATACAAGCAAATCCACCTAATATCCCTCAAAGAACATTACATACAGATAGATCATAAGGTTTAATTAACCACGTCTCATGGTTAACAAACAAATGGTTAACACATGATTAAAATAATGTGTGATGAAACAGAAGTGGTTGGTGGATGGTCATGATCTTTCAATCTTGGATGCCTTAGTGCCTGTCCCAACCAGGTGGGGCCCATCATATCGACCCTCTAAATCTCTGAATTCTGAGTCGATTTGCGCTAATTACATGGATATAATGGCAATCTTTGCTTGTGAATAACTTGTGGACTAGTGTGTTGTTTTATCTTTCATGTCTTGTTAAGCTTAGTTTGTAAATAAAATCTTACTGAACTTTCATAAATTGAGAATATATTAGAATGGACTAGTGGGTTGAAAGGCCCAGATCGCGTTTGTCAGGGCCTGGTCATCTCATTCAAGAATCAAGAATATGGTTGGGCTAATATTGCCTAGCCAATACAATGATAAACAATTCCAGTAGGGATGAAAATGCATGGGTCCCTAAATACCCAATTGCCTGATCGACCCAACTTGGAAAAACTCGGATACAAATCTGGTCCATGGGCCCATTTTAAATTCATGTCCGACTCTATTATATTTGATGTGATGATATTTAGACCCAAGCCCAATCCAAGGTAACCAAATGCCATCTGTTACTAAACCAGCCGGGTTAGCTCCAAGTTCAGAAATGGGTCCTAGATTGGGTTCGGGCCTAGAATTCAGCGGTTCGAGCCCTCTACCTTAACTGTTGTCGGGCCTGACTTTAGGTCCGTGTAGTTATCTTGATCAAGTACAACTACGCCATGGCCCAGCCCAATTGCCACTATTTCTATCTACTGATAGTTGTCCATACTGTGGGCTTGGGCTTAGGTCTCTAGCTTGAGATTGAGACCACTTTAGCCCCTTCTCATCTGCACCATGGTCCTGATCAGCCATGCCACAATAGGGAAGGAAATGGGTTGAGTCAATTTACCCCGATCCAAACCCAAATCACTAACTGGAAATCCTGATCTAACTCACGTCCAGGTGCCATTAGCCATACTCTCTCTCCTGAACTTTAAATTAAAGATCCAAACCATGAAATGGATCTGAATTCTGAACAGAGGGCTTTGATCAGGACCCAATAGGGACCCAAATAGCAATATATTTAAATAATGGAAAGTTTATACAGATCCACTTGCCTTCAAATATTTATTACAAACAGCCAACCGTATCAATTTTTCTTATTAAGGCCACCTCGAGTTTTGGTTTTACATAAATCAACAATATCACTCAACCACTTTTTTTTTTTTTTCCTCTCAGCGGGCCCTCGGGTAAACACTCATGTGGCCCCAAGGTGGTAGCACTAGTGGTATCAACCTTCAATTCCTGAAGAATGGGGAACCGGAGGTCAATACCAAGACCTCTAGCTTTGGAAGAGGAAGGAACCGTGGTCCTAACCACTCGCCAACCCCTCGAAGTTCACTCAACCACCTTGAGTTACCATCAAGCTTGTGGTTTTTTGTTATGTAGACCAAGACAACTAATATTTTTAAAAAGACAATATTCCCTCATCTTACAGTCACTGTTTTATAATACTGACTGAATTAGAATAAGTCAAAATCTAAATACAAAATTAGCATCTTTATCCCTAAAGTAACTTTAATTGAGGTACCACTTTACCCTAATAAAAAAATACTAGAGTTACCTAAGTTATGTGGAGGCTAAATGTGGTTTAGTGATTTCTAATGAAAACTCATTGGAAGTGGTCAAAAGCTTCTAGTTTTCTTCAGTGATTGACCACAAGTCAAAGTCACTAACCAATATTGTTGAGGGAGTATAGATGGTTGGCGCTGTTTTTAACCTACGGGAATCCAATACATGAACAATAGTGATTTTCTATCCAAATCGTCCACAAAAGCAAGAACCCCATAATTTAAGGTGCGTACCAAAATTTCTACATGGTCAGCCATGTAGGAGTTCTGTTGGTGAAAATTGCCCTAAGTGATTGTATGTAAAATAAAAATAAATGTGGTTATAATTAAATATTAGGAAAGATAGGTGGTTGGATTAAACAATCTACTTAATATAAATATAATATACAGTTACAACATCAGGTAGTTTAATTTGGGTTCTCATATATAGAAACTAAGAACCCGAATGCGACCGAAAACGGGCCCAAATACTAGAACCAAACTCATTTTTCTTATATGTATCTAACCAATACACCAAAAGCCCTAAGACGAGACGTGAAGGTTGGCTCTGATACCAAATGTTATGTACCTAACCAATACACCAAAAGCCCTAGGATTGATGGAACACGTCAAATTAAGTCTCATAACTATTTAAGACCGTAACATATTTCAATTCAGATATCAGGGAATTCAGGATGACATGTAACTACATTTACATGTAGCTTTAACAACAAACTAAAAATGGGCCTTGTGATCTCCTTTGGGCCAGAGCCCTTCCCTGCACTCAGTTTATCCATGAAGCTAATTACCTATCACTGATTAGTGATTATGAACAAAGAACAAAACAACTATCACTTTTGGGTAACTTGGGTTTATCTAAATGCATAAACTCTGATTTGAGCCTAAACCAGATTACCCACACACGGTCTGTAAGAAGGAAATTAAGGAATGTCCAGCCCAGCTCATATAACGACCCAATAATCTATGTAATGCACTCATGCCCATGTCATCTTAGGAAATCTCATTTATTTCTGGTTGGACCAGTGGATCCTACTAACATGCCATGTGTCCTCTAAACAGAGGCTGAAATCAACCCCATTTGGATACTCAGTGGGATAGACTGTAGAGATTGCACTGCTGGGCCCACCTTTCTATGTTCAGACCCATCAAAAATCTTGCTTGGACCAAATAAAACCCAATTAGAGTTGGCCCACTGACAGCTGGATCTCCTGTAAAACATGTGATTCACTCATTTTTGACATTTGATGATTAATTGTGCCTGTTACTTGTGATAGATTTGAGGGTGAGTTTAGTAATTCTGATTGGGAAAGAAATTAGGTCAATAATAACCTACATAGAAAGCATAGCTTTGAAATTCTCAGATGTAATAAAGTGGCGCCCACCTAAGCCAACACAGAAATTTATGTGCTTTGCCAATGCCCAAAAACTAAGTTGATTGGACAATCCTAACCCTTTGTTTGGAGGGTCGTTTTAAAAAAAAAAAAAAAAAAAAAAAAGAACGTCTATAGTCATTAAATTCTTGCATTGAGTTTTCATAAAATTGGAAATCATTTGCTTTTCTAAATTGATTTCTCAATTTGTTTTGGCCAACTAGAAGAAGATTTCTGAAAAAGATGTTGAGAAATAAAAGAAAAGGCGATTCTTCATTTTGCTTTTAAGGTATTTTAGGTATAATAATAAAATGTAATACAATGATTGTGAGAATAGAGTCCCAATATTCACAAGGTTTGGATTAAAGGCATGCATAATCTTCTTCTATCTCCAAAACATACATGTGATGTTACCGTCGAAAAGCTACCTAACCCATCGGTGCATTTTTGTCAACATATAGTTACGCATCTAGTCATTCCGACTAAGATTTGAACTTTGAATTTGTGACCACGAACCAATTTTGCCAAAACCTTAAGGCGTTAGTAGAGACAGCGAATACACTCTTCAATAAAACAGAGTAGTTCACTAAATCAAGATAACACATTGGGATTGCTATTTAGGAGGAGATGTGAACCCAAATTTGGATCAACCAGGAGCATTCGCAGGCAGTTTTCGTAATCCTTCTTAGAATAGCAATTTGGTATAATTGTCCAAGACACTTATGGCAATGGAAATTATTCTGTTGTTACTTAGCTTTAAAATTTAGTCATTTCGGTCAAAGACTAAGCCCATGTTTGGCACATCTATTTTCAGCCTCTACTTGTCTAAATGTCTAAAGCGGACAGAGGTTATGAAAATAAGAGCGTTTGGCACAACATTCTGGCCTCTTTCCGTTTTAGACATTTAGAGGCAAATCCTCTAAAATCTAAATACTCAAAAAGTGGGCAGCTGAAAAATAGAGCTTTGGTCTCTTCTTTGTATGACTCTTTTTTTTATGGCTCTACTTTTATTGGATCTATCAGAAAAAGAGTAGAGATACCAAACATGGCCTAACTATTAATTGCAGTAGAGAATCTAACCAAACCACAAAAAAATCATAGAAATACCCTCCCTATTGTTTAGCTAAATCCAACTTATGCTACCATATAAAATCTAAAAACCATTATGACTTGGACTGTCCCATCTGTAGAACTTTGATCATTCTCTTCCTCAAAATATGTCTAATTAAAAATATATGAACTAGAAAGGCATAGACTTGTCCAAACTTAATATTAATAAAAATAAGATAAAATGATAAACATACATAAGATCACATGTGAAAATTATAGGAATTCACTCATGATGGATGCTATGATTTTCAACGTAAAGCAGTGTTCCTTTACCAAAGAAAATGTAAAGTAGTCTTTTTATCCCTATTTCCTTAACATGCGAGTGAAAATGATAGGTTGGAAAAGGATTGGGAAGACAATGAAGTGGTGGTGGTTGTTCCATTTTTCAGTTAATTGGTCAATTGCAATATGATTATGGCTAAAGAAGTTTTGACCAAAATGAAATAATCTCCAAGAGATTTTAAAGGCTTTGGGGACTAAATAATGCATCTCCTAGTACCATGTTTACTAGCTTATCTCACCCTACCACATGAAGGGTTAGTCTCCAAATTAATCCTGCATGAGTATCCCATAATAAATAATATTGTAAAAAGATGAAAAGGATGAGCTCGTCTTAAAATCGATTATATTAGATTTGTGTTATATAAGCTAGAATTATATTACACTACACCAAAAACGGGAAATTGGAACAGATTACCGTTCATAATTCGTGTGTTCCTAATCCGTTCATCCGTTCCTAAACCGTTCCTAATCCATTAATCCGTTCCAAAAATAGGAAATTGGAACGGATGAACGGATTAGGAACACACAGATTAGGAACGGTAATCCGTTCCAATTTTCCGTTTTTGGTGTAGTGTTATAATTAAGTTTTTTATTTACTGTGTGATTAGGTTGTTTGTTTTAGGTGTGAATAAATTTTCTATTTTGAGTTAATATCTTTTATCGTACTCTAACTCTTTTTAATAAAATAATTACAACACTTTGACAAGATGCAGTCTCTAATTTTTTAGGTGATATCAAAGCCATGGCCAACAACGAATCCCACGATCAAGCCAACTATGGTTCTCGTAGCCAGTCTCTGCCGTGATAGATTCGAAATTTCCTCGACAACACCATCCAATCATCCACCATGACACATGGTGGGATCATCTCAATCATCAATATGTGGACCCCAATTGCTCTCTCTCTCTTTCTCTCCCTCTCTCTCTCTTCATTAGATCATTGACTAGGTAAATTCTAAAGTAAGAAGGATCTTAGCTTCTGAGGATGATATGAGTGATTAGACATTCAGAAGGAAAGGAAGAAAACCACTAAGATGGAAATCACATGCTAAAATGGGAGACACCTTAAAAAGTATTCAAACTTTGTGATGGAATGACATGATGCTGAGAGACTGTTGAAAAAAGAAATCTAATGGCTAAGGCTTAGGCACAAGACAAATCACCACCAATCTCCATCCAATTGAATTTCTTCCACACACTGGACAAGTTTTAGTGGGCTTCTAGAGCAAAGTAGCCTAAAGAGGAGGCATGAATGTCAACTAAAACCATAGTTTCAAGATTCTCAAAGGACCATGTGGACATCATTGAATTTAGGTAAGAATATCAATCACAACAACTTGATTTTATATATCTCACAGCCCCCATGTGGACTCCATCTGATTAGTGTGTTAGATCTCATAGTCCTAAATGCATTGATGACTATCTAACCCATCATTATAATTTGCATATCATTTAAATGAGCACTGATTGAGTGCATTGGATGATTGATCCAAGTAATTGATGTATACATGTGCTTTTAAGAGTTAGGGGGCCATATCATTGGCATGTGTGGTTGGGACAAAGGTTCCTCTTTTGGCTCTACGTGGGGTAAAGCCTTTATACTCCATGAAAGAATTTGGATCCTCTGTTGTCATGAGTGTAGGAATTTTTTCCACAACCACACAACCAGCCAATGGGGAGCATAAGGGATCTAGGTAGGGTTCTTTTGCCCTCCAATTGAACCAGTCTACTGTAAAGCAACCTTAGATCAAGCTTATAGCCAACAGGTGGCCAAAGGTAAAATCAATGAAATCATCAATTTCATAGCTACAGATCAAACGTCTATAAATAAATAACGAGGAGACATTTTGACAAATTAATTAGGATAAAAGGTCCTACTAGGCACGCCAATGGACCCCACTTTCATTCCATGTGGCCCATTTTGACTATGGCGAAATTCCTACTGTCATATCATATAGGAGACTATGGATTTTAAGGTTTGTTTATTTGTAATACGTACTATCCTCAAAATGGTTATTTGTGGGTGAGCCTTTGCCTTCATCCCAATCACATGCCAAGCAATACCATGCCATATGCAAAGTTTGTATATTTAAATTTAAAAATGAAAAAAAAAAAGTGTGTTATTTATTTATAGAGCATGATAGATCATTAACCCACTCACATCATAATTCGTAAGAAAACCTAATCATATAATAAATCTAATCCATCAATCTAATTATTCTTGTTCTAATCTCATCATAATCACAAATTTAGTCTAATCCTTATCAAAGATAAGCTCATCCTTGTAATAACATATCCAACATTCTTACTATTCTCTATTAGGGTGGGTGAGAAAGATAAATAGATCTTGGGGATGATTAAAGGTGGACTAAATAGTACTTGGATCATATCATTATAGCCCTTGATTTCAAAGCCTATTAAGGTCTATCATGAGATCTTGGTGATGATTAAAGGTGGACTAAATAGTACTTGGATCATATCATTATAGCCCTTGATTTCAAAGCCTATTAGGGTCTATCGTGCATATATATATGTTTTCTTTCTAACTTTATGATTAGCCATGCGAAGTAGGATTCATGTAGCTGATCCTTACATGGTTGGAACAGTGCTTGGATAATGATCCATTAGAGTCAACATTAGCGCTAATTCAAAGACATCATTGTGGTGTGACCTCTGTAAAAAGCTTGAAAAAACATGAATGCAGAGAAGCCTGTTTAACATGAGTCCAAACATGAAACCTCTGTCAAGAAAACCTTAGGACCTGATCATGCATGAGGATAGAATAAAGATTATAATATATATATATATATATATAGAGAGAGAGAGAGAGAGAGAGAGAGAATGGCAAATGCAGTTGTGCTCACTCCAAAAGTTATTTCAAGACAATAAGATATCTCTGGCTTGTACTACCCCTTCCCTTCCTCCCCACAAATGTAATAAAAGACGGACCCTTGGTAGCCTCCTAGACTACCTTGGTTGTGCTGCTGGTTCACCTCCATATAGAAATCTAGGACCTAGTCCATGAAATTGCTTGCATCTTTATAATTTCAAATAACCATCAACCTTTTTTGATCTTTCCAAATAGTTGTCTCTGTCATTTAGACAATCTTAATGCGCTACAATTATCAATAGTTAGCGAGAGGTTGGTTTTTTGACCGAATGATTAGACATGCTAAATTTCATTATAAAATGATGAGTATGCCTATAAATCTAATTTGGTTTGAATTAGAGTAAGTTTTAGTGCTGGTTCATGGTTAGGTAGACTCAAGTTTAATGCATAATTTTAAATATAAAAACATTCATATTGTATCAGTTACAGCACAGAGATCAGGTACGAAAAAATTATTAAGCTCCTCAAACCGTTTAAAATAAAATGCCCTCCTCTTGTGGGGCAACATTGGCTAATTAAATCTCACTTCATTAAAGAGTTGAGTCCACCATTAGATTGATCATCTATAAGAAATCTTGGCTCCTACTACATAATCACTACTCATTGTTGGTATCCAAGCTAGCTCATACTGATTGTTTGTGTAATACTAGAATCACATTTGTATCACCGTTACGAACGAAAGGCCCGTACGTGCCAAGCAGCCAATATAATTTAACGAGGAATATTATTTCACTTATGCAGCCGAAAATACAATAGATATGGCTGATACCATCAACTAATATCAGTTTTTTGCTTAGCCGATTTAGAAATATGCATAGATAACCATGGTTAGTGCTCTATTTGTGCTAACACCCTAAAGTCTAGTTTAAATTAGTCTAGGTTGTCCAAAGGAATTCTCACTCCTCTGCAACTCAAGATTTTAAGAAATTCCTTCATAGTTTTACAGTGAATTCTCAATTTTTTTTATTTACATTGTGCCCCCAGGCAAATTTGCTGGCTCCGCGAAACATTATTATGAAAATATCAAAAATCATGTGGCTGGTCTTGGAAGTTTTCTGAAACTATTATATTAAGAGATGTGGTTATTTGTAAAAAAAAAAAAAAAAAGAAACATAGGTGATGTCACTTGTCATTGTAAAATAACATAGGTGTTTCTTTGCAAAATAACCAAAGCTCTTAATAATGCATCCCATGTTTGTACGCTCTAAAATTCACGAGGTGACACTAGAGAGAGAGAAGCCTTGAGAATATTTACTGTCTACTCATCCATCACCCAAACAACACATAAAACAAGGAAAAACTGATGTCTGCAAGGCATATTTTTCTGCACACGTATAACAACAACATTGCACAAATTACTAGAAAAAGATAGATAACGAGATAGAGAAAGGGGGAGAGAGAGAGATTGAGACTCTTTTTCCACTGCAGCTTTGCATCTTCTCTTCAATGATCTAATCTTCTCTTCCTTCCTTTTCCTCCACACATTGCACTCAAAACACCACCACTTGAGAACATGAAGTTTAAAATAAAAAAAAAAGAAAAGAAAAAACCATATGGGTATGCATGGTTATGATTAGAAAAAGCTCAGAAGGGATAGACTGAGGGAGAGGAGAAGAGTGGGGTGGGAATGAAGAAAGGGGGAGGACTCTCTGTTAACCATTGTCTTCCAAGAAGTCCCACATGGGAACTGTGTTGTGGGGTCTTGCAAGTTGAAGAAAAGGTCTTACAAGGTCAAGAAGAAAGGTAGGAGGAGGGAGAAGTGTAGGTTTTAGAAAGGAAGATGAAAGAAAGGAGGGATAGGTGTGTATTAGAAAGAGAAAAGCTCAGGTAGGATAGGGCCTAACTAGGGTGAAAATAAGCCATCAGCTGTCATATCACCAAGAAAGTTTTGGTGAAAACAACTGAAACCCATGTTAGATCCATTGGCAAAGATTCTATCTATGCCAAATATTCCAATCGCAGGGCCGGCAAAGGCGGTGGTGATGGAGATGAACCTGTTCATAGTAGCAGTAGCCTGAAAGAGAGAAAAACACATCTTAAGAAGAAATAAGACGAAGAAGCATCTAATTATGTGGCTTTATTAAATTTATAAGAATAAAATAATTTGTGAAGGAGGAGAACAGAGACAATAAATAAAAATCTGTTAGGGTTTATTCATGTAAAGCGCTTTCCGCGAAAATAAAATTGATTTCAGAGAGAGAATCATTTTTTATATTTCTGTATTGACAGCTTTCTAAGGGTTTTTGTTTTTTTTTTTTTTTTTTTTTTTTTGAGATGAAAGCATTTTTTGCAATTCTTGCAAAAATCAGATTGATAGGGTGGAAGTAGAGACCTGTCTCTGAGTCTTACACAAGAGGTAGAAACATAATCCCATGACTCCAAAATATATTTGGCCAAACCCAAACACTGAACTCAAATTGAATAAAACTTCAATTTTCATATTTTCTTAGAAGATGAAATTCACTGTGGAAAAAAAAAAAAACTGTCACACACAAAAACCCTTAGGTAAAATATTTGCTTTCTTCAACATGAAACCTTGTTAAAGGAATCTGAAGTCAGATGGATAAAGGAAATCCATAACATATATATATATATATATTTAAGCACATGGAAAAGAAAAGGAAAAGAACAAGAAAATGCAAAAATAAGATTTGCAATTCTTTAATTATCTTCTCCATGTTGAATCCATCTAACTACATTAACATCCAATTTCTTGTTCTTTTTTTTTTTGGCAAGAAACCCATTAAATATCCAAGGATAAGAAAGTGAAAAATAACAACAACAAAAAAAAAGGGAATACTATGTCAAAGTCTTCAACAATCTTGTCCATGTTGAATATGGCTGAAAAATCAGTAGATAAATAACAAATAAAAAATATGAATAACTTTACAACAACATCCACTAAAGAGATGTAGAAAGAGCTCACATGAGAAATCAATCTAAGCTTATACCTGCTCTATCTCTTGATTCCTGCAATATCTTCTTCCTTGAGACTTGAGAGCGAGATGTGGGAGGAGCTAAGGCCTGGCTATGGCTTATAAAGAGATAGATAGGGAGAGAGAGAGAGAGAAGGGACTGGGGCAAAAGGAATGAAATCGAAAGGTGACGTCAGCATGGAAAGTCAGCCGACTCAGCCGGCTTGCCCGACGGACAGTCGGTCAGACCCCGCTGCCCGAACTTCTGTTTGTGTGGTTATATCCGTGCATCCAAGGAAACGGTGACGAAAAGAGACAACGAAAGTGCCTCGTTTTCTTCAAGGATTCTTGGGTACTTGATAGCAACATGATGATGGTGGCCCACTGATCCAGTACCATAGAAATGGAGCTACTGTACTGCAACAAATTGCCGTTCATCAAACAAAAAATCAATATGGGCAAACTCCCATGTACCATTCCATCGACAAACTCCATTGTCCAAAGGTCACATAATTTAAAATATTAGATATTAAATAATGTGACTCTTGAACCATGGAGTTTATCCATGGAGTGGTCCATGGGGTTGTCCATATAGCATCACTCTTCATCAAAACCTAACAATCATGGAATTTAGATCCTTTTCGAGTTTTGGTGTAGGGGCAGTTTGTTTGCATTAATTTACTTACGTAGAAATAATACACTTGTATAACATTTATGCATTGCATATGAGATTTTTCTTTTTAGGGGGCTCTATTGGCACCACGAAAATCTCTCTTCCCACCGCAAAAAAAAATAAAAAAATGGATTTTCCTAAACTACCCCTCCCCTCTCCTCCCTCCTCCTCCTCCCTCCTCCCTCCTCCTCTTCCCTTCCTCTCCCATCCTCCATCCTCTTCCCTCATCTCCCCCCACCCCCCCACCCCAAGTCTCCGACGGGGATGGAGCTCCGGCCGGCCTCCCTCCCCCTCTCCCTCTTTCTTCCTCCCTCCCCTTTCATTTTTTTTCTCTCTTCTCCCTCTCCTTCCCTCTCCTACTCCCCCTCCCCTTCCTAGCACCGGCGGGAGGGAGATCGGGCTGCTGCAGGCAGACTGGTTTTTCCGCCCACCTGCAGCAGCCCAATCTCCCTCCCGCCGGCGACTGGGAGGGGGAGGGGGAGGGGGAGTGGGGGAGTAGGGGAGGGAAGGAGAGGGAGAAAAGAGAGAAGAGAGAGAAGAAAATGGAAGGGGAGGGAGGAAGAAAGAGGGAGAGGGGGAGGGAGACCGGCCAACCGGCCGGGGCTCCCTCCCCGCCGGAGACTGGGGAGGGGGGGTGGGGGGAGATCAGGGTGGAGGGTGGGAGAAGTAGGGCTGCACAGAACCGGACCGCAGACTGGACCGGGCCACAAAAACGGACCGGACCAAACCGGATTTGCGGTGTTAGTGGTCCAAATGATCCGGTCCGGTCCGGTCCAGGCCTTTTGTGGTCCGGTCTGGACCGGATCGGACCGGATTTATTAAAATAATAATTTTTTATTTTTTTCATATTGATGAGCCCATGAAGCATGAGCCCAGCACCCATTTGTAAAATCCATCATTCATTCATTTGACATTTGCCCACTTTTTAGATGTGAGGTGAAAATGAAAAAAAAAATGGAAACCGGTCCGGACCACTTTAAGTGGTCCAACCGGACTGGCTTGGACCGGTCCGGTCCTTCATTTTTTGCCAGACCGGAAATCCGGTTGATCAGCCCTAGGGAGAGGAAGGGAAGAGGAGGGAGGGAGGAGGAGGAGGGGAGGGGTAGTTTAGGAAAAATTATTATTTTTATCTTCTAGTGCAGTGGGGAGAGAAAATTTTGCGGTGCCAATAGCAATCCCCTTTCTTTTTTTTTGTATGTGTGACTCTGTCTCTCCTCGCATTAATGAGTTTTCTCTTTTGTTTGTGGGTTCTTCTCCTCGTACGTGCAATCTCTAGCGATCGGCTCAGCCCTTATATGAGGAATCTAAGATAAAAAAAGAAAAAAGAAAAACTCTAGTAGTACTTATTTATAGATCACTTATTAGGAAACTTTTTTTTTTCACTTGAAGACTAGAGGGCTAGTACAAGTGGCAAGTCTAATCACTTATTGTTTAAATATCTATTTTTTTTTTATAACTCTGTTGTATTAAAAAAAAAATTGTTGATTCTTTAAACTCCAAAATATTTAATTTCATATATTAAAGTTTAAAGGTTTTGAAATAATAAAAAATGATTATATATCATCTGAACCATTCAACGTGGAAATAGAGCTTTCAAATAAACTCTATAATGTGCTTCACATGTGTAAATTTTACATATGAAATCCTAGTTCATATTATATCATATAAAAGACAAATATCCTCTTAAAAATATTATTCTCCCATGGAAAAGCTTTCAATTTTTTTTTTGGCACTCTCCCATTCAAAGAAGAAGAAAATTTAAAGAAATTTGCTTTTAATTCACAAAAAAAAATTCTATCAATAGGGTCAAATAACTCTCTTGGAGCATTAGATAAACAGAAATTTGTGGATCATTTTACAAACATGATTTTTTATGCCGGCTAAATACATAGCCACAATTTACTCCACGCCAAGAGTTTTATTTTATATATATATATATATATATATATATATGGAGCCCCTCAATTTAGTGTCAGCATTCCAAAACAAGTGGTGGGGGGCACTTTATAGTTCATCCAAGAGGATCATAAAACAGGACCCCAATAGTTATGAGTCGCAGGGTTTGGCACACATCCAAATGCATTAATGGACCGTTGGATCGATTGTGGACTCATTTTGAATAGTGAACTACAGCCATTGAAATGTTTTAAAGTTGGTTTAAGCTTAACCTTATATTAATTTTAACGGAGAGGAAACTTTGTTCTTTACCAATACACTACAGTGAGATATCCCCTATTTGAACTGAATCCATTGGATTGGCACCAATCCGAATGAATTGGACCTTTGGATCCGGACTTAACCTTTTCTTTTGATATAAAGTTGATAAACTTGTGGCCCATTGTTTAAGGGATTAGGATGAACTAATGGACTGACAATTTTGGGATATGCTCTTGTGAGAGCATCTGTGCACTTTCTAAGAGAAAAATGCCCTTCCTAGTTGGGCCTACTAAGATGCGTGATGATCACGAAAGTCTATTAGATGGAAAAATATATAGACCTACATATATATATATATATATATATATGCAAAAGTTTGACCCCATAAGATCATCCTAATCTTTTGATCCATTGCCCTAAATTTTAATAATTTAGAGGCATTATTTTATTATGATTTCAATCCAACGGTAAGGAAAAATTGGATGTGTGTCAAATTTGAATTTGTGATTATTCATGGAGTGTAGTGTGTGAAAATATTAGATTAGCTCAAGGTGGTCCACATGATCAAAAAAAGGGAGGAAAAGGGGGCATTTTTAAATAGGGCATTTTAGAGGATTCTCCTATATGTTTTTTTCATCTTATCTCACCTCTACATGCTCCTCGCACATTCCAACCACCTAGGTAGCCTATATGCTTGATCTCACGTACATAGGTGCATCTTACCGTAGCGTGACTCATATATGAAAAGTGATGATGCCAAAAATAGGTTTCGGACACCACCGGTCAAGTAATAAATGCTAGGTGAAAATGTAGTAAATAAATGAGAGAGAGAGAGGGAATTTATAGTGGTTCGGTCTGTATGACCTACGTCCACTTTGAATATGGTGATCTTTGATTGATAAGGTGGATTACAAGCGAGAGAGAGAGAGTAAGATGTTCATTCTTTCAGTGATAAGAGGGCTCCTCTATTTATAGTCCTCCCCTAACAGATGGGGACGACTTCTCTTTGGAGCCTCAGAGCTGTCCTCGAGGGACGGGCCAGGTGGAGACAGGTGAGATATTCTCCGCAGGAATTGGTAGAAGCGGGACTGCTTCCAAAGCGACGTAGATGCCTGCCTTAACTTGGTCACTCCGTGGATCTGGACCTGGGCTTCCCTGGTGGATTTGGATCTGGCTCATCATATTCTAGGCCACTTGGGCCTGACTCATCATTTGCCCCCAATGCCCTGCGCACAAAGAAGCTTTGAAAGGGGGGCATTTTGAGAAGAAGGAGATGAGCCTAAAACTTGCTAAAAAGAATGCCCCAGACCCAAAGTTGGAGCAGAGGACGAGGTACCAAGCGGCCGATCTGCAGTTTGCTGTGTAGGCGGAGAGGAGGTGGTTGCGCCAACAGACGAAGCAGGCAGCAGGAGGCTGGGCGCCCGGAAGAGGCCTGGGCGGTCGACAGGCAGTCTGGGCGCCAGAAGCAAAGGTGCCAGGGAGCTGTGCGCCAGGGTGCTAGAGTGCTGGGCGCCAGCAGGGAGCTGGGGTGCCAGGAGGATCTTTAGTATCCAGGAGCGGTTGAGGCCCGATTGTTGACATTCAATCTGGAAAGAGAGGCAGACTTCTTGCCTGCTTGAGAGCAGTGCAGAGACGAAGCGTTTTTTGCAACCCGCGAGAGGGCCGCTAAGCTGGATATATAGACTGCCTGTTTAAGAACAGTGCAGAGGCCAAGCTTTTTGGGCGACCCGCGAGAGAGCCGCTAAATTGAAGATAGGCTGCCTGTTTAACAACAGTGCAGAGGCCAAGCTTTTTTGGCGACCCGCGAGAGAGCCGCTAAGCTGGAGATAGGCTGCCTGTTTAAAAACAGTGCAGAGGCCAAGCTTTTTTGGCGACCCGCGAGAGAGAGCCGCTAAGCTGGAGATAGGCTGCCTGTTTAAAAACAGTGCAGAAGCCAAGCTTTTTTGGCGACCCGCGAGAGAGCCGCTAAGCTGGAGATAGGCTGCCTGTTTAAAAACAGTGCAGAGGCCAAGCTTTTTGGAGACCCGTGAGAGAGCCGCTAAGCCGGATGTATAGGCTGCCTGTTTGAGAACAGTACAGAGGCAGGTCACCACGCAGGGCGATCCGCGAGATGATTCATCCAAATGGAACATCCAAGAGAGAGAAAATCATCCCAAGAGAATGAGAAGAGTGTGCAAGTAGCTGTAATGATGGGTGCAGTAGAGAAAAAACAGACGGAGACCGTTGTTGAGCGGACTGCAGCAATTGTGCAAGGAGCACTAGGCGAGGTTGAAGGAGAGGATGGCGTGGCTGATGGCGCTGGCGGGCGGAGCCCGGGCTTCCAGCCAGTGGGCGTCGCGGCAGAGGGAGGCGCGGCGGCGCTGGGCGCCGCAAGGGGCGCCCAGCCGTGGGCGTCGCGGCAGCAGCACTGGACGCATCAGGGGGCGCCCAGTCCGGGATTGAAGCAGAGGCAGCAGCGGCGCTGGGCGCTGCAAAGGGCGCCCAGCCCGTGGGCGTCGCGGCAGAGGCAGCAGCGGCGGCGCTGGGCGCTGCAAGGGGCGCCCAGCCCGTGGGCGTCGCGGCAGAGGGAGGCGCCCAGCCCGTGGGCGTCGCAGCAGCAGCAGCGGCGGCGCTGGGCGCTGCAAGGGGCGCCCAGCCCGTGGGCGTCGCGGCAGAGGGAGCGCCCAGCCCGTGGGCGTCGCGGCAGAGGGAGGCGCGGCGGCGCTGGGCGCCGCAAGGGCGCCCAGCCCGTGGGCGTCGCGGCAGCAGCACTGGGCGCTGCAGGGGGCGCCCAGTCCGGGATTGAAGCAGAGGCAGCAGCGGCGCTGGGCGCTGCAAAGGGCGCCCAGCCCGTGGGCGTCGCGCAGCAGCGGCGCTGGGCGCTGCAAGGGGCGCCCAGCCCGTGGGCGTCGCGGCAAGGGAGGCGCCCAGCCCGTGGGCGTCGCGGCAGAGGCAGCAGCGGCTCGCTGGGCGCTGCAAGGGGCGTCCAGCCCGTGGGCGTCGCGGGCAGAGGGAGGCGCCCAGCCCGTGGGCGTCGCGGCAGAGGGAGTCGCCCAGCCCATGGGCCGTCGCGGCAGAGGCAGCAGCGGCGGCGCTGGGCGCTTGCAAGGGGCACCCAGCCCGTGTGGCGTCGCGGCAGAGGGAGGAGCTGGCCCCGCGGGCGGCGCGCTGGCAGCGCTGGGCGAGGTAGGCTCGGGCGAGATCCCCCCTTGGGCGAGGAGAGAAGGACTTGGGCGCCCGGGGGAGTCCGGGGCGCCCGAGGGATGCTTTGGGCGCCGAGGGACTTGGGCGCCCGGGGGAGTCTGATCCCGTGGCGGACGTGTATTCCTTTTTTTTTTTTTTTTTTTTTTTCGGGGGCGCTGCCCCCTGGGCCCCCGCGAGCTGACCGGTCAGCTCGACCCCCGCCGGGGGTCCCCCCCGGACCCCCTCTGCGAAGGGCAACTTGGTAGGCTCACTTTCCTGTCTGCAGAGAGGACAGATGGCGGGTGCTTGGATCTCTTCTGGGCGCCCGGGGTTTCTGCGCCATAGGGTTGGGCGCTTAGGTGAGGTGCTCCCGACGTGGAGCAGTTGGATATTCTAGATTGCGGTACTTCAGGCAGTACTCCTCCGAGCTGTGTTCCTCATTGCCCTGCGAGCAGGAGTTGTAGGCTGTTGAATGGTCTCCAACATTTGTTGAGGAGTGGGAGCATTTGGGGGAGGATTAGTCGGTGGAGATCATCCTCGCCCTCTGCTCGCCTAGTTGATCTCGTCGTGATCACCATAACTTGAGAAGACGGATGAGAACTTTAATACGTTCCCACAGACGGCGCCAAACTGATGATGCCAAAAATAGGTTTCGGACACCACCGGTCAAGTAATAAATGCTAGGTGAAAATGTAGTAAATAAATGAGAGAGAAAGAGGGAATTTATAGTGGTTCGGTCTGTATGACCTACGTCCACTTTGAATATGGTGATCTTTGATTGATAAGGTGGATTACAAGCGAGAGAGAGAGAGTAAGATGTTCATTCTTTCAGTGATAAGAGGGCTCCTCTATTTATAGTCCTCCCCTAACAGATGGGGACGACTTCTCTTTGGAGCCTCAGAGCTGTCCTCGAGGGACGGGCCAGGTGGAGACAGGTGAGATATTCTCCGCAGGAATTGGTAGAAGCGGGACTGCTTCCAAAGCGACGTAGATGCCTGCCTTGACTTGGTCACTCCGTGGATCTGGACCTGGGCTTCCCTGGTGGATTTGGATCTGGCTCATCATATTCTAGGCCACTTGGGCCTGACTCATCAAAAAGTGCCAAATGAATTAATTGAGTGTTATTTATGATGTTTGTCGCGTACTTATTGATTATTGTATTTTTATCATGTGTTTCACATGTGACTAATCTAATAATACTTCTCTTTTAAGGGCCTATCTGGCTAATCTGATCTATTTAAAAATTAGTTGTCTGAAATAAAGTTGCAATTTCAGTTAATTTCTTTTACAAATACATTGTTTGGTATGCTTGATTGAATTTTAAGATCAAAGTTATCATAAAGTTACAGTAATACAAGCAAACATGTCTTATAAACAAAAGTAGTGTAAGCAAAGTAGAAATTATAAAAAAAAAAAAAAAGGCCAATATCTTTCCATAATGGTTTCCTCTTGATCAATGGTCTGGATCATGCAACCATATGCGTCAGACATTAAAAGTCTTATTTAACGTTCTCTTTTATATGGGCCATTTTTCCAAGTGGCACTTATCAATGAGGCTATTCAAACATTAGCAGGTGAGAACGGATTAGGTAAGGAGCAGCGGTTTTCACCTGGCTACTCAAGATTTTAATTTTAAATACGTAATTTCTTAATTTTTATGTGTGCAGGCTCCTTTTTTATTTGTGTGAATTTTTTATCTGCATGTGTAGACTATTTTTTTATATGCGTGCGGGCTCTCTTGAATTCCATCATCGGGATAAAAAAATTGAAAACATTAGCAGGCTGTCTTGTTTTTCTTGTCAACCGAAAGAATAAAGAAACATGTCTTTTAGGGAAATTCCAAGTGGCCATTGCAACCCCCATCTGGCTTCTAGTCTCAAACCAAGTCAATACAAAAACTTTGTGCACCTCAAACCGTACAAGTGGCACGCCCTTTAAACCATGCCTTCTAAATCATGGCCCATCTAAGCATAGTACCTCATAGAAAAATGTATTCTTATGTTAACATGATAGGGACTCTCCTTCTTGTCACCTTCCATTTACCCAGTAGCCACTGACCCAGTAAAGCTTCACCTTTGCCAATCAAGTTGCTAGGCCAGTTTGGATGTAAGGTGAATTAAAATATAGTGAGGTAAAATAATAAATTAAAATATAATAAATCATAAGGTATTATGATGGTATTTTATTTTTAATTGCTTGGTATGTAATCTTTTTGATTTTTTGTATAGCAAAGTAGAGTTTTTTTGTCTTTTAGTGGAGAAAAGATGTTGGTTTTTTTACTCTTTTTTTTTGAAAATTCGGATAAAATTTTAAAATTGTGTACTTTTGATATGACCCCTTGTCATTTATTGTCTGGATTCACTTCACTTTACTTTAACTAGTTAATTGCCAAACCCTAAACCCTAATGTCACATACACCTCATAATTGAAATTTGTAACTTAGGTGAGTTTATAGGTGTTTATAGATCGATTAATAAAATGGTATATATTTGCTTCAATTGAGGTGAAAATTTGAAGAGTGCCCTGTTAAAAAAAAAACCATTTGCAATATCAATGGTTGAATCAGCTTCAATAAGTAGGCCATTAGCATGTTTCTGTGGCCATCCTACCCCATCATATGAAGGCATGCAATCTCTCTAGATTAAGCTTTTGGTAAGCCAAATAGTAAGTCTTTATCCATCTGATGAAAGGAAATCAAAGTAGATGAACGGGGAGGTTTGATTTTGACCGCCCATTTCATGGCCCACTTATATTAATGTGAGGATCTATCTGTTTTAATGGATACCCTCACACCCCGCCCATTGTGAGAAACAAAGGGCCACAAAAAGTTTCGGATCGCTTGCCATTTTTCTGCTACAATGATTAGGGCATGTTTATTTCCTATAATTTATGATAAGAATTTATCATGTTGGTGTTTTTCTTGATATGTGACATCTTGTCTTATCGTATTTGCAAATATCATGTTTCTTTCACAAGCATTTCAAAATTTCAACCACATGAAAGGTCCCAAATGGCTTTTGAGAATTCAGGATTCCTAGCACATTTGCTTTTTATAGAGTTTTTATATGCTCAAGTACAAGAGAGCATTCAGGAATTTCACTTTATCTAAAAAATTTAAAATTCTCCATATAGGAATACAATGAATTGCGGTAAAGAAACACGCCCTTAAAGATGAATCGAAGAACCTGATGGATGAGAAAATATCAAGGAAAAGATCAAGGGTCCCAAAAAGAGATCTACCAAATATTGACACTATGGATGCTCGATTGAAGATCAAGAAATGGATGGCTTGGGTCTCAAGTGCTAAACTCTCTAATTCTTTTCCTCAAAACAAGTGCTTTGTGCCAAATCCTATGCAATATATAATGATCCACTTGATAAGATTTCTGTGAGATGAGTCACAAGCAATCAAAGGAAGTAGTCAAATTGATTAAAAATACTACAATAATTGGGAGATAGAAAGAAATTCCTTTACATGTTTGGCAATCAAATCTTTGGGGATTCCTCACCTCTTGAAGATAGCCATTCAATCACAATTTCTTATACAATTCCCCTGCACTTCAATTCTCATTAATGCACAGTTCTTTCAGCTATTGGATTCATGGTTCCTCTCAAGGGACCCATCCTCGGTATTTACCAAGTTATGATTTAAATATATTTTTAAATACATTATTATATATAAGGGCCTTCACATTTAAGTTGTTGGCATTGAATATGGATGTGAGGGCTCTCACCTTATCTCTCATAGTAAGGTGAGATATACTCTTATAGGAGCATCTCCCTATATATAAATATCTCATATTTTAAATATGTTCATATTATTTTACTGGTATTTACATACATTAACATATGAGGATTTTACCAAAAAAAAAAAAAACAACTTAGATGTCCGTTGGGCTCAAAAGGTAATTTTAACCTCCATTGCACCAAATCAGTCATTTTTCACGAAATGATTTTTTTTTTTAGCACTTTCAACTAGCGTCCCTAGCGACCCTAGTTTTATAACATTAAGGGTCGTTAGGGACCTTGCGGTGTATACAAAGTACAACAAAATAGGCGTGTTTCCTCATGTTTCATTTAGTACTTTCAACTAGCGTCCCTAACAACTTTGGTTATATGACGTTACGGGTCCCTAGGGACCCTGTGGTGTATATAAATTAGAACAATCGATCTCTTCCCCATTTCTCAGCAGCATCGAGAACTCATGGCTGCCGAAACCCTAGAATCTGATCTCGTTCTCGCCTTTCAATTCCAGTTGCAGGTAGTCATAGTCGCCTCTCCTCCACTAACAACCACCCTCCTCCTCCTCCTCTCTTCTCCTCCACCACCCATCCGTCCCAAATCCCATCTCCCTTAACCCGATTCCCAACTGGAGTTCTGATAGAAAGCTGAGTGAATTGGGTTTTCTGCAGTTCGTTTGGTTGATTTTCTGTCTGTAAGATATTGTATTGGGAGAAGGTGAGAATCTTTTTTATTACTAGGTTAGTCAATGGGAGAGGGAAAAGAAAGAAAAGGGGATGTTTGGGGTTTTCAAATTGTTTTTCCTTGTTCATCCAACTGATTCTTGACAACTAGTTTGTCTTCCCTCCAACTGCATCTCTTGTCTGAATATTGTCACTTTTTCCTTCTTTTATAAAGGCGGCCATGTTAGTTGAGAAAATATTGTTGGTATTTTTATGAACAGAAATCTCTCTAAAGGAAAGATCTCTGCAATTTTAGTGGAAATTTTGCTATGCATAATTCATAGGTACTGCCAAATGGCTTAAATCATACGGTTTCTCCCTCAATCTTCGAACCCTGAAGTGGAGACCATGTTCTCTGGGTTTAATTTCCCTCAAGATTCTGTGTCTCCTAATATCCTTGAGATTGATGATAAAGGGATGGTGAGCCAAAGAAGCCCTCAATTGAGGGCAATTGAGCGTGAGGAGGTCGATGTTCCACGGCACAACAAATTTTCTTCGGGTTGGCCATTGCTAAAGGCAGAGGACGTTGATGAGGGAGGGGACCACAGCGAAAGGCGCAGACGACTTGGCGAAGAACCTTGACAACGAAAGAGAGAAAAAACCCTCTTTTGTTCTACTTTTTGTATAAGCGTAGGGTCCCTAGCGACCCTTAACGTTATAAAACTAGGGATGCTAGTTGAAAGTGCTAAAAAAAATACCATTTCGTGAAAAATGACTGATCTGGTGCAATGGAGGTTAAGATTACTTTTTGAGCCCATTGGACATCTAAGCTGTTTTTTTTTAGTAAAATCCTCTTGATATATATAACAAATAGTAACTTTTATAATATGTTATGATCTCCTTATAGACAATTTGCCATACCACTATGGGGCCAACTTGAAAAATCATTTAAAAGGGACAATACGGATAAGTATGGACCACAAATTAGCTTTTTTTTTATTATCTCAAATGGTCATTATTAGGCATCAAATCATGGGTCAAAGTGTGATTAAAAAATCCAACATAAAATTATGGATACAGCTTGAATAAGTGTCACCTTAAGTCTACCAATGTTTAAAAAAAAAGAAGAAAAAAACTGAATCAACTATCAAAAATGCTAAAAACTAAGATTTGGTCTAACAAACGGATCATTTTGGTCAGATAGTAACATCATAATTATATAATAAATAAATAAGTTTATTCTGAAAATATGATTTGAAAGTTAAAAAACACAAAGAGATTAAAATTTAAAAAATAATGATTTAGTTTGTGGCAATTCTAAAAGTACAACTACATTTTTTAAGTTTCGAAAATGAAAGCTAGTATTAGTTGAAAGTTTTAAAAACTAATTTGTCTTGTGCTTGTTTTTCAATTTTATTCATTCATTAGTTCTTGAAAAACTAATTAGCTGATTTACAGTTGTACCACATAGTTCACACGATTCATCGAAGTTTGATTATTTTGGTTGAATGACGACCGTCTGGTCAAGTAAGGTTGCAAACGGAACGGTTCCAGATCGGAACCATAGTGGACCTGGACCCGTTTCTAAATAACGGTTCTGGATCCGGTTTTTACTCGGAACCTGTTTAGTTGGTTTCAGACCCGGTTCCGATAGGAAAACCCGGATCTTGTTCCGGAACCGGATCCACCTAGAGGACTATAATCTAGTTCCAAAATCGATTCTAATTTATCTTTATTCTTCATTTTTCTTAAAATAAACATATCATTCAGCTTATAACAGTGCATCAAGTTTACTAGCTCTAATATTATATATATAAATGTCCAAAAAAAGTTGATTTTGATGTACAATTTGCAATATCAAAGGCTCATATGCCGGATCTCGGGTTTATAAGTCAGAACCTATATGGATTCGGAACCGAACCCATTTATCAATCGAAACCTAAAATAGGTTCCAGTCCCGATTTTTTACGGGTCTGAACTTTCGGGTAATTGGAGAATCGGATACCCGCTTGCAACCCTACAGTCAAGGCCAATTTCAAAACTCTATACAAATGACAATTCATAGGTGTAGTGGGTGTTACGGCAAGAATGAGACCATAATTAAGTGGGTTAGTAATGTCTTTAATCATACTTAGGTATAATCAACAATAATAGGGATGCAACGAGATGTTCTTCGTATAGATAGGGGGTATACCCCCAAACCCACTCTTTCCTCATAGTTGATCTGCCTCATACTTGACCCAACCATGATAGGGTGATTATTGATAAGCTTAAAGGGGTCTATTATTGATGCGGGTGCTAAACAAGGACTGAAGGCCATCTCTTCCAAGGAAGTTGAAAGGAGGGTGATTTCTTTGCTCGCCTGTTTGGGAAAATTTCTAATATAGTGTAGTGAAGTAAATATTATTTTGGAAAAAGAATAAAATATAAGTGGGTTATGATGGTATTTTATTTTTAGTTGCTTGGTATGAAATTTTGTTCTTTTTACTTTTTTGTATAAAAATGAGGAGTTTTTTTGTCTTTTAGTAGAGAAAGGAGGTTGATTTTTTTTAAATGGTGGAAATCTTGAATTAAAGTTCTTTTTATGTGATTTTTTTTATAGAAAGGAAGGCTTTCTTTCACTTGACTCTATAAGTAGAGTTGCCAAACAAACAAGTTTGGCTCTTTATTAACATAGTAAAAGTCAAGTAAAGCCTCCATTTTCCAGACAAGATGTCACATCAAAAGTACTTTAATTCAAAACTCCCTCCATCTTTTTTAACAAAAATAAAAAAAGAACCAGCTTTATCTGCTAAAATACAAAAAAAAAAAAAAAAACTCTACTTTTCCATATAAGAAGTAAAAAAGATTCCATAACAAACAACTAAAAATAAAATACCATCATAATCTACTTATATTTTATTCTTTCTTCAAAATCAACTTTACTTCACTTGACTCTATTAGTAGAGTTGTCAAAATGGCCTAGAGATCACGGTCTATATCTAGCTAGCGTTTATGTTTTATCACTTGTCAGATACTTAGGAGGTGGTGCAAGCTCTTAATAGAGGCAAAGATTGGTTGATTATCAATCCAATTATTCCACTTGCTTCTTTTTTAATTAGAAGTCTGTCAAATTTGTTTTCATTACAAGGAGGATGATGGGGGCGGCTCACTTGTTAGTGAAGTTGAGCTTCTCTTTGGATACTGACATTATTTGGGACGAGGATTTATTGTGTGGTTTTCTTTTGTTTGGTATTGTTGTTGTTTTTTTCTTGGGGTTTTTACCGGAAAAGTCCCAAAATATGGGCATTTACCCGGTATAGTACTGGCCCAATTCTCATCACTAATTGGGTCTTCCCGCCATATTCCTTTTTTTTTCTATGATATTCATAGCGACGATAGTGTCACTTGATATAATATTGAGTGACGCTATCGTCACTTTGCGCAACCTTTAAATACTCGCGTCGTCCCCTGGTTTCAATCTTCTTCTACCCAATGGCTCTTAAAAAATCTTGTTTGGCTAGAAATGAAGCATGACTGGTCTATGGGCTTCTATTTTCGAGTGTAATCCGTCACTTTGATTCCATTTTTGTGGCTGTTGATCTCCATGAAAGAGGTTTGTACATTTATGTATATCTTTGCATGGTAACATGAAAAGAAATGAAGATAATGTATTTTTTTTGTTGCTTTTCCTTTTACTCTTGGTGTCCATGATGTTAAAGACCGTCACGCACGTGAATGTTGTATTTTGGAAAGTGAACATTCTTCTTCTGAACAAATGTTAGTCAAAAAATCTACTCTGGCTCCAACTGATGTGTGACAGTTTTATGTGATTTTGTGTATTCAAGTGTAATCCGTCATTTTCTTAACATTTATGTGGCTGTTGATGTACATTATTGAAGGTTTGTGCATTTATGTCTATCTTTGCATAGTAACATGGGAAAAAAATGAATATAACGATCATTTGTGATGCCTTTTCATTTACTTTTGGTATCAATGAAGTTAGAGACTATCACACACACTTGTATGTTGTGTTTTGGAGTGTGAAACTGAGTGTTTGTATTGTTTGTAATCTTGCATATGTTTTTTATATTGTTTGTAACCCTAGACACTTTCAAAAATTGTGGATTGTAAGCTGTTCTAGGCCATAGATGCCCCTCCACTGTGTTACGTCTTTGGCCCTTTGCAAATATCACACTTCTTTGGTCAATGAGGTGCTTGTCCCCATTTTCCGTATATGTTCGTACAAAAATAATGCCTAAATAATTATTTCTGTCCTGAAATAGGATGTCGGATGGTGAGTTGATTGTGATTTTTCATTATAACGGAGAATTTAAATATGACATGATTCACCCGGTATACGAAGGCGGAAATCAGAAGATGAGGTCCATTCAAAGTGACATAACATACTCCGAATTGATGAACATAGCTCTTCAAACTACACAGTGGGAAGAAACCTGTGAGAACATAGGCATACGTTATCTTCATCACAATGGGCACGTGTTTTCATTGGCTGCCATAGAGGATGATAGCGACATTAAGTGCATGTTAACACTTTCACAACACAATACAAATGAGATATTACTATACATCAATAGAAGTTCGAATGGTTCTTCCAATAAGATAAGAGAACCTAGAAGGTACATAAGATCTTTTTTTATGTATTTTATATATAATGCTTAATACTATTTCTAGTAGTCTAATGTAAATATTTCCATGTGTTTATCTTGAGCAGGTCATTTGAGATGGACATGCGTTCTTTACGAGGCAAACAAATTGATTTTTCTGGGAGCAATCACAATGATAAGCGCAAAGTACCTTCCAGGGAAAGTCATGAAATTCCTACTGTCAATCTATGCGAAGACAATGACATTCATTTTTCAGCAGTCCAAGACATTGGTAGTAATGAATTTGCGAAAGAAAGTAGTATTGTACTCATTGATCGTGTTGAGAAAGTTAACATGCCTGATGAAATAGAGTTTGTCAATGTTGAATCTGGGAACACGGGAACCAATCTTGCAGGGTTTTCAAAGGCAAGAGGCCAAAGACCTTCTATGTACAATGTTGGAGAACAAAGCTACCATAATCGGAAAGTTATATTCGAAGATGACATGGTCCCGGAAGAATTTGATACAGAGTTGGAACACAATTCATCTCGGGAGATGTGGCTTGGGCGCGAATTTCCGAACCGTGATGATTTTAGGAGAACTATAGCGAAATTTGCAATATACAACAACTTCACTCTCCAGCACTTAAAGACACAACAATTCAAAGTCACTGCACGTTGCAAGGAAACTGACTGTCCATGGCGCATTCACGCATCCATGATTGAGAGTGGACCACGCTTCAAGGTTAGGACCTACAACCCAATCCATAAATGTTCGAAGCCATCCATGGGTACTGCACATCGTCAAGCATCATCAGAACTTATTGCAGAGTACATCTTGGAAAAAGTGCGGTTAAATCACAACATTAGGCCAAAGGAAATAATGAATGACTATCAAATGAAATTTGGTGTCACAATTTCTTATAGGAAGGCACACGTGGCAAGGAAAATTGCACTGCGCATTGTTAGGGGCTCATATGAAGATTCTTTTAAGATCCTCCCTTTGTATTGTGAGGAGTTGAAATTGATGAACCCGGATACTGTCACCAATATTGATACGTCAGACGACGACAGGTTCAGGAGATTTTTTTGGGCATTTGGTCCATGCATTCGGTCATTCACAACATCCCTTAGGCCAATGATTGCTGTTGATGGATCACATCTCCGTGGCAAGTACCCAGGAGTTTTAATGGTTGCCGTGACCCTCGATGGAAACCACAAGCTATTCCCAATAGCTTTTGCGTTTGCGGAGGCAGAACGGCGCGACAGCTGGGAGTGGTTCCTCGCCATCTGTCTGTATCATTGGGAGAACCTACAGATTTGACAATGGTCTCCGATCGGCAGAAGGGCCTTGTTCCCGCGTTGGCAAACGTGATTCCAAGTGCACGTCATTCTTACTGTTGTCGTCATCTTGCGGAAAACATTAAGTCAACCTTCAAAGATCCGGCAATTGTGATGAAATTCTGGTGTGCTGCAAAGGCATACAGAGCATGTGAATATGAGGCGTTTATGGAAGACATCAGGGCTGTCAATCAAGATGCATATAATTATATAAACGGATTTGGCCGGCAGCATTGGGCAATGCCTTTGTCGAAGGTCGACGATATGACATGCTTACAAGTAATGCCGCTGAGTGCACCAACAGCATGCTGAAAGATACTCGAGCTTTACCAATTGTCAAGCAAGTGGAAGAGATAAGAGCTAGATTGATGGAGTTCTTCCAAAAAAGACAAGCTGAAAATCTCTGCATTAACAGTCGTTTGACTCCATACGCTGAGAAGTTGCTAGGACATGAAACAGAAGAAGCCCGAAGGTTGCACGTACGCGTTGCCGGACTCGTCGAGTTTCAAGTTCAGTCTGCACAGTATGTGGACATTGTTCATCTAGATCGTCGAACTTGCACGTGTCGCAAATGGGAAGTACTTAGGATACCGTGCTCACATGCAATCGCTTCAATGCGAGTGAGGAAATATAATCCATATGAATTTTGCGACAATTGGTATCTAACAAGTGTACTACATGCCACGTACAATGAGGTGATTCACGCCACTCGTGATAGCAAACAATGGGAGCATATTTCGAACGAAAGAGTTATCCCTCCTCTTGCAACTAAACAGCCCGGGAGACCAAAAAAGAATCGAATACGAACTGAGGATCGTTACAGGGAACGGAGGGTGTTCACATGCTCCAATTGCAACGAGAAAGGCCACAATCTTCAGAGTTGTCGAAATCCCCGGCTCAACATCGACAGACTTAGTCTCAATTATTTCTGTGAACTGACGCCAACACAATACTCTCTTTGTTTTTTTGTGAGAAATTGTGTTCATGATGATGGACCATAATCCTGTGCCACTGTTTATGTTCATCTGTAAAGAACATACTTTTATGTTTTGTTTTCATGATGATGGACCATAATCCTATGAGTTTGTTTATGTTCATCTGTAAAGAACATACTTTTTTGTTCATCACTTTCTGTAAGAATTATTTTGGAATATTGAAGTCAAAACATTACAAGTATGACATGAATGTTTTTTTTTTTTTGTGTCTATATTTTTGAACCTTTGTGAACTATGAATGTTAAGCTATCCATCGTTGCCATTCTGTATGTGGTTTACTTTTAAGTTCCTGCATTAAGGTCAGGGAAATTATCACTGATACCAGTGACGCTAGCGTAAAAAAAAATGGTTTCTGTGATGAATTTTTAGTCTGACAAAAGCGACGCTAGCGTCATAAGCCTGCATCTGATACAGAGTTAGTGACGCTAGCGTCACTTATGTCAGGCGCTAAAGTCATCACAAAAAGCAAAGTTTTTGACACTAGCGTCACTTATGTCAGGCGCTAAAGTCATCACAGAAAGCAAAGTTTTTTACGCTAACGTCACTTATGTCAGGCGCTAAAGTCATCACAGAGAGCAAAGTTTTTTGACGCTAGCGTCACTGATATGATACAGAAACCATAATTGAGTGACGCTAGCGTCACTTATGTCAGGCTTTATAGTGATCACAGAAGGCAAAGTTTTTGACGCTAGCGTCACTACTATGATACAGAAACCACAAATGAGTGACGCTAGCGTCACTTGTTACAGTGGGAAAAAAAAAGGAAACCACAGTTGTAAAATTCATTGCAAATTTTACATTCATGCTATACATTGTGACAACCTGTAGCATTCATTCCCATTAAAAATAATCGTTCAAATTGCCACAACAAAATGATAAACTGAAAGAAGTTGAAGCTATACAATAAGACATTAAGCAACTCCATCTAACCTAAACGAAATTTATGGACATCAAAACTGATTTCTATCAGTTGCAAAAATAAAGATGAAAAATTCCATGTTCTCGGACAGTCATTGAGTAAGTGGGTCAATCGGCAATCGATCACTATTCAACTCCCAGCTTCGACCATAGATGTCTACAACGATCTTGCTTCTATAATACGGTATATCAGTCGATGTGAATGCAATCGGTATACGGGCTGCAAGATGTTCTGCGTACGCTAGCGCGAAGACCCCGCAATCATTGCCATTATCTTGATAAGGTATCTTCGTTTTCACAAGTAGTGTCCACACGCCAGTGTCGTACCAACCATAATTAGCATATTGATTGCCGAGGAAGTCAATCTGTTCATAGAAGATGTCAAAACTGATTAGATGAATTTAATAAAAGATAAGTGCGAGATGATATACCACACTTCAACAACAGCCTACACAACATAACAAATTAATTAGTGTACTGTGCTTACGAATTCTTTAGCCACATTAACAGTCGTCCTGTCAGACTTCAAGCTATTGTAATACTCCCATCGACTTTCTTCATTAAATCCTACGAGCAAACTGAAATGATGTTCATGCCACAATACGAACACCATCAACCGCTTTTTCCTTTGCTTCCCAAACCCTCATCCCATCTTTACCCCAACAGTTATCTTGCAATGCCTTTGTGTTTTTGGACTGCCACCAACTTCTGTGGACGCGAAGAACAATATAATTAATGCAGACATAGGATCACTGAGGAAAATGAGACATATTGCAGTAGAGAAGTATGAAAATACAGCGCCAACAAGAAGCACTTACACAGATACTTGGATCGTAAAAATAAACATCCGGGTATCGGACCTTTAGAACCTCAAACCACCAATACATGATGTTTGTGTCTAACCAAGTGCCGTCATCGAGCACTTTTTTCAAGGATCCAGCGAAACCATTGTGCAGTATATATCAAGCTCATCCCGCCTGCAAATATCATAAGAACATACAAAATTCGTGGTTACTTTTCATTGTATTCCTGAAGACTAATAAGGTATCTGAGTTTATTTATGGCGTTAAGATCACAAATTAATATTACTTTTCTTTGTAGAATCCAAGGAACCCCTCCAGTAGAGTCAACTCTTCTTCCGTCAAGCGTATGCCGACCGCACCAGCTGATGGTCATAATCCTCGAAATAACGAGGGATCTTCCTCTCACGATGCAATCTCTTTATACGCCAGATCAATGTGTTGATATCAGACTTCGGTGTGTGCATCACTATTTGCAGAGAGGGACTTGCACCAGCTGGAGTAGTCAAGACATCGTCTAAATGTGGCACGACGAGCGATGCGAAACTAGCTGCTGGAGGGTCATCATCATGTATTGGCTCATTATCATGTACTGGCTCATCATCATGTATTGGCTCATTATCAATTCCTTTCCCTTCCGAATATTGTAGTCTCCTAGCAGTCGGCGACAAGTTTTGTCGCTCCCTCCCCTTTGGGACTGCCCTTTTCCTTGATAATGATGACGAACCCTGCATTGATCAAAAAAAAGGCCAAAAAAGTAAACAAAAAGAATCTTGGTGGAATTAAGGAAGCACATGGGACAATTACCTCCTTATCATCATCCACCTCCTTATCATCATCCGACTGAGAGGTAGAAGCAGATTCTGTTCCAAACCCTTCGAAAGCGGTAGCGAATGCATCTCTAAAGCTTTTGATCTTCTTCCGCAATCGGGTTGTAAATCTCCCAATTTAATTTTCTTGCGATCAGCACGTAAGGATGACCGCTCCACATACTCCAAAAAATGGAACACCTGATACAAACATCAAGGAAGACATGTCAATTTGTTAAATTGTAACAGCAACGGTTTTTAAATTAAATTGAAATACGTATATAATGATTGGATGCTCACATGTTTTCTTGTAGCATCATCCTTTAAATGCTCTGATCCCTTGCTGACTTTCTCCTCTACCACTTTCTGAGGTCTTGCTGTTTCTTTGATCGGTGAGCCCCGTCCTTCACCATGGGCACCACATACTATCACCATAATAGTGTTCAAGCCATACCATAAAAGATAATCGTCACTATGTTTTTGGTAGAGTCCTTCTTCCCGGAGAGTACAGAAGTATGCCTTGACTCCCATAACTTGAAAACATCTGGATGATTTTGACTATAATCAATCACACATCGCTCTATGCGCTCGTTCCGCTTGAATGGCACCTCGAATGGTGGGGGAACTGACTGTTTCATGCCAAATTGCTTGGTCACATGATTTGCATTATGCCTCTCGAACACCCAATAATGAATGAGGACTGTGCTTGACTTAAACAACTTCTTGTCCCCTTTTGGCACACTTTGGAGCAGTTTCTTTGGCATCTCCTTGTATGGTTGCCATAAGAACTACACAGAGAATAAAACCATTAGCAACCTCTATAATTAAACTAAAGGTTATGAGACAAATGACGAAGTAACACTTGAAGTAAATGAGTACCCCATCTTCCTTCAGACCGTTGATTTGAACGCGTATTTCCTTCATGTTTGTTAACTTCTTGTATTCTTTAAGTCTTTTCTCCCATGTCTTAAACAATGGAAATTGAAGATCCTTCTGCCAACTAGGATCAGGCTTAGGGCACCTCCCAATAGCCATCCTAGAGTAGGCCCATATCTACAAGTATGAACAACAGAGACACCAAAAAAGTCATGTAAAATTGCAAGAGAGTAATGAACATAGAAGTATGTTGACCAGATTAAAAAAGAATAACCTGTATCAGCTGTAGAGAGGCCTGTTAGGGTCTTGAGCAGGGTAAGTTTACCACTTTCTTTTTTCTCCTCAACTTCCCCTCCCTCTTCACTCTCCTCTTCACCTCTTAATAGCCTAGTAGCCCTTGAAAGCATTCTGTACAAACTTGCAAGGCAAGCTGGACCCCATGCATAGGGCTTGAACTCCCTAAAGAGCTCTAACTGCCACGCTGGTCCCCTTGCACCAGAAGAGTTTGCAAAGATCTGTCCAGACACCAGGAAAAATAGATATGCTCTGGTCTTGCATATATCACTCCTCTGCTTGGAGGGCTTGAAATTCTTCTCCAACCATTTGAATTTTATTGTTAGTCCGATCGTGTCTTTTTCCCGGAGTGTGGGCAAGGCCTAGCAACTCTTTACAGACTTTCCGGGACTAATGCATTATTGAAGGTTCTTCCCGTTACCGGTTCACCATCAATAGAGAGTCCATAGATATAAAGCAACGTCCTCCAAAGTGATCGTTGCCTCACCCGTTGGTAGGTGAAACGTATTAGTCTCGGGCCTCCATCTTTCAACTAACCCGGATATTAGGGCATGGTCTATCCTCATATAGTCTATCTCTGACAAATATGATAGACCAGCATCCCTCACATGCTCCTTCTGTTTTTCCGTCAATACCCATATCTTCTGTCAGGGTTGGTATTGATGCACCTGTAACTATCCAGGTTCAGCCCCATTTAATATTGCCCTTTGAAACATGTTGATCTTGATCATACAACTAACTCCCCCTCATCATCAGAAGACACGTCTTTCGCATCTGTTCAGGTTTCAAAGGCATGATTGTAACAGTGAGCATATACAAGTATGAGTTGAGGAGAGGATAAAATAGCCACATTCATAAACAGAAAATATACTAAAGAGTTATTGTATGATCATTAGAAAAATAAGACGACAATTAGTAGTATAATTCTACTCAACATAAACTCATAAATATAATTAGTATTTTCCACAAATCAGGAGCAATCAACATTTACCGAATTAATCAAAATGCTCTCATACTGCTTATGATTGTTCTTGTTAGCAAACTATTTATACTTCGGCTTTCCCTTTGTATAGTTTTTTTTTTTTTTTTTTTTGTAGAATTAACAATGTTTTTATTGCAAAAATGAACTGTACAAAGAGACAGTCCATCAAATCCATAGACTGGGAAAAGAGCAAGATAAAAGCAAACAAAACAAAATACAAGGATAATGAGTTCCCATATAATAATTTTCTGTGGGATTAACCATGACACTCATTTTAGTCAACTTGTTCTTAGGTCCATAATTTGGGCTTGTTACTAAGGTAAATCTCCATTAACATGCATTTCTGTCTAATGAAATAATATAAAGGCATCTGCTCTTGTGCATCCGATGTACACTGTGAGGACCCGTCCCTAGACATACCTGGTGGGACCCAATTTGACCAAGTCAACCATAGGTTATCCTAATTACAGAGGGCTTCCCTTGGAGAATTATGAATTTAACCTTAGGAGGACCCAAACTACCCGTGGCCTGACCCATTACCCATTAATTAAGAGGGCACTTTAGTCAAACCCTACCCCCACCTTAATCCCATGTGAGCCCCACCTCACTCATCTCACCTCTCATCACACCCCCCATCTCATTTTCCCCTTTTTTCCCCATTCCCTATTCTAGGTCACGATGGAGACCCTTTCCCCTCTCCTCATTCACTCCACACCAACACAACACAGCAGCCCCTCCATCTCCATTTCTCTCATTCCTCTCTTTCTCTCATCTCTCTCGTTTCTCTCTTCCTCCCTCACGGCTTGCTGCCACTTCGCCGGACGCCGTCGTCGCCATCACAACGCCGGCCATCTTCTTCTCCTCTCTCATCTCGGTTCGCTCTTTCCCTCATCCCCCTCATCCATCTCTTCTTCTCCCAACCCTTGCCGCCCACTGCCGCCGGACTCCGAGCACGGCGCCATCGCCATCGCCGTGGATGATCTCCTCGATCACTGGCAGCCACTCCACCTCTCTTTTCTCCATTTTTCGTTTCTTCTTCCCTTCCCTGTTTCTCTGTTTTCCTTTCTCTGTTTTCTCCTTCTCCCTTAATCCTCTCTCACTCATCCCAGCCAACGAAATTACCCAGCCCCTCCATTTCTCTCTATTTTCCATTTCTTTCCCCTCTCTCTCTCTCTCTCTTGTTTTCCCCATTCTTCCCCTTCACTGTCTTACTCTTTCTCTCTAATTCTCCATTTCCATCTCTCTCTATTTCCCCCATTTCCCTTTCTCTGTTTCTCTCTTTCTTTCTCTATTCTTTCTCTTTCTTCTCTCTCCCTCACTCACTTCACTCACTGCCCACAAGACTGAGCACCCATCTCACCATTATCTCTCTCTCTTTTTAATTCTTTCTCTCTGTACTCCATTCTTTCTTTCTTTCTGTTTTCACCCTTTCCCTTACCCAATGAACCACCACCATCACCACTAATTTAGTGGGCCACCAATCAAGTGGGCCCCACAACCTTCGATCATCACCATCATCTCCGCATGGACCCCACAAGCTTCTCATCTCCAATTTGCAAGCCACCACCCCATTCCCTTCATTGTTTGGTAAGCCCTTCTTCCCCTTAGGTTTGGATTAATAATTGGGTGTAGTAGTGTGTTTAGTAGCTTAGAGCTTCCCATTGATTTATGTTTTAATTTAGTTTTACTTTACTAATTATTCCTTAGGTTTGATTTTGTTGGGCTTTGAGCTAGTGCTTCTGGATTTGGACATCTCCAACGAAAGGCAAGTAGACATGCTTAGATTCTTTAATTAAATTGATTAACATGCTTAGATTGGTAATTACTGTCTTTTATGGATGTTTGGCATGATTTCTGTATTTGGATGGTTGATTGGATGATAAGATGTATAGAATTGTTAGTCTAAGCTCTTTTTATGTGTATTTGGCCATTGATGGATGAGAATCCCTCATTTGGAAGATCAATGGCCCACTTGTGATGAGATCATGATATAGGAGATGTGTTTGATGTTTGGAAGTGTTTGGTGAATATTGAAATGAAAAGGGAGAAATCCAGGAATTACGGTACTTGCAACAGTATTCAGCTAGGCAGAGCAGGTTAGCCGAGCTCAGTGCCTGGTTGGCCGAGCTCAGAGCAGGTTGGCCGAGCTCAGAGCCTAGTTGGCCGAGCTCAGAGCAGTTTGGCCGAGCTCAGAGCAGGTTGGCCGAGCTCAGTGCTTGGTTGGCCGAGCTCAGAGCCTAGTTGGCCGAGCTCAGAGCAGTTTGGCCGAGCTCAGTGCAGTTTGGCCGAGCTCAGTGCCTAGTTGGCCGAGCTCAGAGCAGGTTAGCGGAGCACAGTGCCTAGTTGGCCGAGCTCAATGCCTGGTTGGCCGAGCTCAGAACAATTTGGCCGAGCTCAGTGTCTGGTTGGCCGAGCTCAGAGTAGGATGGCCGAGCTCAGTGTATACATTGACATTTCCCAGATTTGTACCCTTTTATGATTTGATCATGTGTGGGCCCCGTTGACCTTCCATTTGGACTATTTGGGATACGCTATACACGAGTCAAGGGCCGGGCTTAACCTTGACCCGTGTAGCCATCTAAGTAGGGTCTTGGGTTGTAAAACGGAACCTGATTCAAGGGTTATGGATGTCTTATGATGCTAAATACCTACAGGAGCACAAGGATACTTAATAAGCATCTGGGACTCCGTGATTCACTGTCTTAGGTGGAGTGGGACCTTGGACCTGAATAGAGGGGCAGCAATCATCGATGGATTTGGGATGTGTGGTATCTATGTTGATGAAATGGACACTAAGGCTGGCTGGTAGATCCGAACCTTGGATGTAGGCCTTGAGAGGTACTATAAATCAGGGCATTGCACTTAGGCTCTGATCCATGATCACGGTCCGTATTGGATGAGATATCAGGACATGGCACTTGAAGTCCTGACCGATAATATTGGGAACTTAACGATAGATACTAATAGACGGACTGTATATTGAGATAATACTAATTAAGCGTATAGAGAAGCGGAGTTTACAAGGGTATGCACTATTAACTGTTGGGAACCACAAGGATGGACTAGCTATACCCGAACTCCGTGTCTCGTACCCTTGACTATTATTAAGGATAATAAGGCTATCTAGTTCGGAGTACCCCCACCTAGTGATCTGTAGATTTGTTGTTGTACGATTGGTCTGCCGAGGGTTATGATGCCGGCATGGACATTGATATTGATTAGTCTGCCGAGGGTTATGATGCCGGCATGGACTTTGATATTGTGATGTGATTGACACAGTAGGTACCAGGTGTGGGTGGGGTACTGAGACCGCCGGCGCTCGGACCGGGTGTATGGATGGACGGTGATATTGATCTAGCACGTAGTCCAATGACTGGGACTTGGCCGTGGCTATGGATATTGTTGGTTGAGATAGCACGTAAGACCAATGGCTGAGACTTGGCTGTGGCTATGGACATTGATGGATTCTTGTGCGCTCCTATTCGACGTGACGGCAGCTGTGGGTGGCTATGACCCCCATGGTTGGTGTCCATCGACAGTTGATGGGACGATGACGATGGGCTGGCTCTGACCCCCACGTCCTTTGTACTTCAACTGTGGACGTACCTTGGTGTGCTTCTATGTATGTATATTGGATGTATGAATATTATATATTATGGATATCATTGTTATTATCTTTAACTGCCGCCGTTGATACGGTTGGATCTGAATGCGATGGTTATGACTATGGTAATGCTACTTCCTCTATTTACTTCTGCTACTGATGACTCTGATATGCTTATGTAGTTTATCTGATGTTTTGATGACTTCTCTTATCTACTCGTTATGTTGTATCAAACATCTGTTATATCAATATCCCGATTATCGTTTATGCACTACACTCTACACCTTTTTCTGTTGCACTCTGATATTCTATATTATTATCGAGATACTAATCATGCAGGTACAGCTGGGATCAGGTATGGTCCTCTTTCCTATCTAATTATATAATGTATTGCCATCTAAACATGCCTATTTGCCTGGCTCATCGAGCCTGACCCAATCCTTTGGTGTTTTCAGGTACCTTCTCTTCCGCTTTCTTGATTGGTGGTTTGTTTGGCGACTGATCCGTTGCCGCAGGGTTCAGAGAATGATGCATTTGGTGCATCGTGAGGCGTCTATCATATAGATCTCTATTCTTTCCTTTTTTTTGTAGCTGGCCGTGTTGACCTAGGACTGAATAGTTAGTTTAATTATGGAAAGTACCTTGTAATCTTTTAAAGTGAAACAAAATTTTAGGGCCTTGTCCATTTACCTGCTCATATGAGATTCACACTTGATTATATTATTGGATTTTCCGCATCTCTTAGGTACTTTCTCGTAGCGCCCCGAGATTCGAGGCGCCCGGATTTTGGGGCGTTACATACACAATCAGTATGGCCCACTTAATCACTAATCCTGATGAACCATCCAACGGATTCCATAGAGGTGCATCAATCCAAGTGGACTAGACCGTTGGATCAAGGGTCATTTTTTCTATTATAAGAAAAACAAAGCATTACACTGGTAGGCCATGTATCAAGGGTTAGAAACATTGGGTTGACCTGAAACTTCATATTTGGATATTTCCATCCACCACTGTCTCATGATCTGCAGGGCCCGGTTGGGGCCAAGCAGCTGGTATGCATAGTAAGCCATGCACTCCGGATGCATGAGCATTTCCTCTGTATAAACCAATAGGCAATGATGCTATCATATTAATGAGCATGTCTGTGGTGAAATAGTCTCAACACTGTGGTTCCCTCCCCCAACCACCTATGAATAGAGTAATTCTAAAACAGAGATCTTATAGATAGTGTTATGGGCATTTTTGCTTATCATTGTTATCATCAAGTCCCACAATGTTCTTAACTGGTTTCTTCTTAAGTGGTTTCTTAATCTTAATAAATTGCCCTAAGACCTAAACTTATCTTCTACCACCATCTCATCTCATCTAGGTCTATATAGTGAGGGCAAATGATTCAAAGTAGTGGATGGTGTAAATTGGATTTTGTTGATGAAGAATCAATACAGGTACTTGGCCTCTGTTACTACATATCAATTATTGTTATATTTAGTTTTGTCTTCTGTGTGCAGGTATCTGTGCCAAACATGTCAATAAAATGTTTTTCTTTTCAATGATTATTGTAAAATCCCATGGGAATATGATATCCACATATTCTTAGTTTCTCATTCTAGGTGTCACGAGAAAGGTGTTCGCCATTTGAGATTTAAACTCCCTTTACATCCTTCTAAAGCAAGATTAGGACTTGCTCCGTTTTCACTTAAAGAAATGCCATCCATACTATGATACCCGGATACTTGTACATGCCTAGCGTATCCATGTCAAACGATATGGCACTCAAAGCCATGATTTGAACATGTAAACCCACCTTTTCACTGTTCCAATTAAGAATTCCACATTAATCATTTAACTAATCAAAGGCTTTTTTCTCTCTTCTATGGTCATAAGGAATGAGAGTGGTGTGACTCCTTATTGGTGGCCAACCATTTTAATTAATTCATCTAGATAAAAAAGAAACTTACGAGGTAGTTACAAGTAGACTATACATAAACTGGATTATCCTATCAATTGTTTCTCAAGGCATGTTGAATGGCATCTTTTAGGCCTTCTAGGAGTATGTAGCCCCACCAAGCTTTCCATTTTGGATTCCTCAAACCCTGACTTGCATCCCTTTCTTTGTCGTCCCTTTCCAACATAATTGCATTATAAAACACTCAACTCCTCCCTCATGGAAGCCTTCATTTACCTATTAAAACCATTTCTCTTCCATGTTTAGTAAAAATGGTTAAGATAACTATCTTATTTATTTACAAATCTCGTTGATGAAAATGGATCTAAAAAATAAAAACCTCTACTTTCTTGATTAATAAAAGCCAATGTTAGGATAGAACAAATAACCTTCTCTATTGAAGGTGAAGTCAAGTCTTAGTATTGCTTCCAATACCATTTTATTTTCTTTTTTTGCACAATGAACGTAGAGGAGGTGTAAATTCCCTAACTAATGAAAATGGTAGAAGGTAGTATGTCTTTGCGATAATCATAAGTTGAAACCTACATTGTCCCATTTCATCGAACAAATAGTGTGCGTGAGAGCAAACAATGTGAAAAGAGAAAATGATATAACCAGAAATACATGATGGCTTACAAGAACAAAACAAATGAAGAATGGAGACTCCAAACAAACATTATGCTTGAAAAAAGAAAGGATGATGGATTATACCATACACAGCGGATCAAGAACTCGAAATACACTTAATGATTCGGAAATATTGTGCGGAAACGGGGCTAAAGGGACATACCTTCACGTGGATGTGCGATATCGGATCAAGGATGATGGATGATAGAGAAGGAAGAAGTATGGAGCAGCGCCGTCGTCGTTCTGAAGAAGGAGAAGAAGTTACAAATGGTGAAAATGGGGACGGGTGGGTTAAATAGGTATAGCGATGGACGACGCTAGCGTCACTCTAATCAGAGCTTAGTGACGCTAGCGTCACTCACCCCAGATATCAAAAAAAAATACAAAAACGCACTAACGGACTTCGTTAGTGTCCACAATTTGGCTGGGACCCAACAGGATAAATGCCTAAATTTTGGGATTTTTCCAGTAAAATCCCCTTTTTTTCTTTTTTTCTTTTTTTTTCCCTTTCTTTCTTTTAAGGAAAAAAAAAGTTGATGGGGTAAAAAAAAACATGACGGGGTAATGATATCATGTGATACCAAACTAAAGTCTGTGATGGATATGGGTCGGGTTATGTTAGGTTTGTTGCTATTAATAAATATGTAATTTAGTTATAAACCCAATTTAGGTGGGCTATAGTAGCTAACTAAACCTACAAAAACTTTCACTTGAGGCCAAATTCTATAAACCAGTACTCTCGTTGTACTTGATAAAATCAACCCGGACATGTCCTGATAGAAGTTAGAGAACCAGTGATCGCTCTTGTGGTGATAAAGGCAAAAAGGATAGGTCTCTAAAAACTCAAATTTCTCGGATGTTATTGATGTGATTATGGTTTTACTAATGGAACAAGAAGTGATCTACAAGTTCGATTATTTTAAACGTTGTTAATAGGGCTGTCAATTGAGCCCTCCTATGAGGGTACTGGCCCGGCTTCTTATTTGCCTTATTCATTCATATATATATATAGAGCCTGGATCTCCTAAGCTGCAGCGGAGACTATTATCAACTGCACACGCGTGTGATGAAATGAAAAAATGGCGCCAGGTCTTTATTTTTCATTTCCCCCTCTTTTCATTTCCCCCTCCTCATTTCCCCACTTCATTTCCCCCTTCCAGACCTAGGCTGCAATCTCCCTCAGCTCGATCCCTCTCTCCCTCGCGATTGATCTATCCCTCAGCTCGATCTCTCTCTCTCGCATACCAATCTCTCTCTCAGCTTGATCTCTCTCCCTCTCTGCGCAGCGGTACGTCTCTCTCTGCGCGGCGGTACCCTATCTCGGTGATCTCTCTCTCTCCCCCATCTCTCCCTCTCTCGGCGATCTCTCGCTCTGTCTCTGCGCAAACCCTCTCTCTCGGCGATCTCTCTCTCTGTCTCTGCGCAGACCCTCTCTCTCTCTCGGCAATCTTTCTCTCTGCGCCTCCATCGCTCGCTCCCGGACATTGACCTAGGTCCAGCTGTGTCTGCCTGGATTCGTCTCCCCCGCTGCAGTCTCCCTGAAGTCATCTCTCTATTTCGATTTCTCTACAACGGACCAAGCCCCTTCCTCAGCAACTCTTCTACAGAAAACAGGGTAAGAAAAATTCTTGGAAATTTTCTTTTTTATAGAAAAATTGGAATTTTTTTTTCAACCTTGCATCTTTTACTGATATGCTCCTTTTCTTTTACTATTTGCATTTTCATCCTTATGTGAGCCACTCCTGTTCTGATGTAAGACATCTCTCTGTCATCTCCCTCATGCAATTTTAATAATTTTGTGATCCTGGCCATTGATTTGGTACCCCATTATGGACTGCTTTTAATTATTTTGTGATCCTGACCATTGCACTAAAAATTCCAAATTCAAAAGGCCCAAATTTTTGGATATTGCATTTTCATTTGTGTTGTGTGTAGTATGGAGGAGAGTACCTTCCAACCTTTGATATGATCTGGATTCTTTTATATAAAATGCCATGATGTTATTGGGTTGTTTGAGTGCTTTCAGTTACCGAGTGTAATTGGAACAGGCTTTATACGGTTTTTACGAAAACCCAACTTTAGTGGATTTGAATGGCTTTTGCTGTGCAAATGCTAGCTTTTTTTTGTTGGTTCTGTAGCTGTGTAACTGAAGTATATCTTTTGGTTTTTTTTTTTCTTGGAATGGTAGGTGATTACTTCACTCCAAACAAAATGAATCTAACAATATTGTACTCATCACTGGATATAGATCCACTGAGCTCATTTTTTTAAGAAATTAATGCTTGTTTTGGTGTTATATAACTGTTTAGATAAAGCACCATTTTTTTTCTAGAAATTAATGCTACTGTTTTTTAGATGGTATTTGACATGTGAACTCATTTAAAAAAAAACAATGAAATGCTTGTGTTTGTGTTACATCAGTCATATTGCTGCCTATTAGAAAAATTAATGAATGAGTTTGAGAAAACCGGTCAAGTATTCATGACTGTTTAATTATTTGTGATCTAGATTGCATATGGATATGACGTCATCATCATTATCAGTGGTCCACTATCCAGATGTAGATGAAAACATGACACCAAAATTGGATTTACAGATGTCAATGCCAAGAATCACCCTAGGGATGAAAAGGAAAAACAACGGGGGCTAGATGGACAGTTGCTATTTCAACTTTTTGAAAACTGCAAAGAAATGGGAAATGGTTTCATATATACCATTGAGCAAGATGCAAATAAAAAGATAACACATGTTTTCTGGGCAAATGGAGCATTTCGTTCGGCTTACAAAGTTTTTGGTGATGTGGTAACATTTGATACAACCTATAAGACAAACTGTTATGGACTTATTTTTGCTGCATTTGTGGGTTGTAATCACCATGGACAAACAACTTTATTTGTATGTGGGTTTTTACCAAATGAAAAAATGGAGTCATTTGAGTAGTTGTTTAACACATGGCTTGAAGCTATGTCATTTAGTCCACCAAAGGGAATTATAACAGATCAAGATCTGGCAATGACAAAAGCAGTAAAGAATGTAATGCCAAACACTGTTCATCGGTATTGCCTATGGCACATTTTGGAAAAGTTGCCTACAAATTTAGGCGGGGTTCATATTTACAATGAGGGTCTAATAGATGAGATCAAAAAATGTGTTCACAACTCTGACACTTCTTCTCAATTTGAGAGTTGTTGGAATCATATCATAATAGACAATAAGCTTATGGAGAATGATTGGTTGGCTGATATCTTTAAGATTCGTCATTTGTGGGTTTCGGCTTATTTAAGGAAAAATTTCTTTGGTGGTATGTCGACCAATCAAAGAAGTGAAAGCATGAATGCAATTGTGAAGCAGTATGTAGAGTACAAGATTTCTCTACTTGATTTCATAATGCATTTTGATGCCGGGGTTGAACGTTTAAGGTATCTTGAAAAGAAAGAGGACTTTGAGAATAGCAATGGGAGGCCTAAATGAAGACACGTTGTCACGTCCCCCGAACCCGATTAAAGAATAAACCGGATTCGGAGAGTGAGTTTTAGGACTAATTAAAATTTTTGTCCTTTGGGCCCACGGATCGTAAGTCCGCGGTGAGGATAAAATATTTCAAGCCTCTTTTAATACAATAAACATTGAGTTCATAGAACTCTAGGCATATGGAATCTCAAGTAATGAATAATAATTTCTTATTGAATAATTAAATTTCAAGAAAGATAACAAAACTAAAAAGTTAAGTAATTTATTACATTGGCCAACCCACTAAACAAGGCCAATAAAAAACAGAAGTCAATGAAGTAAAAGGTCCAACGAGAAATAAAAGAGAAATAAAAAGTCTAATGAATATCCCCATGTGACTCATATTGTGCCGGAAGTGATGACGCTACTCTACGTCATCGGCACGCCACTCTCGTGCCTCCTCTGCTGGTTGGAGATCCTCTGAGATCTCCTCACCGGCCTGCTCCTCAAAATAGAAGTCACCTGATGTGTCTGCACACCAAAGAACAAAGTCAACGACATGTTGAGCAATAGATAAGCAAAACATAATAAACACGACATGCATCAAATATAGATTAATGACAAGTACATGATCATATGAATACAAGGCAAGCGAAACTAGGCATAAAGCGGGATTAATAACCAACAGGAATAATAAAAGGAATCCTAACAATCATCTAACAATAACCACTATCCATGCAAATGCAAAACAAGAACAAGAGGGAGACTCCAAGGATGTCCAAAGCCACCTCCCGGGGTACCAGTAATAATCCCCTTGGACTGCTGATACCAAAGTCCGGCTCCAGTGGGATCCTAGCTCCCTGTCCTGGGAATAGCAGCACGGTCCTAACCCGCTCCCAGCTATTCAACGCCATGGACGTCGTCCTACGCCGACTGCCCACCCCGACAACCGAGTAACCGGTTCATCATTAAATCCCAAACTGCAAATGGCCATGATATGCAACAATAATAAAGTGGTTCTGACACTAGGACAACAAGACAAGCAAGTCTGGCTAGTTTCATGTACAAGACAAGATCATAGGGATTATCTTATTCAAGACGATACAAGACAAGTGAAACACATGATAATCCCTTTCATTGCTAGCCAGTCATATTTATCAATACAAGACTCAGGTTCCTAAGTATACTCTAAGTCAGATCCAAGTCCTAAATTCTATAAGAATTTATGTTTCATAATTTATTAATTATTTTATGCCAAGAGTGTACAAGGAATATTATCAACGGATACAAGTCACAAGTCAAGGAAGAATTACAATCCAATCCTAGGCAAGTGGTGTCATCCCTGTATTCCACATTTTCCTAACGGAGTACATGTGGAAATTGGATCAATGATGCTTTTAGGAAAAATCCCTTGGTGTACAATCATGTTGAGCATCATTCAACTTAACTCCATATGCATTCGGTTACACTACGAGTAATACACGAATACCTAGATAACCCATCGAATTCACACCAAGCACGTGATTCGATTTCAAACCCATTTATGGTCATGTGATAGAAAATTAGAGGTTTCCAGCATCTAAGTCCAAATCCTAGGTTTCAGTTTTAGTCCGGAAAAAGAAGTGAAATGACCAAATTCGGCTGACCCTCATGATGGTGTCGGTTGACCGACATGATGGTCTCGGTTGACCGACACAAACCGAGGGCTAATCGACGGAACAGAAACCAATTTCTACTCTCTGGTTTTGGAACCGAGGTCAATGTCGGCTGACCGAAGTGAAGCTTTCGGCTGACCGAAGCTCAAAAGGCCAAAATGTGGCTATCAGGTTTTCTGACCGACACAAACATCGGCTGACCGAATCAGTCGGCTAACCGACTGTACAAAATCAGGTTAAAACATGCTCTCGGGTTTTCTGACCGAAATGGTGTTCAGTAGACCGATACCATACTGTCGGTTGACCGACACTGAACCGACGAGTGAACTGACAGTACGGAACTCGTACAGGTTCAGGCCATTTCTGAACTCTTCCTTCCCCATTTCATTTTCCTCCATTCCCAAACCTTTCCAGAGGCTACAACCTGCATAAATAGAGCCTCCTGCTCTCCCAACAATTCATTCCATCCATTCCATTCCATTGAATCAATAAGTAATTCTAAACAACCTATGATCATATATGGGAGAGGCTCTCCTCAACTGCAGTTGAGGAGAGCGTCAGCTGGGCACGTGCATCTCCAATGTGTGGCGTTTTGACGAAATGAAACTGGTCCCGCGCTTTTTCATTTTCCCCCCTTCAATTCCCCCTTCCATCTTCGGTAGAGCTCTCATTTTCGTCCCTTTCAATTGGCCCCCGACCTCTCTCTCCCCTCTCGGTCGCAGATCAGAGCTCTCAAGCACTGATTTCTTTCGTCTTCCCTAACAGTGGCCATTTTTTGGTCTTCCCTCATAAGGAAATTGAGAGAGGGAAATCCCCAAAATCGCTGGGAGATTACAAACCCTCCCCTCCCGCTCCTCTCGTCCCTCCGTTGCCGGATTCCTCTCCTCTCCCGCTTGTCTCGCCCCCATCTGTGACCAGTCCTTCCACTCGTCGCTCAATCCCTGTGCTGCGTAGCCGCGACGCCCAGCAGGCTGCCTTGCAGTGACAGAATTGAAAGGAAGAAGAAAGACCTCTCTCTCATGGCCATGGCAGGAGCAGATCTAAGTCTCTCTCAGCCACGGTAGCTGCCGATCTCGGCCCCGCCACTACCCGGCAACGGCTACGACTTGTCTTTCTTTGTTAAATATTCTCTCTCAATGTAATTCGTGTATGTAATTTGGGGGCTGCATTTCTATTCGTTTTGGAGATCTGGCTATGGATTTTGATGGGTTTTTTCCATTTTGTGTGATTCTGCATTTTATTTTGCAATTTGGGTTTTTTTATTTATTTTATTTTTTGGTTTTCTGGTTTTCTGCAACTAGGGAAATTAGAGGAACAAAGCATAGAGGAAGGTGACGACTCTAAACTTTAGACTTTTTTCTTATTTTGTGAAAATAACTTTCTTTTCTCATATTCTCTGCAAAGGCACTGGTTTTTTTTTTTTTTTATCACTGCTTAGCATCCATTGGATTGAGAAACAGGCCAACTGCAGCCTACATTTTATCTAATGATAAAATTGACAGTCACAATTGAATTTTTTTTTAAAAAGACACTAACATAATTTCTTTCCTTATTTTGTAGGGGACTGAATCGATTGCCATGGACATGATTGAGTTTGGGTTCGCAGTGTTTGGGTCCACATCTTTGGAGACTTGATGGGTGGATTTCTATTGTGTAGTGGTTTGTTGTGATGAAAATACGTAGATAATGTAATAATATTTCTTAAATGTTTAACTATTTCTGGTAGGAATTGTAACATGTATTTATTGGCAATGAAGATGTATTTTGCACCCCTTCTTATTTTGAGTCCTCTTCAATTCTTCTTAACAGTGAAAACTTGTTGATGCTGGAATCTCTTTTACTGGATGTGTGTCTGGTGCAGTGTCTAGAATGAATAGTAATGAACTAAAACAGGAAAATTCTGATTAGGTGCAATACCCATTTATGAAAGGGTAGCTGAGGTGTTCTTGAATAGGCTGATGATGATGATGTAAATAGAAACTTGTTTGCCAAATTAAATTACAATATGTTGCAACAGTCCTGTTACAGATCTCTTCCCATGGCCACACTATATTGTTAATTTCTGTTGCAACAGTTGATTTAATCTTGACAAACTCAAAAGACAGCTTTGATATGAACAATTCTCGCAGTAAGCCTATAGGATTGTGTCGTGTAAAAGGGTTTTGAAATATACTTAAAAGATGGTTGTTTTCATGTTTTGTGTGAATACTACAGCAAGTCCAAAAAATGGTGTTGGATAGTTTGCCAATGATAGTATGATACAATGAAGTGATATATAATTCTCTTATTCTTCATATTACAAGAATATGAACCCCTAATTTACAAGAATTTCATTTTCTACATCCAACAATTCTTGAGCCTTTGCCAATCAGTAGCCTCTGGATCTTAAATCAATTCTCATATTCTCTATCCTTTTGCCCAGTGCCTTTCTGTGCTGTAATGGACAGAACAATTGCCAAGCAATACCTTGATAACTATTTCTTACAATAACATAGCTCAAACAATCCTCGTGAAGGGCAGCCCCATGAGCACTCAGAGTCTCACATTCATTCAGCTTTAATACCCCAAATAATGGCTTCCAGTATCACACCCTTCTTCTCCTCCCTGCCAACTGGATCAACACCTGTAAAAATCAATAACTTCCAACCACAAAGAACCCATTTTTGAAGAAATAAAGCGGACCAAGATCATAAAAATATAAAAGAATAACCAAAAAACCAAAAAAATAAAAAATAAATTAAAAAACCCAATTGCAAAATAAAATGCAGAATCACACAAAATGGAAAAAACCCATCAAAATCCATAGCCAGATCTCCAAAACGAATAGAAATGCAGCCCCCAAATTACATACACGAATTACATTGAGAGAGAATATTTAACAAAGAAAGACAAGTCATAGCCGTTGCCGGGTAGTGGCGAGGCCGAGATCGGCAGCTACCGTGGCTGAGCGAGACTAAGATCTGCTCCTGCCATGGCCATGAGAGAGAGAGGTCTTTCTTCTTCCTTCAGATTCTGTCACTGCAAGGCAGCCTGCTGGGCATCGCGGCGTCGCAGTACAGGGATCGAGCGACGAGAGGGAGGAGTCTGGTCACAAATGAGGGCGAGACAAGCGGGAGAGGAGAGGAATCCGGCGACGGAGAGACGAGAGGAGCGGGAGGGGAGGGTTTGCAATCTCCCAGCGATTTGGGGGTTTTCCCTCTTTCGATTTCCTTATGAGAGGGAAGACCAAAAAATGGCCACTGCTAGGGAAGACGAACGAAATTGGCGCTTGAGAGCTTTGTTGTGCGACTGAGATGAGAGAGGAGAGAGAGCGAGACCAATTGAAAGGGGGGGAGGGATGAGAGCTCTGCCGAAGATGGAAGGGGGAATTGAAATGAGAAAGCGCGGGGTCAATTTTATTTCATCAAAACGCCACACGTTGGAGACGCACGTGTCCAGCTGAGGCTCTCCTCAACTGCAGTTGAGGAGAGCCGGCCCCATCATATATTTATCCATTTCATTCCAATTACCCAAATATCTAACCTAACATATAAATCCCAAATCACAAGAAACATGCTTGGAATTAAAAGGGAATCTACAGGAAACATAGCCAATCAAATGAAAACAAACATACATGCTTATATATAAATTGCAGATCTACTTGCCTCAACCAATGAAGAGGATTGGAATTGGGTGAAATTTGAGGAGAAGCTTTTCAACTCCGAAATCCACGATCTAACCCGATAAAACGAAAACTAGGAAGCCAAGAAGAAGATAGGAAGGAAAAGAATTAAGATCGGACCTAATCTAACCAAAGAAATGATAAAGTGAAAATATGAGATTACGAGAAGTCTTACCAATTTGGTACCAGAAACAAGAGGGGATCGCAAGGATGAAGATGAGCGGTTCGGATCGCGGAGCTGATTTCTCCGGGCTAGAGTTCCGGCTTGAGAAAAGAAGAAGAAGAAGATTGGAGGCTACAGTTGCTTTAGTTGCAGAGAAGGATAGGATTAGGGCTAATCCCTGATTAAGAAGAAGAGAAAGAGAGAAAAAGACTAATTTGCCCATTTATTGGGTCCGGTGAAGGATGGACCACTTGAAGGGTTTCTGATCGCCGGATCGCGACGAGTCAAGAGACAAAAATCATCAGAACGACGAGACCTTTCCAACGAACCCAAAGTCACGGCGTTTGGAATATTTTGGAAAAACACTCAATTTTCCCTAAATTGCAAACTACCCCCCTGCTATGATCAAACGAACTTGGAATCGAACGAAACTTCGGAGACACTAATCTAATGCTAAAAGAAACTCGCTCATGATCTAAACCCACTTAAATATCTAAAATACAATTAAATAAAATAATTAATAATAAATTAAACTGGTCAGGGCCTGATATTGGGCCCAACTGACCCAGTAAGGTCACAGACCTTACAACTCTCACAAATAAAAAGAACATTTGGTCCCCCAAATGCCTAAACATACCTCATCTGGAAAAAGATAAGGGTACGCCTTCTGAATCTGATCCTTCAGCTCCCACGTAGCTTCCTCTTGACTGTGGTTCTCCCACTGTACCTTGACCCACTTAATAGTCTTGGTACGCAACACTACCTCCTTAGTGTCGATGATTGTGCTGGACGCTCCACGTAAATGACATCTGCCTGAAGCTGAAGTGGCTCGTGCTGCAACACGTGAGTGGGATCTGGAATATACTTCCGAAGCATTAAAACATGAAATACGTCATGCACACCCGCTAACTCTGGCGGTAGCACTAGATGAGTCTCCAATCCTGCTCTTAATCTCAAATGGTCCCACAAACCTCTTGGCAAGCTTCTCTTTTTGCCCAAATCTAATAACACCTCTCATCGGAAAGACTTTCAGGAAAATCATATCCCCTACTTGGAATTCTAAAGGTCTCCGCCTCTTGTCTGCATAGCTCTTCTGACGATCACGAGACTCCTTCATTCGCATTTGAACAACTCTGACCTTTTCACTAGAATTCGCAATCTCCGAGGGGCCATGAAAACTCCGAACTCCAACTTCCTCCCAACATGCCGGGGTCCTGCATCTCATTCCATACAATGCCTCAAATGGTGCCATACCAATACTTGAATGATAGCTGTTATTGTAGGCAAACTCACATAGAGGCAATCTCTCATCCCAACTCTCCTTGAAATCCAAAACACATGCTCTAAGGAGATCTTCCAGTGTCTGAATGGTACGCTCTGACTGTCCATCTGTCTGGGGGTGGTAAGCTGTGCTGAACTTCAACTGGGTACCCATAGATGACTGAAAAGTAGACCAAAACCAAGAGACAAACTTAGTGTCTCGATCGAACACTATGGACTTAGGCACTCCATGTAACTTGAATATATTGTCCCTGTACATCTTAGTCATCTTATCCATAAATTGACCAGTCTTGAATGGCAAGAAATGGGCTAATTTAGTCAATCTATCCACAATCACCCAAATAGCATCATTGCCTTTCTTGGTGTTTGGCAACCCTGACACGAAATCCATGGTGATATTCTCTCATTTCCACAGTGGAATCTCCAACGGGTGAAGTAAACCAAGAGGCTTCTTGTACTCCGCCTTAATCTGCTGACAAGCCATACACCTGGAGATCAATTCTGCAATCTCTTTCTTCATTTTCACCCACCAACAGTGATTCTTCAAATTCTGATACATTTTGATACTCCTGGGTGAATAGAATATCTGGTGTGGTGCGCATCTGTCATCAACTCTGATTTGATGTCTTGAACATCTGGCACACACAACCTATCCTTGCAGTACAAAACTCCATCAATCAATCTGAACTCTGGCTTGTCATCCACATGATCAATGATTCTCTGCAACTCCAGATCATCCTTCTGGCATTCCTTGATCCTGTTAACTATCTCTGGCTCCCAAACTCCCATAGTAGCAACTAGGACCTTCTCATTGACTGGCCAGATTTCCACATCCATGTCTCTAAACTGCTCCATTCATCTTCATTCAGGCATTATACAACCACTAAATGCTGCCTTCCTACTGAGAGCATCTGCTACCACATTCACCCTTCCAGGATGGTACTTGATTGGAAAATCATAATCCTTTATATACTACATCCATCTCCTCTGTCTGTTATTCAGATCACCCTGTGTAAACATGTACTGTAGGCTCTTGTGATATGTATGCACCTCAAATCTCTCTCCATACAAATAATGCCCCCACAACTTCAATGCAAACACCACTGCTGCTAGCTCCAAGTCATGTGTGGCATATTTCTTCTCATGATCCTTCAATTGCCTCGATCCATAGGCTATCACCTTGTCACGCTGCATGAGAACACATCTCAAACCTACTCCTGATGCATCTGTGAAAATCACAAATCCTCCACGTCCAGCGGGTAAGGCAAGTATGGGTGCTGTAGTCAACCGGGTCTTTAGCTCTTGGAAACTCTTTTCACACCCCTCCTTCCATACAAACGGAATATCTTTCCTCGTCAACTTAGTTAACGGAGATGCTCTGGTAGAGAATCCTTTCACAAACCTTCTGTAGTAACCTGCAAGTCCAAGGAAACTACGAATTTCTGCTACATTCCTCGGGCTACTCCAATTGACAACTGTTGTAATCTTCTTGGGATCCACTGTCAGTCCTTCCTTAGAAATAATGTGGCCCAAGAATGCCACTTGTTCCAACCAAAACTCACATTTGCTCAACTTAGCATATAGTTGATTATCACTCAAAAGCTGTAAAGATGTTCACAACTGATGCTCATGCTCCTCCTTAGTCTTTGAGTACACTAACACATCATCTATGAAGACAACTACAAATTGATCCAAGAAAGGAGCAAATGCCTTATTTATCAGTGCCATAAAAACTGCTGGAGCATTCGTCAACCTGAAAGGCATCACTAGAAACTCAAAATGTCCATATCTCGTCCGGAATGCAGTCTTAGGAACATCCTCCTTTCTGACTCGTAACTGATGATAACCGGAACGCAGATCTATCTTCGAAAAGAATTGGGCTCCCTGCAACTGATCGAATAGCTCATCGATTCTCGGTAACGGGTACTTGTTCTTAACAGTGACCTGATTCAACTGTCTGTAAACAATACATATCCGCATAGTCTCGTCCTTCTTCTTCACAAATATCACCGGAGCTCCCCACGGTAAAACACTAGGTCTGATAAAACCCTTATCCAACAGATCTCCTATCTGAGTCTTCAACTCCTTCAATTCTGCTGGTGCCATCCTATAAGGGGCCTTAGAAATAGGTGCTGTCCCTGGCTACAATTCTATCGTGAAATCCAACTCACGAACATGTGGCAAACCAGGAATCTCATCCGGAAACACATCCGGGAATTCTCGCACCACTGGAATCTCATCAACAGTCTTGGACTCCTTGTCTTCCGCAATAAATGCGATAAAGCCTTCGCATCCGCTCCTCATCAACCGTTCTGCCTTCAATGCAGAAATCATCTGAGTGGAGATGGGCTTTTCAGCTCCAATAAACTCAACACTACGATCTGCACTCTGTGATTTCACGGTCTTGTTAAAACAATCTAACACTGCTCGGTTCGTAGCTAACCAATCCATACCGAGTATCACATCAAACTCCGCCATCGGTAAAATGATCAAACTGACGGTCAGCTTAACTTCCCAAATCTGAATACTACACCTAGGGTAGACGACATTACAAGCTACATGTCTACCTACAGGGGTGGCTACTATCAAATCATAAGGTAGTATCTCCTTATCCTCCCCCAAATGCAGTGCAAACGAGTGTGTGGATCCATGATCAAATAGAACTTTAGCATCAAATCCATAAACTAAAAGTGTACCTTCAATGACATTTCCTGCAGCCTCTGCTTCTTCATGCGTCAGAGCATAAGCTCTCCCTGCCTGCTGGGGATGCTACTGGTGGTACTGCTGCGGTGGTCTCTGACCACGTCCCTGGAATCTGGGTGCTAGGGGTCTCTGCTAATAGCGCTGCTGAGGTACTAGAGGGCGCTGCTGCGGTGGCTGCAGGGGTCGGACAATCATCTGTTGCTGCTGCTGCTGTGGCCTCGCCTGTCCAAGAGGCATCTGTCTCAACGGCTGCGCAGGATGTGGTGGCATGGGCACCAGAGATGGAAATGCTGGTGGGGCCACTCCTGTCTTCCCTGGGCAAAAACGAACCTTATGCCCTGGGTCTCCACAATTGAAACACGCTCCGGACTGCTTCCTGCAATCATGGCCATAATTATTCCCGCCACAATGTATGCAAGAGACTCGATGTGGCTGATGTTGGGGTACAGGCTCGAATCGTAGTCTCTTTGGTGCCGACTGCTGATACAACAGGGACGAAGAACCCTGTGACCTGGGCTGAGGGATCAGTGCTAAGATCCTCTGCTGTTCCAAAACAATCACATCTTTTAGGGACTCCTCTGGCCAATATGCTTCCTTGACCACATCATCATAGTTGGTCAGTTTGTTGTGCTGTACTTGCATCTTAATATCTGCTCATAGTCCCTTGATAAATCTCCGGACTCTCTCTGACTCTGGCTGAATCAGACTCTCAGCAAATCGGGATAGATGGGTGAAGGCGATCTCATAATCCTGTACTGATAAATCACCTTGTACCAGCTGCTCAAACTCCTCCATCTTCTGATCCTTATAGTGCTCCGGAATAAACTTCTTCTGGAACTGCTCCGTGAAAGTCTTCCAGGCTACCTCCTCAGCGATTTCCTCGTATGGGTGTTTGACGGTTTTCCACCATCTCTCAGCTACTCCACGGAACATGTGGGCTGCTAGCTGCACCTGCTGAATGCCCGTGCACCGAAACACCTCATAGATCTTCTCCATTTGGACTACCCACTCATCTGCAACAGCGGGGTCCTCAATGCCATGGAACTCAGGTGGAAATCTCTTCCTAATTTCTCAACCAACTCATTCAGGTCATACTCCTTGGCCTGAGGCTGGCCCACCTTCTGTACGACCTCAAGCATCTGTGCTTGGAATACAGCTTGGTCCTCATTCTGTTTCTGGCTCTGCTCAGCCATATCCTTCTGAGACTGGATGAAAGCTGCCATGAATTGATGGAACTGATTCTCAGCACCATTCTGAGATGAACTACCCTCACCTCGGGTATTGTGCCTACCAGCCATGATCCTAAAAAACATTCAAGGTTAGTTCCAATATGCCCCAAACTAACATCACAATGCTAGAAACAAAACGAAAAGATCAACCTACAAACTAATGGAATCCCCACACGCGTTTTATGGTTTCTACAATTTTTACCCTGAGAAACCAACCACTGCTCTGATACCATCATGTCACGTCCCCCGAACCCGATTAAAGAATAAACCGGATTCGGAGAGTGAATTTTAGGACTAATTAAAATTTTTGTCCTTTGGGCCCACGGATCGTAAGTCCACGGTGAGGATAAAATATTTCAAGCCTCTTTTAATACAATAAACATTGAGTTCGTAGAACTCTAGGCATATGGAATCTTAAGCAATGAATAATAATTTCTCATTGAATAATTAAATTTCAAGAAAGATAACAAAACTAAAAAGTTAAGTAATTTATTACATTGGCCAACCCACTAAACAAGGCCAATAAAGAACAGAAGTCAATGAAGTAAAAGGTCCAACGAGAAATAAAAGAGAAATAAAAAGTCTAATGAATATCCCCATGTGACTCATATTGTGCCGGAAGTGATGACGCTACTCTACGTCATCGGCACGCCACTCTCGTGCCTCCTCTGCTGGTTGGAGATCCTCTGAGATCTCCTCACCGGCCTGCTCCTCAAAATAGAAGTCACCTGATGTGTCTGCGCACCAAGGAACAAAGTCAACGATATGTTGAGCAATAGATAAGCAAAACATAATAAACACGACATGCATCAAATATAGATTAATGACAAGTACATGATCATATGAATACAAGGCAAGCGAAACTAGGTATAAAGCGAGATTAATAACCAACAGGAATAATAAAAGGAATCCTAACAATCATCTAACAATAACCACTATCCATGCAAATGCAAAACAAGAACAAGAGGGAGACTCCGAGGATGTCCAAAGCCACCTCCCGGGGTACCAGTAATAATCCCCTTGGACTACTGATACCAAAGTCCGGCTCCAGTGGGATCCTAGCTCCCTGTCCTGGGAATAGCAGCACGGTCCTAGCCCGCTCCCAGCTATTCAACGCCATGGACGCCGTCCTACGCCGACTGCCCACCCCGACAACCGAGTAACCGGTTCATCATTAAATCCCAAACTGCAAATGGCCATGATATGCAACAATAATAAAGTGGTTCTGACACTAGGACAACAAGACAAGCAAGTCTGGCTAGTTTCATGTACAAGACAAGATCATAGGGATTATCTTATTCAAGACGATACAAGACAAGTGAAATACGTGATAATCCCTTTCATTGCTAGCCAGTCATGTTTATCAATACAAGACTCAGGTTCCTAAGTATACTCTAAGTCAGGTCCAAGTCCTAAATTCTATAAGAATTTATGTTTCATAATTTATTAAGTGTTTTATGCCAAGAGTGTACAAGGAATATTATCAACGGATACAAGTCACAAGTCAAGGAAGAATTACAATCCAATCCTAGGCAAGTGGTGTCATCCCTGTATTCTACGTTTTCTAACGGAGTACATGTGGAAATTGGATCAATGATGCTTTTAGGAAAAATCCCTTGGTGTACAATCATGTTGAGCATCATTCAATTCAACTCCATATGCATTCGGTTACACTACGAGTAATACACGAATACCTAGACAACCCATCGAATTCACACCAAGCACGTGATTCGATTTCAAACTCATTTATGGTCATGTGATGGAAAATTAGAGGTTTCCAGCATCTAAGTCCAAATCCTAGGTTTCAGTTTTAGTCCGGAAAAAGAAGTGAAATGACCAATTTCGGCTGACCCTCATGATGGTGTCGGTCGATCGATGTGATGGTCTCGGTTGACCAACACGAACCGAGGGCTAACCGATGGAACAGAAACCAATTTCTGCTCTCCGGTTTTAGAACCGATGTCAGTGTCGGCTGACCGAAGTTTTGGTGTCGGCTGACCGAAGTGAAGCTTTCGGCTGACCGAAGCTCAAAAGGCCAAAATATGGCTATCTGGTTTTCTGACCGACACGAACATCGGCTGACCGAATCAGTCGGCTAACCGACATTCGAACCGAGAGCTGATCGACTGTACAAAATCAGGTTAAAGCATGCTCTCGGGTTTTCTGACCGAAATGGTGTTTGGCAGACCGATACCATACTGTCGGTTGACTGACACTGAACCGACGAGTGAACCGACAATACGGAACTCGTACAGGTTCAGGCCATTTCTGAACTCTTCCTTCCCCATTTCATTTTCCTCCATTCCCAAAGCTTTCCAGAGGCTACAACCTATATAAATAAAGCCTCCTGCTCTCCCAACAATTCATTCCATTCCATTCCATTGAATTAATAAGTAATTCTAAGCAACCTATGATCATATATTTATCCATTTCATTCCAATTACCCAAATATCTAACCTAACATATAAATCCCAAATCAACAAGAAACATGCTTGGAATTAAAAGGGAATCTACAGGAAATATAGCCAATCAAATGAAAACAAACATACATGCTTATATATAAATTGCAGATCTACTAGCCTCAACCAATGAAGAAGATTGGAATTGGGTGAAATTTGTGGAGAAGCTTTTCTGCTCCGAAATCCACGATCTAACCCGATAAAACGAAAACTAGGAAGTAGGGCTGTCGGTGGTTGGTCTTGGTCGGTTTTCAGTTACCTCTGCACCCGGGCCAAATGTTCGGTTTTTTGGATATAGATAACAAAAAACCGACCACTGGATTTAGTGCAAGTGGGAAAACCGAACATTCGGTTTGGTCGGTTTCCGGTCGGTTTTCGGTTTTGGGCTGGGCCCTAATTTGAATAGGTCATGCCTCATTTTGTATTGGTCTAATTGGCCATTGGGCCTTTAATTTCATTAAATAAGTTAAGTGTCCAATCCAATTTAGTAACTTACACACAAATAAAACAGGCCTTTAATTTCATTAAATAAGTTAAGTGTCCAATCCAATTTAGTAACTTACACACAAATAAAACAGGCCCAGCAGCAATTAACAATAAGTACAGGCCCAGCAGCTAGCTAGTAGTACTTAAAAAATACAGATGTTCAACAGTTCAAGTCACTAAGTCAGTGCATTCTCCAGCTGCTTAACAATTCGGTCGGTTCGGTTTTAACCGAACGGTTTTTTAGTTTATAAAAAAAACCGACCGTAGTTTAATTTTTAGGTGAAACAAATGACCGATTGGTCGGTTTTCTTTAAAAAATATATATAGAACCGCCCAAACGGTCGGTTCGGCCGGGCGGTTCGGTTATTTCGGCCAATTTTCACAGCCCTACTAGGAAGCCAAGAAGGAGATAGGAAGGAAAAGAATTAAGATCGGACCTAATCTAACCAAAGAAATGATAAAGTGAAAATATGAGATTATGAGAAGTCTTACCAATTTGGTACCGGAAGCAAGAGGGGATCGCAAGGATGAAGATGAGCGGTTCGGATCGCGGAGTTGATCTCTCCGGGCTAGAGTTCCGGCTTGAGAAAGGAAGAAGAAGAAGATTGGAGGCTACAGTTGCTTTAGTTGCAGAGAAGAATAGGATTAGGGCTAATCCCTTATTAAGAAGAAGAGAAAGAGAGAAAAAGACTAATTTGCCCATTTATTGGGTCCGGTGAAGGATGGACCACTTAAAGGGTTTTTTGTCGCCGGATCGTGACGAGTCAAGAGACAAAAATCATCAGAATGACGAGACCTTTCCAACGAACCCAAAATCATTACGTTTGGAATATTTTGGAAAACCACTCAATTTTTCCTAAATTGCAAACTACCCCCCTGCTATGATCAAACGAACTTGGAATCGAACGAAACTTCGGAGACACTAATCTAATGCTAAAAGAAACTCGCTCATGATTTAAACCCACTTAAATATCTAAAATGCAATTAAATAAAATAATTAATAATAAATTAAACGGGTCAGGGCCAGATATTGGGCCCAACTGACCCAGTAAGGTCACAGACCTTACACACGTTCACCAATGGAAAGGTAGATGGCTGAAGTATATGCAAGAAACTTATTTTATAAATTTCAAGAAGAGTTATTCGCCACCACGTCACTTGGCGAAACTATTGTTTACTAGGATGATGTGAGCTGTAAGTTCGTTGTGAAAAATTATTTTGATGAAAAGCAAATTGAAAGAGAGGTTTTATGAAAAAAAGATGAGATGCATGCATATTGTTCTTGCTACAAGTTTGAATTTGAAGGCATCCCATGTTGTCATGTTTTGTCTATCTTGTGGAGAGTTTCTATACTACTTTTACCCGAGCGTTACATTTTGAAGCGATGGACGAAGGGTGTCAGAAGAGATGCTTCTGTAGACTTTGTTGAATCGGGTGGATCTGCTGTCGGTGTGAATGATTGCTTGGCTCGACTTAGTCACTTGTCATGTATGTTTGCAGGGCTTATTGACAAAGCTAGTCAATCTAGAGAAGGTTTCGAAGCTTTAATCAGTGGTCATAAGGAATTGGAAATGAAATTGAGTCAGGTGACATTAAACAACTCAACGGAGTCAAGCATTGATAAAGGGAAAGGACTTGTGGATAGTAATTTGGTTGAATATCACGAGCCATCGCATGTTGTGACGAAAGGATGCTCGAAGAGACTTAAATCATCGAAGAAAAGGCAATAAAAGGGCGTCTTTATAAGGGTTGCAACAAGCGCGGTGTATCACATGACAATAGAAATTGTCCGGTGTTGAACACGTAAACACTTTATTTCATGCTAATTTTCTTGTTTTCTCCTATGTTGCATATAAAACTATTACTTATTTCATGTATGTTTTCTCCCAACAGGTTAGTTGATGCTGATCCAATCCTGTCACTGGACTCTAACCTTGGAAGTAGAGAAATTACAGAATGCTCTAACGAAAAAATGCATTGACCTACAATGGTAATATGTTTGTTTTATTTTTGCTCAAGATGCTCTGACTTTAAAAAACTATAGAAAGCTCTTATGTTTTATTTTTGCTCTATATGCTATGATCTCATATTTTTCATAATGCCATGTCCCTCCATAGCTTATCTCATGTATGAAATGTCTATTGTAGCTCAATTACTGTAATGCATAGAAGGCGCCATGAAGATTGCCATCATGTCTAGATACATAGAAGGAAGGACCCCATCAATACTGCCATCAAGGAAGGAAGCACGATTATGCCAACCTTAAGAGCTTTTTTACACAAAGAGATTTATTTGAGATAAATGGGATTTTCATGTGGGTTGAATTTTGGAAAAGTTTCATTTTCAGTGTATTGCATCTTATTTTGTGGAATTTTCATTTCAGTGTATTACATGGAATTTTTGGAATTGATTGTGGGTTCTTCAAGATTCGTCATTTTCAGATTTCTATTGTTTGTCAAATGGGCGAAACATTAGTTTCAGATTCTAATTTTGTGGAGTTGCATTTTCAGTGTATTATATCTTATTTTTTGGAATTTTCATTTCAGTGTATTACATGGGATTTTGTGGAATTGCATTGTGGAATTGATTGTGGGTTCTTCAAGATACTGTGTTTTCAGGTTTTTATTGTTTGTCAAATGGGCCAAATATTAGCCAAACATTGTCAGCCAAATCAACTGAAACCTTGCTGAGTACCCTTGTTTATGGCAGTGGTTCACCCATTTTCTGAGGGATTTTTTGGAAGAAATTTGGGACTTTCGAAGTCCATATTACGACCTTAAAATCTGTAATTTTTCAGCCGAAAAAAATTGTTTTTGCCTCGTTTTCAACTCGCGTATTTTTCCTATCCTATTGGCCAAATCAGCTGAAACCTTGCTGAGTACCCCTGTTTAGGGCATTGGTTCACCCACTTCCCGATGGAGTTTTTCCATGAAATTTTGGTCTTCCGAAGTCCATATTACGACTTCAAATCTGTATTTTTTTGGTCGAAAAAAATCGCATTTGCCTTGCTTTCAACTTGTGCACTTTTCCTGCCCTGTCGGCCAAATCAGCTGAAACCTTACTGAGTATCCCTGTTTAGGGCATTGGTTCACCCACTTCCCGTAGGAGTTTTTCCACGAAATTTGGGGCTTCAGAAGTCCATATTACGACCTTCAAATCTGCAATTTTTTGGTCGAAAAAATCTGCGTTTGCCTCGTTTTCAACTCGCGCACTTTTCCTACTCTGTCGGCCAAATCAGCTGAAACCTTGTTGAGTACCCCTGTTTAGGGCATTGGTTCACCTAATTCCCGAGGGAGTTTTTTCCACGAAATTTGGGGCTTCCAAATTCCATATTATGACCTTCAAATCTGCAACTTTTCGGTGGAGAAAAATCGCGTTTGCCTCGTTTTCAATTCGCGCACTTTTCCTACCATGTCGGCCAAATCAGCTGAAACCTTGCTTGAGTACCCCTGTTTAGGGCATTGGTTCACCCACTTCCCGATGGAGTTTTCCATGAAATTTGGGGCTTCCGAAGCCCATATTACGACTTCAAATCTGTAATTTTTCGGTCGAAAAAAATCGCATTTGCCTTGTTTTCAACTTGTGCACTTTTCCTGCCATGTCGGCCAAATAAGCTGAAACCTTGCTGAGTATCCTTGTTTAGGGCATTGGTTCACCTAGTTTCCGTGGTAGTTCTTCCATGAAATTTCGGGCTTCTGAAGTCCATAATATTACCTTCAAATCTGCAATTTTTTGGTAAAAAAAATCGCGTTTGCCTCATTTCCAACTCGCGCACTCTTCCTACCCTATCGGCCAAATCAGTTGAGACCTTGCTGAGTACCCCTGTTTATGGCATTGGTTCACCTATTTCCTGAGGGAGTTTTTCCACAAAATTTGGGGCTTCCTTAGTCCATATTACGACCTTCAAATCTGCAATCTTTCGGTCGAAAAAAACTGCGTTTGCCTCATTTTCAACTCGCGCACTTTTCCTATCCTGTCGGCTAAATCAGCTGAAACCTTGTTGAGTACTCCTGTTTAAGGCATTGGTTCACCCACTTCTCGAGGGAGTTTTTCCACAGAATTTGGGGCTTCCGAAGTCCATATTATGACCTTCAAATCTACAACTTTTTGATTGAAAAAAATTGCGTTTGCCTCATTTTCCACTCGCGCACTTTTCCTATCTTGTCGGCCAAATCAGCTGAAACCTTGCTGAGTACCCCTGTTTAGGGCATTGGTTCACCCACTTCCCGAGGGAGTTTTTCCATGAAATTTGGGGCTTCCGAAGTCCATATTAAGATCTTCAAATCTGCAATTTTTGGGTCGAGAAAAATCGCGTTTGCCTCATTTTCAACTCGCGCACTTTTCCTACCATGTCGGCCAAATCAGCTGAAACCTTGTTGAGTACCCCTGTTTAGGGGATTGGTTCACCCACTTCTCGAGGGAGTTTTTCCACGAAATTTGGGGCTTCCGAAGTCCATATTACGACCTTCAAATCTATAGCTTTTCGGTTGAAAAAAATTGCGTTTGCCTCATTTTCAACTCGCGCACTTTTCCTACCCTGTCAGCCAAATCAGCTGAAACCTTGCTGAGTACCCCTGTTTAGAGCATTGGTTCACCCACTTCCCGAGAGAGTTTTTCCACGAAATTTAGGGCTTCGGAAGTCCATATTACAACCTTCAAATCTGGAATTTTAAGGTGTAATACACTGAAAATGCAACTCCACAAAATAAGATGTAATACACTGAAAATTCAACCCACATCAAAATCCCATTTATCTCAAATAAATATCATTGTGTGTAACAAAGCTCTTAAGGTGGGCATAACTGTGCTTCCTTCCTTGATGGCGGTATTGATGGAGTCTTTCCTTCTATGTATCTTGATGGCAGTATTGATGGAATCCTTCATGCAATGGTGCAATCTTGCTTTCAGTTCTCCACCAAAGAAATCAAAACAGAGAGATGACTTCAGGGAGACTGCAGCGGGGGAGACAAATCCAAGCAGACACAGCTGGACCTAGGTCAACGTTCGGGAGCGAGCGATGGAGGCACAGAGAGAGAGATCGTCGAGAGAGAGAGATCGCCGAGAGAGGGAGAGAGAGATCGCCGAGATAGGGTACCGACGCGCAGCGAGAGACGTACCGCTGTGCAAAGAGGGAGAGACTGGTATGCGAGAGAGAGATCGAGCTGAGGGAGAGATCAGTCGCGAGGGAGAGAGGGATCGAGCTGAGGGAGATCGCAGCCTAGGTCTGGAAGGGGGAAATGAAGTGGGGAATTGAGGAAGGGGGAAATAAAAAGAGAGGGAAAGGGGAAAAATAAAGTCTCAGCGCCATTTTTTCATTTCATCACACGCGTGCAGCTGAAAATAGTCTCCACTGCAGCTCAGGAGATCTGGGCTCATATATATATATATAGATATGTACGCACTCATTTATTTGAGCCTATAGATAGGTTTTATTTGAGCAAGGTTCTTATTTTCATTATTTTGTGTGATTCTTATGTGATATTCATGTGAATAAGTCATGAGTATATGAATGATTCATCTGTGATACTTATTTATTTATTTTACAATGGCTTATTTACATACAAGTTGCAGTTTACATGACTTTATTTGAGCATATACATGAATTTATTTGAACATGATTCTTATGTGGGTTGTTCATAGCATGAGCTTCTCTTTAGTTATTATGTCTACTGTTCAGCCTCACTTTTAAATTCAACTCCCAATGGCCCAGCTCTCGAATAGCCACACCTTGAAAAAAAAAAGCGCCCCTAAAAATGATGGACCGCGCTCCTGCCTGGTCCTACCGAGGTCGGCGGACGTGGGAGTCCGTTGGGTCCGACCCTTTCGTAACCGGGGGGCAGAGGCGTGCATCAACATTTCTTTTGTGTGGGTGTGCCAGATTTTCTATTTTTACTTGGAATTGCAAGTGGTGATTTGGAGATCAACCTTCGCAAGTAAAAAAGAAATCAACTTCTTTCAAGTTTTCCATTGCACATATATTTATGAAAAGAGACATTTTCTTGATTTGCCGTGAAAGGCGATTTTTTTGGCATTTATAGTCGATTTTGGCGTTTATAGCCGATTTTTGGCGTTTATAGCCGATTTTTGGCGTTTATAGCCGATTTTGGCATTTATAAACACTATAAACCCAGAGAAGGAGTGGCTTTTCAGCGTACGTGTCGGCACGATGGTGTACCGCAGACATCTTTTCGTCGACATCCAGCGGTATGTACCCTCTCGCTTTGCTTTGCAGTTGGGTTTTTCTCAAGGTGTTGTTGGAGCGCCTTCAAGCATGGTGAAGCGCTTTGGAGGTTTACAGGACGGGAGAAATGCATGGGCTTTCTATAGTGCTGAAGACACTATAGCTATGATCTCTTATCCTGTGTTGTTGACTTCCCGGATTGCCGGCTTTGCGAAGTGGTTCGCGGAGAGCTTTTCGGCATATCGGGGGCTTTCCAAGAAGGAGCTTGATGTGAAGCTGGCATCTGGAAAGGGTCTTGGAAAGTCGGATGGCGTCCGGTGAGAGGAAGTTTGGGCCTTCCTTTCTGGAGAGAAGTACAAGACATGCTTTCTCGGTGACCAGGGCGTCATTGGTTCTGAAGCTGTTCGAGAAATACCTGATGAGGCTTTAGAGCAGCTAGAACAGGAGGAAGCCGAACTTGGTGCTTGGATGCAAGTGGTGCTAAGGCAAGCTTCCGTGGAGTCTACTGGCAAGAGTAGACCATCCAATGAGGAGTCAAGTGGAAGATCTGACTCTGACAGTGGGGCAGGTTCCTCTAAAAAGCGAGCCCGTAGGAGTAAGAGGAGGAGGAGTCATCATCGCAGCAAGGGGCAACATGAGGACTCTCCTGACTTGGAAGTCCCTCTTACTATTAATGAGGATGTGCCAGTAGATGCTGACGAGCCTCCAGAGAAGAGAAGCCGAGAAGAAGAGACCGTCGATGAAGGTATGATTCTTCCTTTTTCTCTTTCCATTTCTTTTCATGGGATTTTTCCATGTTCTGATTTGCTTCTTGTTTCTGCTTTTCTTTTTTTTTTTAGCAGAGGAAGACTTGGTGATGCCTGAGGTTCCAACCGATGAGGTGGTGATGGATCCTGTCGGGGCACCTGAAGAAGAACCGAGGGACTCTAGAGTGAATCCAGAATCTCCAATTGGTATGACTTCTTTTGCTTTCTTCTTCTTTTTTTTTTTTTGTCTGTGACTTGGTTTGCCAATATTTTTTCTTGTCAGCTGACTTACCACAGGATTCCGATGACTTTGAACTATCGATGGACGCAAATGTTGATGATGCTTCCGATGAGTTCATGGAGGAAGAGAGTCTTCCGCCAGTCGTCGAAGAAGGTATTTTGTAGTAATAACTCTGATAATGATTTTCAAACAGGATCATATTCGTACCTTTTTGTGTTTCTTTGGCAGGTTTTGAAGTGACAGAGGAGGGTCCGTCGCTTCCTTTAGAACCAGAGCAAGGGATGCCAGAGGTTGATCCAGAGGTAGAGACTCCTGGGACCAGTTCTGACACTGTTGAGGAGATACCTCGTGCTGAGATTCCTTCCCGAGCAGGAGCAGCTTCAACTGGAAAGAGTTCTTTTGTTACTCTTCCAACGAGTGATGACATGAGCAGTCGACCAACGGAGTTGGGCGAATCTTCAGCTGGGCCATCTCTTCTTTTTGCGAAGAAGGTCGTGGTGCGGGTTCTGAGCTCTTGGATTGAGACTCTGCTTTCTGGGCACTTAGATGCCGGATTTGGGATGATCCAGCATGTGCGTGAGATTCTCAGTGATGCCGAAGAGGCTGGTCTGGATGTCACAAGTGCCAGGGCGATCGTTGATAGGATCATTGAGCTGGGTGACAGGTGGTTTGAGACCATGGGTTTTCCTGACGGCCAGTTCTTCAAGGAGATGTTCCTGGACCCTGCGGATAAGGCTTAGTCTAACCTGGATGAGGCTACACAAAGCAGGAAGCAGATAGTCCGAGAGAAGAACTTAAAAGAGCTAACCATCATTGGGCTGACACATGACCTTAACATCCTTGATAGGGAGGTCGATGAGGCCAAGAAACGTCTTGAGCATCTGCAGGCACAAGTCGCTGCCAAGTGGACTGTAATAACAGAGGCTCGTGACAGGGAGAGTGCTTTGATTCGCCGGGTTGCAGATGCCGATCGAGTTCTTAAAAGGAAGTCTGAAGAGAATAAACAATGGCAAACTGCTCGGGATAAGCTTCCCGGTGTGAAAGAAGGGTTACAGCCCACCCCAGCATCTCATGGCAAGTTCTTGAAGAATCGTGCCCTGGAATCCCTGACGGCTGAGGCCAAAAGTTTGCTTGAGGAGCTGAACTCTTGCTGGAGACCATTTTTGATTGAGCTCCTGTTTTTTTTTTTTTAACAGAAACCATCCTTCTCTCTTCTTTTTTATACCACTTGTATTTTTTTGTTACTTTTCTTTTTTTTTGTAGTGCTTGTGAACACTTTCTTTTTTTTTTGTACCACATGTATTTTTTGGTACTTTTTTTTTGTTTTCCCTACGCTCACTTAAATATTTTTGTGATTAAAGTAATTGCTAAATGGGAGGCCATTTTTTTTTGTTTTCCCTACGCTTACTTAAATCTTTTTGTGATAAAAGTAATTGCTAAATGGGATTTGATCAAAAGCTTGTCATTTTGTGAAAATCTTTTGTCAAATGATTGTTTTGGCATGGAAACCAGATTTTTGTTTGTGGCATGGAAGCCGATTTTAAGCATGAGAGCCAGTTTTGGTGGCATCTATAGCCAGTTTTGGCATTGATAGCCGGGTTTTGGTGGCATTGATAGCCGAGTTTGTGGCATTGATAGCCGGGTTTTTTGAAAGTCAATTTTTTTTGTTTGTGGCATTGATAGCCGGTTTTGTTTTGTGACATTTATAGCCTGTTTTGGTGGCATCTATAGCCGTTTTTGTGGCATTTATAGCCGGTTTGGTTTTCAAAAATGCAAGTATCGACTAAAAGTCGCCTCCCTGCTGAATGTTCTTGCAAGTATCTATGGAATGTCGCATCCTTGCTCATTCGATTATGAGTATCGATGGAATGTTGCATCCTCGCGGATTTGGGTGCAAGTATTGATGGAATGTCGCATCCTTGCTTTTCAGAAATTTTAGTTTTGCAGGTACTGACTTGATGTCGTTTCCCCACGATTTTTGAAATTTGTGGTTTTCTCGAACCTTGGGTTATGGATATCAACTGAAATGTTGCGTCTTTATGGTTTTTTAGGTTTTTTTCGAACCATTGAAATTTGGGTTATGGATATCAACTAAAATGTTGCGTCTCCACGGTTTTTAGGTTTTTTCGAACCTTTGAAATTTGGGTTGTGGATATCAACTGAAATGTTGCATCTCCACGGTTTTGGATTTTGCAAGTATCGACAAAATGTCGCTTCCCTGCGATTTTGGAAGTGTCGAACGTGGTTCGCATGCTTCCGATTTATGCGAGTATCGACTAAACGTCGCTTCCCCGCGGCTTTTTGAAAAACCATTTTTTTTTTGTTTAAAGACACGAGGGTCATAAGTTTTGACCTAAAACCATTTAGGCGGTAAAAGGTAGGGTGGACTAGGGTGGAAATCCCTGAATCCGAATTTCGTTTCAAACCATGAATTTTGAGTTCAAGGGTTGAAACTTTTGGTCAAGTTAAGGAAAGGTTCCTAAACTTGGGATTTTTTAACAATGAAACGATGAAAGTAAGCATTGTTTAAATTTTTAGAAATTTCAACATTTGATATGAAAATTCTAAAAAAAAGGTGGGTTTAGCGAGCGTGTACCTAGAAACCGGTTTTGGCCGTACAGGCATTGCTCTGACCCAGTTGGGTATGTCTTCAAGGGTAGTACCGCTTTAAGAGCTTGCCATTGATGGGCAGCATACATCTGTCACCTTCCATATTTAGGAGTGCGTATGCGCCGTTGGAGAAAACCTTGTCGATGACGTAGGATCCCTCCCATTTTGGCTCAAATTTGCCTTTGGACTTGTGAGCGAAGACCATTGGTCTTTTTACCGCAAGGACCAAGTCACTCTTTTTGTAGGCGCGTTGCCTGACCTTTTTGTCGAAAGATCCTGCCATGCATGCTTGGTAAAGTTCAATGCTTTGTTGAGGTTCGAGCCGTCTCTTATCGAGATTGTCCAGCTCATGGAGTCGCAATTTGACATTGCTTTCTTAAGTCATGTCATTTTGCAAGGATACCCTCAAGGAAGGAATTTGTACTTCCAAGGGCACGACAGCTTTGAGAATGGTGTGCTATGGGTTGGTCCTCGAACGGTGGTTCGATAGGCCCACAAAGCTTCAGACATTTTGTCGCTCCAGTCTCTTTTGTGACTAGAGACCATTTTTTTGAGGATTTTGCAGAGCGTCTTGTTGAAAGCTTTTGCTAACCCGTTTGCTGCCGGATTGTATGGAGTCGAAAGACAGCTTTGGATTTTGTATTTGTCGCAGAACCTGTAGAATCGATGATCCCGGAATTGTGGTCCGTTATCATGGACGAATCTTTTGGGTATGCCGAAACGACAAATGATGTTGGTGCGTAAGAACTGAAGGACTGATGAGGTCTTCATTTCGTTGAACGCAAATGCTTCTGACCACTTGGAGAAATAATCCGTAGCGGCGAAGATGAAGCGATGACCTTTGCTCGAAGGGGGAGAAATAAGACCTATGATGTCCATACCCCTGGCTTCGAAAGGCCATGAAATTGCTGTAGGATGCAGCCATTCTGGAGGCATGTGAATGTAATCTCCATGAACTTGGCATTGTTGGCAGCGCTTAGCAAATTGCATTGCGTCAGCTACCATGGTAGGCCAGTAATAACCTAACCTTTTTATCCGATCATAGAGCTTGGGACCAGCCTGATGAGCTCCGTAAAGACCAGCATGAACTTCTTTGAGTGTTCCTTCAGCCTCTTGTTGTGACAAGCAGCGTAGAAGTACTCCGTTGAAGGATTTCCTGTAAAGAAATTTTGAAGGAATATCCAAATGAAAGCTTGGGGTTCGCCTTTGGATGCTTACCCGTTCTTTTGGATCTTCAGGTAGGATTTCGAACATAATGTAATCAATGAACGGATCCCTCCGATCGCCGATTGAAGTTTGAAGGATTGAAATCCGACTTCCAACCACTTGGTGGCATTCAGCAACTGCTTGGTGTGTGTTAAGAGGAGCAGGGATTCTTCTTTCGCATACTGTGATTTGCATGTTTTCCCCTTCCTGGATTGCCATAGATGCGGCAAGTCCACCTAGGGCATCTGCACGTATGTTTTCACCTCTACGAATGTGGGTGATGTGATAGATGTCAAACTTTTGCAGAAGCGATTGTGTTTTGTTGTAGTAAGGCAGCAAATCTGGCTTCCTGACTTCAAATTTCTGATTCATCTGGTTGATAATCAGTTGAGAGACTCCAAAGACTTCCAGTATGGTGATACCGGATTCGATGGCGAGTTCCAATCCTAGGATCAGAGCATGATATTCAGCTGCATTGTTTGTGCATGGTTCCAGTAGCGAGAAAGCGTGTGGAATCATGTATTTGTCGGGGCTAACAAAGATGATGCCAACTCCCGAGATTAGCTATCTTTTTTCATTTGTCCTGGTTGCACCGTCAAAGTACATGTCCCGGGAGGCACTTTGTGAGAAAGTCTCCACATTGTAGACTGGTTCGTTTGGGAGATCATCTCTAAGCGGAGAATCTTTAGGCAATGGATGCTCTGCGAGGAAGTCCGCTAGAGCTTGCCCTTTGATTGCCTTTTGTGGTACATACCTAACATCAAATTGTGACAGAAGGATGGACCATTTTGCCAGTCGAGCATTGAGAGAACCTGCCTTTGTGACAAGGACCTTCAAGAGGTTGACCCTTGAGACCAGGTAGACTGTGTTGGAAAGCAAGTAGTGACGCAGCTTTTGTACGGCGAACATCACTGCAAGACATTCTTTTTCGACTGGAGAGTAGCGATGCTCTGCACCTACTAGCATGCGGCTGAGGTAATATAGAGCAGCTTCTTTTCTTTGATCATTTTCTTGCGCAAGCATAGTTCCTAAAGAGTAATCAAGGGCTCTTGTGTACAAGATGAATGGTTTTCCAGTGGTAGGAGCGGCTAACACTGGAGGTTTTGTCAGGCATGACTTGATGTCTTGGAAAGTAGCTTCACAGTCAGCATCCCAGACAAAGTTTACACCTTTTTTCATCAACCGGGAGAATGGACGGCATTTCCCTGAAAGATTGGAGATGAACCGTCTGATGCAGGCCAATCTCCCTTGAAGCCCTTTGAGTTCTCTCAAGGTTCTTGGAGAGGGCATTTCTAGAATGGCTTTGACTTTTATAGGGTCAAGTTCTATTCCAGCTTTCCGAACAAAGAATCCGAGGAACTTACCCGACGAGACGCCGAAGAAGCATTTCAAAGGATTCATTCAAAGTTTGTGTTTGCGAAGCCGGAGGAAGACTTCTCGAAGGTCTTCGAGATGATCTTCTTTTCTTTTGCTTTTGACGGCGAGGTCATCAACGTAACATTCAACCGTCTTGTGCTGCATATCTTGGAATATTTTCATCATAGCTGTGTGGGGAGATTTCCAGAACTACGGGATTAAGCTAATCACAGCCATCAGATGGGGCTAAGCATCCTCACGTGCCATCCGCGTGCCATCTACGTGGCACCAATCCAACCTCGGCTACCGGGACAGGAGGTCCGGCCGAAGTCAGGCAGCTCCGGGCCCTTAGCGCCGAACTGGACCACCTCGGGCATCATCTCGGCAAGGAGTCCACGTCGGCAGGGCCACCCCGGATGCCATCTCCACAGAGAGCCCTATCTCGGCTGAAGCCGCCTCGGCTGAAGAAGCCAGGACAATAGCCGAAGGGCAGAAAGAACCTTCATTTGCGCCCCTCATCCCCCACGTCATCAGGCACGTGGGAGGATAGGGTCACGAGCTAGTGGGACAGACATGACATCCAGCCGCCCGCTATCTTCACCAGATCGCTGACATGGCAGCATCCAGCGGCTGAGGCCCCATCAGGGCAAGGCCCGAGGGCAGATCCGCTGATACTCCAACCGCCAAAGGCGCCCAACACAACCTGGCCCAACAAGACATGCATTTAATGCATTGTGGGCTGACCCGACTAGCATTAAATGCTGAGTGGGCCGGATTAGACTGCATTTATTACTTTGTGGGCTGATCATGACTTCCCAGTCAAATCATGGGACCCACACCAAAATATCCTCTGAAGGATACGATCCAAACCCCTATAAATAGAACTCCATGCAACATGCAAGGTACGCACAATCCTATTCACAGAGCCCTTACTCTGCCTCTCTTCTCCCTCTCCTTCCACTGTTCCAGTTCCTATACTGACTTTGCCATCGGAGAGCCTTGCGCCGCCCAGGCCAGGGTCCTCTGACCGTTTGCTACTCCCTTTCAGGCTTCCGGACGGCATCCAGACATTCCCAGACACCATCATCTTCTCGGATAAGTCCTATAAGGCTCCCTCTTATTGTGGGTCATAATTTTCTGCACCTACAATTGGCGCCGTCTGTGGGAAAGTAATATCCCAACCTCTCAAAACCTTCCCAACCTTCTTAACCTCATCCTCTCAGAAGCCATGCCTCCGAAAGCTGAGAAGGGCGTAGAATCCTCAAGAGCAGCGCTCGAGCTGCCACCACCGCCAACGGACGTCCCTCCCCAAGGACGCTCCCGTACGGTGCATGGCACGACCGCAGGCGAGGGCCGCCTGGGCTCCCAACTCTTTGTCGAGATCCCCTTCCAAGAGGGAGTCGAGGCCTCGCTCTCAGCGGACGAAGTCCCGCCACCCAGACACGATGAGCGTCAGCATAAGCATCCCCGGAAGGACAAAGCCGTGGCCGTAGGAGAAACGCGCCACGCTCAACCCCCTGGAGAGGTTCCCGAAGCTGCCCTCCTCCAGAAGCAACTCCAGAAGCAAGAACGGATGATTCGCGAGCTCCAGCAGCAGCTGAGGGCAGTGCAAACTGCCTCCTTGAGGGAGGTCTCTGAGCCCCAAGGGAAAAAGAAGGACGCTCCCAGCAGGGCAGCCCAGCCTCCTCGTGAAGACCTCAGACATCATCTGGACCAGAAACGGGGCCAGATTCGTGACGAAGGCTCGAGCAACAGCCGAAGTCACCATAGCCGCGATGGCCGAACTCATAGCCATCGTAGCCCGAGCCATCCCAAGCGAAAGCACCGGGCTCCGACTCCAGAGAAGGACGACGAGCAAGAGCAATTTGACAAACGTGTCAGATTGGCTCTCCAGCACAACTTGGACATGCGGGACCAGAAGCAGATATGCGGTCACGTTGATCTGGGGGGCTCTCCCTTCACGAAAGAGATCGAGCGCACCCCCTTGCCCAGGAAGTTCTCCGTCCCGCGGTTCGTCCCCTATGACGGACTGTCCGACCCATCTGCACACCTCCGACACTTCTCCCAGAAGATGTCGATCTGGGGGAACGAGGGTCACCTGAACTGCAAAATCTTCTCCTCCAGTTTGGGTGACCTCCCCCTGAAGTGGTTCTGCTCCCTCCCGGAGCAGTCAGTTTCCAGTTGGAAGGAGCTCCAGCTCTCCTTCCTGAAGAAGTTCCAAGCATACACCGTCGTCCCCAAGAAGGAAGGGAACCTCATCGCCCTGAGAATGAAGCAGGGCGAAACTCTCGCCAAGTTCACCCACCGATTCTGGGCGATCTACAGCCAGATCGAGGGCGCAAGGGAGGGGATATCCATCTACGCCTTCCAGCATGCCCTGATCCCCGGCAGCGACTTGCGAAAGGACTTGGCCGGGGACACCCCAGAGTCCATGTCAGAGTTAATGTCCCGGGTGAAGCGCTTCATCGCCCGGGAGGAAGACGAGATCCGAGCTAAGGATCAAGACGGGCATCCGGAGCCCGAACAGAAGAATAGCCAGCCTCGGCAAAAAGGCGGGAGGCCCTCCCAGAAGCAGGAGCCCAAGCGGGACTGGGCCTCCAGTTCGACGAAGCCTTCGTCGTCCAGGTCTGGGGGCACTTGGAAGCCCAGACCTCCCTCCAGCGCCAGTCAGAGCGTCAACGTCGTCTTCAAGGAGCCGATCTACCGCATCCTGGCCAAGATCAAATCCGAGCCGTTCTTCAAGTACCCTCCGCCCCTGAAGAGTGAAACCCACCGAAGGCTCCCGGAGCAAGCTCTACTGCGCCTTCCATAAGGGCAACGGGCACAGGACTGGAGAATCCAGGACCTTGCAGGGGTATCTAGAGAAGCTGGCCGAACAGGGCCACATCCAAGAGTTCGTCAAGGCCGGTGATGCCGGCGGCAGCGAGGGCCGGGTTCACCAGAGCACGGCCCAGGCTCAAGACAGCGAGGACTCAGAGAAGATCATCAACGTGATCCATCTGGCGTCAGCTCTCGCTTCCTCATCCCGGGGAAGCTCCCAGACCCGTGCCGAAGCCAGGCGGGCTTCGCACGAGAAAGAAGTGATGAAAGCCGACCTCGCTCCGGCATCCAAGAAAGCCCGCCGCGACAAACCAGCCATCTCGTTCTCAGATCAAGATCTAGAGGGAGTCCAGGTCCCTCACAACGACCCCCTGCTCCTCACCATGAAGCTGAGAGACTTCACCGTCAAGAGGATCCTCGTCGACTCCGGCAGCTCCTCCGAGGTCCTCTACTACGACTGCTTCAAGAGAATGAAGCCCTCCGAAGCAGACCTCACGGAGGTCCGAGCACCCCTGCTAGGGTTGTCCGCCACACCAGTCTACCCCAAGGGTAGAATCACCTTGGAAACCCGAGTTGGCGGAGCCTCCGTGTCGGCCGACTTCCTGGTTGTGGACGCCCCTTCTCCCTACAATGTCATTCTGGGCAGAACATGGCTCCACAAGCTAGAGGCAGTTCCATCTTCCCTCCACCAAAAGCTGAAGTTCGTCCACGAGAACGAGGAAGGCAAGATGGAGGTAGTCACAGTGAAAGGAGACCAGCAGCAGGCCAGGCAGTGCATGCTGGCCGCTGTCCCAGCAGTAAAGGAGCCAGAGCGCGTCAACCTGGCCGAGTTCGAGAAGGGCCTCGACGAGATCGGCAGGGACCCTGAGAAGAAGAGCATCGAGGACCTGGCCGAGGTCAGGCTAGACCCGGCAGACCCAGACCGTTTCTTCCTGATAGGCACCCAGCTGTCAGACGAAGAAAGGGCCGAACTTTCTCGGTTCTTGATGCAGAATGTGGACGTCTTCGCTTGGAGCCCAAGCGAAATGCCTGGGGTCGACCCTGAAGTCATGTGCCATAAGCTCAACGTCGACCCCGACCACAAGCCGGTAGTGCAGAGGGCCCGCAGGACCGGGCTGCAGCAGACAGACGCGGTCGTCGAAGAGGTCGACAACCTGCTAAAAGCAGGGGCCATCCGGGAAGTCCAGTACCCGGTATGGCTGGCCAACACGGTGGTGGTCAAGAAGAAAACTGGAAAGTGGAGGGTATGCGTGGACTTCACTGACCTGAACAGGGCTTGCCCTAAGGACAGTTTTCCCCTCCCGAAGATTGACCAACTGATCGACGCCACCGCCCGGTCACGACCGAATGAGCTTCCTTGACGCCTACCGAGGCTATCATCAGATCCCTCTCTACGGGCCCGACGAGGAGAAAACCTCATTCATCACCCCCCGCGGCACATACTGCTATAAGGTGATGCCCTTCGGGCTGAAGAACGCGGGGGCGACCTATCAGCGCCTCGTCACGAAAATGTTCCAGGCCCAGCTCGGCCGATCGGTAGAGGTGTACATCGACGACATGGTCGTCAAATCTGTGCGCTCCAGCGACCACCTGGCGGATCTCGGACAAGTCTTCGACACCCTTCGCGCGTACAAGCTCAAGCTCAACGCTTCCAAGTGCGCCTTCGGCGTAGCCTCTGGCAAGTTCCTCGGCAGCTTGGTGACGCGGAGGGGGATAGAGGCCAATCCGGACCAGATTACTGCCATCCACGACATCCAGAGTCCCTCTACCACAAAGGAAGTTCAGAAGCTTACAGGAATGGCCGCAGCACTCAATCGCTTCATCAGCCGTTCATCAGATAAGTGCAGGCCCTTCTTTCAGCTTTTGAGGAAAAATTTGAAGTTCCAATGGACCCCTGAGTGCGACCAGGCGTTGGCCGCACTCAAAAATTATTTGATGTCACCCCCATTACTCTCCACCCCAACTCGGGGGGAGATTCTGTATTTATACCTTGCGGTCTCGGATCACGCAGTGAGCTCCGTCCTCATCAGGGAGGACGAGGGAGTTCAAAAGCCGATCTATTACACGAGCAAGACCCTGCTCGATGCCGAGACCAGGTATCTCCTATTGGAGAAGCTTGCGTTGGCTCTTGTCACCGCCTCCCGCAAGCTCTCCCACTATTTTCAATCCCACGCCATTGTGGTGATCACGGAGCACGCACTCCGTTCATTGTTCAAGAAAGCTGACTTTTCAGGGCGCATATCAAAGTGGGCAGTTGAACTGGGGCAGTATGACATACAGTACCGTCCCCGAACTGCGATCAAAGCCCAGATTCTGGCAGACTTCATAGTCGAATTCGCCTCCCCCAACCCGGCTCCGACCCAGCTCGGCACGGCACTGGGGGGCACAGGGCAAGAGCCAGTAGAAACAGAAGTCCAGCAGTCTCCCACCTCGGCATGGAAGATCTTTGTCGACGGGTTGTCCACCTCTAAGAGAGCTGGCGCCGGCATAGTTCTCCAATCGCCAGAGGGACTGGTCATAGAGCAGGCTTTCACCCTCGACTTCAAGGCGACGAACAATGAGGCAGAGTACGAAGCACTGATTGCAGGGTTGAACAGCGCCCGAATCCTCGGAGCCCAGCACCTGGAGATCTTCAGCGACTCTCAACTGGTAACTAGCCAGCTCGCTGGAGACTACCAGGCCAGGGACGACAGGATGGCGGCCTACTTAGCCCTGGCGAAAAAGCTACTCTCCCAATTCCAGAAAGCCGAGGTCAGGCAAATATCCCGAGATACCAACACGCATGCAGATGCGCTTGCAAACCTGGCCTCCGCCGTCGAAGCAGGAAAGAAGAGGACCATCGAGGTCGGGTCAGTATCGAGGTCAAGTCTAGAACTCCCTTCATCTCGGCTTGTCCTCTGTGCTGACCTTGGCCCCAGCTGGATGGATCCAATCGTCGCCTACTTGAAGGACGACCAGCTCCCCGAGGACAAGACTGAAGCCCACAAGATCAGGCTCAAGGCAGCCCGGTTTTGGCTCTCTCCAGAAGGCAAACTCTACAGGAAGTCTTTCACAGGTCCATACCTCCAATGTGTCCACCCGACCAAGGTGGACGACTTCCTGTACGAGATCCACGAAGGAATCTGCGGCAGCCATATAGGAGGCCGGTCGTTGGCCTACAGAGCAATCAGCCAGGGTTACTGGTGGCCCTACATGCAGAAGGACGCCCAGGTCTACGCCAGAAAATGCGAGAAATGCCAGAAGTTCTCCCACTCCCTCCATCAGCCAGCGCAGGATCTGAGTCCCCTCTCCAGTCCATGGCCCTTCGCTCAATGGGGCCTGGACATTGTGGGGCCTCTTCACCGAGCTCCAGGGAACAAAAGATGGCTAATAGTGGCTACAGACTACTTCACCAAGTGGATAGAGGCTGAACCGTTGTCCTCCATCACGGACAGGGACTCCAGGAACTTCGTCTGGAAAAACATCCTCACGAGGTTCGGCATCCCCCGGACCCTGATTTCGGATAACGGGACTCAGTTCGATTCCAAATCCTTCAGAGATTTCTGCCAAGAGCACGGCATCAGAAACCATTACTCCACCCCGGCATATCCACAGAGTAATGGCCAGGCAGAAATCTCCAACAAAGTGATCCTGGACGGCCTGAAGAAGCGACTGGACAAGGCAAAGGGCAGATGGACAGAAGAGCTTCCGAGCGTGCTGTGGGCGTACAGAACAACTCCAAGGAGGTCCACCTCGGCGACACCATTCTCTCTGGCCTACGGGATGGAGGCGGTCATTCCCTTGGAAATCGGCCTTCCTACCCTGAGGACAGAGCTGGTCGACCAAGGCCGGAATGAGACGAACCTGGCGATGGAGCTGGAGCTGGCGGACGAACGACGAGAAGCGGCAGCCCTGAGACTAACCGACTATCAGCAACGGTTAGCCAGGGCGTACAATCAAAATGTCAAGGAAAGAAGGTTCACCACGGGAGAGCTCGTTTTAAAGAAGACCCTGCCAGCTGACAGAGAACCAAATGAGGGGAAGCTTGCCCCGAACTGGCACGGCCCGTTCAGAGTAGTTTCACTGGCAGGAAAGTCAGCCTACAAGCTCGAAGACTTGGAAGGCAAGCCGCTGCCGAGACCGTGGAATGCATCCCACTTGAAGAAATTCTATTCTAAAGATGTAATGAACTTCAGAATCAATAAAAGCAGCTTTTTCCTTGTCGTCAATCTGTCTCTCTGGTCGACTCCGGCAACACAGGCTCCACGCCTTGGAAATGGCTTCGAGTTCCTACACTCAGCCTTTCCTAAAATCCCGTGTCTTGGACACACAGGCTCCACGCCTTGGAAATGGCTTCGAGTTTCTACACTCAGCCTTTCCTAAAATCCCGTGTCTTGGACACACAGGCTCCACGCCTTGGAAATGGCTTCGAGTTTCTACACTCAGCCTTTCCTAAAATCCCGTGTCTTGGACACACAGGCTCCACGCCTTGGAAATGGCTTCGAGTTTCTACACTCAGCCTTTCCTAAAATCCCGTGTCTTGGCAACACAGGCTCCACGCCTTGGAAATGGCTTCGAGTTCCTACACTCAGCCTTTCCTAAAATCCCGTGTCTTGGACACACAGGCTCCACGCCTTGGAAATGGCTTCGAGTTTCTACACTCAGCCTTTCCTAAAATCCCGTGTCTTGGACACACAGGCTCCACGCCTTGGAAATGGCTTCGAGTTTCTACACTCAGCCTTTCCTAAAATCCCGTGTCTTGGACACACAGGCTCCACGCCTTGGAAATGGCTTCGAGTTCCTACACTCAGCCTTTCCTAAAATCCCGTGTCTTGGACACACAGGCTCCACGCCTTGGAAATGGCTTCGAGTTCCTACACTCAGCCTTTCCTAAAATCCCGTGTCTTGGACACACAGGCTCCACGCCTTGGAAATGGCTTCGAGTTTCTACGCTCAGCCTTTCCTAAAATCCCGTGTCTTGGACACACAGGCTCCACGCCTTGGAAATGGCTTCAAGTTCTTACACTCAGCCCTTCCTAAAATCCCGTGTCTTGGACACACTCAGGCTCTACGCCTTGGAAAAGGCCTGCAGTTCCTACACTCAGCCTTTCCTAAAGTCTGGGTTCATAAACCCCTCAAGGCAGTCCAGCCAAGGACAGTTTCCTGAAGTCCGGGTTCATACACCCATCAGAAGGCCATTGCCGAACTCACTTTCGCCGAGCCGAGGCCAACGGAATGGGTCCATCTCGGCACAATGCAGCTCGTCTCGGCCAAAGCCAGCCCTTTCGGCCGAGGTCAGTTCCAGCATTCAAACACAAAAATCCAAGCATTCCGGAACAGCGCAAAGTAATGAGAAAAAGAACTCAGAAGCACTGTACACAGCTTGGGTAATCAGAAAATTCCTTTTCATTCATTGCAAACTGCTTCGTTACAAGAAATACATAACAGAAAGCAAAGTACAGAAAGGAGGACCACAGTCCTCTAAAAACAGAAAATAGAGAGAGGCTAGGAGACTCTGATCTTCACCGACTCTTCAGGCGGAAGGCTCGAGGACGCCGGATCGCCACCTGGAGGTTCTGAGCGATCCTGGACCTCGCTGGGCCCTGCAACACCCTCGGTGGCCAGTGGGACCAGCCAAGCTTGAAGAAACCTCCCGGACCAGCGGGGCCTCATCCCGCCTGCCGTACGACGGGCGCACAGGTCCGTGTGGGACGAGAATGCGCCACCGTCCCCCTGCAGCGCATCCTCACTCTGTCTGGCCAAGGGCCAATGGCCATGGACCCGCGTTCAGAGAGCGCGTGGCCCACGGGGAGTTCCTTCAGAGAGCGCGCAGACCACGACAGCCTTTCCCCCCTCGGGGGCAGCCGTCCAACGGCGCAGGGTTTTCCCCCGGATCAAGTAATTTCAGGCACCTCCCAGACATGGATCCTACAACTATGTTCCTTCCTTCTCCCATGGCGAGCCTGCTCCCCCCTATTTATAGGATGGAAGAAGGCTCAGTCTCCAAAAGGAGTTTATGGGGCGAAGTCTCCCACGCGTTGTTGGGAAGGCGCGACTGTCGACCAGTGATCCCTATGGCGCCACGTGGAGACATCCGTCAGACTCCCTCGTCAGCCGCGCCACCATGTTTATTGCTATTCAAGATCGCCCAAGATACGGAGGATCAGCGCGAATACCAATGAAGATCACCTAAGATACGGAGAATCGGCGCAAATACCAAAAAAGATTACCTAAGGGAGCATTCTACCGAACTCAAGCAATCGAAGAACTCAAGCTTAAAGGAGAGAAGCACGAAGTATTTCAAGAAACCTTCAATTGTATTAAAGTCTCACTCATTACAGTGTTCAGCAAATACAAATTGAAGAAAATTACAAAGCATAAAGCAAAAGAGCAAAAATCCCGAGGTCCCGAGGTCCCGAGGTCATGATCCGGTCAGTTGCAACGGGCTGCGGCGTCAGAGGCTTCGCCGGATGGACGGGCAGAGGTCGGCACCGGAAGCGTGTACGGAGGAGGCTCCCGAAAGGAGGGGTGGCCCTCCGAGATCCCGACCTCCTTCAGGCCGGCAAGCCACCCTTTCGCCCAAGCCTTATCCCTCACCACAAGAACCCTTTCCTTATAGTGGGCGGTGACCTGCACTTTGGCATCCTCGAATGCAGCATCGCACTCGGACTCGAGCTTCGCCTCAGCTTCATCCGCCCTCTTGGACTCGGATTCGAGCTTCGCCTCGGCTTCATCCGCCCTCTTGGCCTCGGCTTGAAGCAGGGCCGCGTAATCGTCTCCCATCTTCGAAATGGAGACCTCGAGCTCGGCCGACCTAGTCCTCTCCGCCTCGGCTTCTTCCTTCGCCTGCTCGAGCTTCGCCGCGTGCTCCTCTTCCACCCTGGCTAACTTCTGGCTAAACGGCGTCCAGGGATTCCTGCAGGCCGTTCTTCTCCACGGACAACTCGGCAACGTCCGCGCTGTACCTGCGGATCCTGTCAGCAACGGCCATGGACTTCTGTGCCGCCTATCAAAGAAACGAAATGTACATGTTAGATCAAAAGCGCGCCAGACGCTAAACCGCTGGTTTGACGAAGGGAAATGAAGGTTTACCACGAAGTTGGACTGCAACATCGACAGGATCAGCTTCTGGTCGCTGTACTTGTCCAGCCGCTCCATGTCCCGGGGAAGGGCGCAGGCTCGCCCTAAGGCCTCGAGGACCGGGAGTTCGATCTTGTGAAGAATGCAATCCTCCATCGTCATCGGCCTCCCCGGCCCAAGCATGAAGCTCGGCTCCCATAACGGCGGCCCCCTGGGGCAACGAGGCAGCAGCCGAGCTAGGGCCCGCGTCGGTCCTCGCCATCTTCAGCGGCCGAGTTTCCTCCTGCTCAACCTCAGCCGGGGGCAGGCGTACCTCTGGATCAACAGGGCCAGGGGGCGCAGGAACCTCCGCCACCTCTGCAGGAGAAACCACCCGAGCCCTCGGAGACGGATGCCTCGGAGAATTTACCGGCTCCTGGGGGGCTCGGGCGTCCTCCGCTCCAAGCGCCAAAGCCTCGAGGTCCTCGAAGGACAAACGCCTGTTGGCCTCATCTCGGAGCTTGGCGAGGGAGATCGGGCAGGTTGACTCGATTCCCTTCCTGAGACCTGGGGAAGTCTCGACCCCGATGTGGAAGCTAGGGTGCCAGACGCTGCCCTAACGTCAGACGCCTGCGGGGGCTCTGCGACCTCCGGACCGGCTTGCTCCTGCCCGACCTCGGGTCTGGCACCTTCACCCTGTATCGGCTCTACGGTGCCCCTCAAATATCCACGGTACTTTGGCCGATACCCTAGCAGCGACCAAGCCGCCCTGCCGTCATGACCGCTGTATCGCTTCACCAGGCGGAGCCAGGCATCGTTCCTCTTCCAAATGTACCTGGCAGCCCGTTTCCTCTCCTTCAAAGCTGCAGCAATCAGAAGCATAAGCGCGGCAGGACAAAAAGAAACTTATGAAAGAAAAGAAACGAAGGATGTTTACCTTGGGATGGTACCGAAGTGGCGAGGGACCTGGTAGCCTCTATCGGTGTCGGCCTCCCTAAACTCCCAGTTCCCCGAGACGTACAGCAGATCGTCTCCAGCATACTTGCTCGAATCCTCCAAGTATCGGACGAAGCCGTCCCGGCCCGGCTTAGCCCGGAGATAATAAGAATCCTCCGGACCTGCATATGTCGTAGACATCCTCAAGGTCGAAGACGCCGAAGTCGGTGCCCAGGACCTCATTCAACTTGACCGTGCCCATCACGATCTTGAAGGCATTCGGCAAGCAGTTGGCAGGGGCAGAGACACCACTGACTAAGGCATCTCCTAAGGAGTGGGTGAAGTGGAAATCGGACCCCGCCTTCTATCACAGCCACCAGCGGAAAAGGCATCCAGCCTCCCGAAAAGTCGCGAGAATTGTAGCCAAGGGGTTCAGCACCCCTGACTTGGACATCAGCAGGGATCCTAAAGGCTGACCTGAAGCCCTCGATCGCTGCCTCGCTCTCTAACCAGTGGCTATAAATCCCCATTCCTATCCCAGTCTAAAAACAGAGAAACCCGCAAAAGAAGAGGCAAGGCAGAAGAAACTTACGGAAGCAGAACGAAGATGCTGGACAGCGAAGAGACTCAACTGCAGCAGCGCACCACTTCTCAGATGAAGCTCCCTCACAGAAGCTTGCTCACCTCTGATGCTCGCCTCTGATTCAGAATCGCAAACGAAGGGTAGAGCGGACCTCGACTGCCTTATATATAGCAGAGAGGTCCCCTTTACAGAAACCCTAATCGGGCGTGCCAAGGGGCGCCCCCCTGGGATTTCGCGCGAATCATTTCAAAAATTTATTACGCCCCCCTGAAGCGGCGTGCAAATCATTTCAAAAATTGATTGCGCCCCTGACGAGACGGCGCGTACGACCTCGAAGAGACAGAACTAGCCAGATGATGACGCGTGGAGCCGTCAACCTGTCTTCAGCATTGAATAGGAGACGCCATTTATTACCTCGAACATCCAAAGCGACAGCGAGTCAGGGCCGAAAGGGGCCTTCTCCTTCTCCTTCAGATAGACCCGGCACATAGCTCCCGACCTCACGGCACTGATGTTCTACGCGAGATCAGAAGCTAGGGGGCAATTGTGTGGGGAGATTTCCAGAACTACGGGATTAAGCTAATCACAGCCATCAGATGGGGCTAAGCATCCTCACGTGCCATCCGCGTGCCATCTACGTGGCACCAATCCCACCTCGGCTACCGGGACAGGAGGTCCGGCCGAAGTCAGGCAGCTCCGGGCCCTTAGCGCCGAACTGGACCACCTCGGGCATCATCTCGGCAAGGAGTCCACGTCGGCAGGGCCACCCCGGATGCCATCTCCACAGAGAGCCCTATCTCGGCTGAAGCCGCCTCGGCTGAAGAAGCCAGGACAATAGCCGAAGGGCAGAAAGAACCTTCATTTGCGCCCCTCATCCCCCACGTCATCAGGCACGTGGGAGGATAGGGTCACGAGCTAGTGGGACAGACATGACATCCAGCCGCCCGCTATCTTCACCAGATCGCTGACATGGCAGCATCCAGCGGCTGAGGCCCCATCAGGGCAAGGCCCGAGGGCAGATCCGCTGATACTCCAACCGCCAAAGGCGCCCAACACAACCTGGCCCAACAAGACATGCATTTAATGCATTGTGGGCTGACCCGACTAGCATTAAATGCTGAGTGGGCCGGATTAGACTGCATTTATTACTTTGTGGGCTGATCATGACTTCCCAGTCAAATCATGGGACCCACACCAAAATATCCTCTGAAGGTTACGATCCAAACCCCTATAAATAGAACTCCATGCAACATGCAAGGTACGCACAATCCTATTCACAGAGCCCTTACTCTGCCTCTCTTCTCCCTCTCCTTCCACTGTTCCAGTTCCTATACTGACTTTGCCATCGGAGAGCCTTGCGCCGCCCAGGCCAGGGTCCTCTGACCGTTTGCTACTCCCTTTCAGGCTTCCGGACGGCATCCAGACATTCCCAGACACCATCATCTTCTCGGATAAGTCCTATAAGGCTCCCTCTTATTGTGGGTCATAATTTTCTGCACCTACAATAGCCCTCTGATATGTGGCACCAGCATTTTTCAGACCAAATGGCATGACAGTGTAACAATACACGCCAAATGGGGTCCGAAAAGATGTGTGTTTCTCATCTTCAGGATGCATCTTTATCTGATTGTAGCCAGAGAAACCATCCATGAATGTCATTCGCTCGAATCCACAGGTATTATCAATCATTACCTCTGGTATGGGGAGCAGAAATTTATCTTTTGGGCATGCGCCATTCAGGTCTCTATAGTCAATACAGACCCTGATCCGCCCGTTTTTCTTTGTCACGGGGACAATGTTGGCCAACCATTCAAGATGTTGTTCCTCATGAATGAAGCCGACGCTTTTGAGTTTTTGAACTTCTTGTTCAATTTTATCCATCACATCTGGACGGAATCTTCTTGGGAATGCTTGACAGGCTTGATGTCTTCTTGAAGATTGAGTTTGTGAACTGCTATTTTGGGATCTAAGCCAGGCATTTCAGCGTAAGACCATGCAAAGCAATCAACGAACTCACGAAGAAAGGCGATATACTTGGGTAACTCATCATCCTTTATATTCTTGCTTATGAATACAGGACGTGGGTTATCTGGTGTTCCCAAGTCTATCTTTTGGACATGATCTTCTGTTGGAAGGTTCGAAGGTGGTTCCTCCACAATATTTTCGGAGGCTTCCAGCTCAACGAAACCTTCTGGGGTTTCAAGGGCATTTCCAGACCAAGGTTTTGTTCCTTTCCACGGGTCTTCTTGATCGGTAACTTTCCCAAGGCTTGCTATTAGATGATCCCAATCACCTGTTGAAATCGGGTCGAAGTAGGCTACTTCTTTTGGAGATGAGGGTCCTTCTGGGTCAGAAGACCACACGTCTGTGCCATCGGACAACTCCTCTTCATTTTCGGAGAAATCGTGCCAATTGGATGAGCTTCCTGGATCTTTATCAGGTGACTCATCGAAGAGATATCCAGGGAGATCGATGTCTTCATGGACTTGAGATGTTGAAGCTTGGTCAGTATATTGACTTTTAATCCTTTGTGTCAACTGTCTCAGGGGAGTGTCGGGATCATACCCTAACCCGTGTGAAGACTTTTCTACATATCCGTAGAGTCTCCAATCTTCCAGCTGGCTTTTGGTCAAGACGGGCCCCAATGGCGTGAGAATACCGCGTCTTTCTCCCAAACCGACTGGATTTTGAGCGTCATAGCCCATTTTCTTCATAATAGCTTGTGCCACAGAACTATATAAGGATAGTTAAGGCATACCTTCATTTTGGAAAGGTTCAAGCATGGAGTTTGATGAAGAAGCATCCGATCTATGGAAGAAGATCGGGTTTTCCTTTGCTGAAGTTGCTGGAACAACGAAGGAAGCTGACGTAGGATCTTCTATGTCAGAAGTTGTCTCCATTGGAGTAAGAGCAGGTCGAACTTGCTGAGTGTCAGCTTGGCTTGACGATGTGTCGTCTTCTGGCTCTGAATCCGAATCCGTGTCTTGCATGATAGACACGAAAGAGACAACAAATTTGCCCCCAGGCTTTTGCTTTACCTTCTTCACTTTAGTTGTGATGACCAAAGGATTTGAAGGTTTGAGGGAGATGATGAAGGGAGTTTGAATGCTCTCTTCCGGATGATTTGTTTTCTTCCGGTGATTGTTGAGGAGCCTTGCCTTTATCTTTCTGGTGATTTTCGGCAAAGGAAGCTACGTGCTTCTCCTCTTCTTCTTTTTCACCTTCATACATTTGTGAGTCTGCAAAGTGGACTTCTTTACCTTTGAAAGGTTTTATGTCTGCAAAGACTCGATGTATCATGCCGTCGTCGCCAACAAACTTGATGCATTGATGTAGAGTTGAAGGGACAACACCATTCTCGTGGATCCAAGGGCGTCCGAGAAAGATGTTGTAGCATGAAGGGGTTTTTATTGCATACACAGTGACCTCAGAAATAAGATCACCGATCTACAACTTGAACCTGATTTTGCCGATAGGCCTTTGAGTACTCCCATCGTATCCAAAGATAGATACAGATGTGTGGCTCAGCTTGCTGGGTGGGATGCCCAACTCTTCGAGAGCCGATGTGGAGATGAGGTTGAGTGCAGAACCTGGGTCGATCTGAACTCTGTGCATAGGCATTTCCTTGATGTACCCTGTGAAGTACAGGGGTCGGTTATGCCTTATTTCGCCAAGTAGGAGGTCGTCCTTTGTGAAGGCGATGGTTGCACTGGCTGCTTTTTTAACCGAGAGACATTCAATGCATGATCCTTCAGTTTTCTTCTTTTCTCCCTTTGAGGAGGCTTCTGAGTTTTTGACCCGGTAATCCATTTCAATTTGGAGGACTTGCGGGGCATGTTTGTCGACATCCTCATTCAGCTTTTGTAATTTTGAAAGCCTCCTTAGGGCCTGCATGTTCATCATTGTTGCCACTAGGGGCGCTTACAACATCTTTTCCCGAAGGATTTACATATGTAAAGGAAGATTAGTTGTAATTTTTGTGGTAGTCCCGGCCAGAGCGAGTGCCTCTACCAACTTCGAGAGCTTCTTGAGAAGGGTCTTCGTTTGGAAGATTGTCTTTAGGATCAAGAGGCTGTCGTTTTTCATTTACTGAGGATGTATCAGCTGCGGAGTTGCCATCCTCAGTGATTATGTTGCACGGAGCATTTTCCGGGAACAAGTCCTGAACAGCATCAAGCAACCTTTCTTCTTCGTTGACCAATTCATCGTCCCAAGCATCAACAGCTGGAAATTCTTCAGTCAGGAAGGGTGTGAACTTTGAAGTCACAGTCTCAGGAGAAGAAACCTGAGAGGGTGTCATCTCAGTGAAAGTCACGTGAGATGAGGTGGCTCCAGAAGATACATTGCTAGGCGTCGCCGGAGTGTAAGTGCTATCATCAGACGATGCTTCGGAAGAGCTATAATCCCGAATTATTACGTTACAGGAAGCTCTGACGGGAGACGTTGCCTGATCGAAGTCAGACTCATCCTCGGATGTAAGAGGATCGTCTATCCAGCAATTTCCTCCATTTTCAGGAGTTAAGGGAGGATGTACCTGATGGTTTTCATGGACTTCAGGCTCTAGATTGTGAGGAGGCTCATTGACGCGGTCTTGCTCTTGTTCTAGAGCGAGACGCTGCAAGATCCTTGCATATTCTTCAAGATCAGGCATGGGAGCCAAATCTTCTTCTTCATCAACTCTTTGTGGCTCAACATTGTTAATTTCCACTGGAGCAATGAGCGGTGCTGGGTCAGCAGCATTTTCTTGTACAACCTCTTGGTCTTCTTCATCATCAGACCAGATCCTTGTGGCTGTAGGGGGTTATACCAGATTACTGGCATAAGATGAGACTCAGGAACCCATTCTTCATCGAAGAGATACTCTCCTGTTTCAAGGGATTCCTCCCACTCGTCTGTGTAGTTGGATTCGAATCCATCATCGGTGTCGCTGGACTCGTATCCATCAATGGAGAATCCAACTACCAAATTGCAAGAGTATGATACCTCCTGCGTGGCTTCTTTGAATTGAGGTGGCATGAAATCACTGAGAGTGAATTTTCTTACCCCCTTTGAAGTCTCTGGAAGGGATGTTTTTGTTGCCTCCAGTGAAGCGGTAAAGGAAGCCTCTGCCTTTTCTTTGACTTCTTGTTTTGGCTGGGTCTTCTCTTGCCGTTTGAGCTTGAGGAGATATTTCCTAGCCTGCCTTCGCTGTTGAGCTGTAGGCTTTGTTTTCACGACCTCCCAATTTTCATCTTCCAGGAGATCAGGATGTACCCATATGGGTTGTCCGTCTGGTGTCAGGTAAGGAACCGGTTCTTCGGACGCTTGGATTGAGTTTATCACCTTGAAGGAAGTAGTGATCTTCTTCTTCAGTGATTTTGATGTTTGTCCACATGTCACCATGTTGACGGAGGCAGACCCATAGTTTTTGTCAAAGGTGATGACTCCGTTTTTCCACATCTCGTTTATTTTCTCCCTCACAACGAAGCATTGATTGAGAGGATGCGAGATCATCTAGTGGTATGGACAGTACCGAGGATCGTTGGTTTTGCCAACATCACCCGGTCTTTTTGGTTCAGGCAAGGTGAGCTTGCCTTTTGCCACAAGAGCCCCGAAGATTTCATCAACATCTTCATCAAACGGGTATTTCTTCTCTACTCGTTCTTTGAAGGCATCTGAGAGTTCAGGTCTCTTACAGCAGCTTTGTTTTCAGCTTTCTTTGGTGGCTGAGGAGCTGACTTGGTCTGCACATTGAGGACCTCTTTCTTCTTTGGTTTAGAGGTTGCAATGGCGGTTGGCTCTTTTCTTGATGATTTCTGACTGTTGAGGTCTTTAATCACCGTTTCAACTTCCATGGAAGCTTCTAGGAGTTCTCCCAGGTTTTTTGATTTGTTGCCGATGATCATGGAGCGGATTCTAGCTCTCATGTTTTTTCGGCAGATGTCGACTAGCGACGCTTGTGGCAATACATCAGAGCATTTGTATGCCATTGCTTTCCACTTGTGAATGAAGTCATATGTTGACTCATTCTCCCCCTGTTTTAGGATGCACAGCTGAGCCATAGTAGCGGGATGATCCTCACCTTTGAAGTGAGTCAGGAAGCGTGTCGCTAGCATGGCCCAGTTTTGGATCGAGTCCTCCGGCAGAGTGGAGTACCAATCGAAGGCCGTACCTTTTAGGGCACTTGCAAAGAGGCGGATCTTGAGTGCATCTTGATCCGCGATAGCTCCCGTCAGGATCTTGAAGTGGACGACGTGCTGTCTGGCAGATCCTTTCCCCGTATATGTTTTGAGAGTAGGATGCTTGAATTTGGTGGGGAACGGGACCGTGTCCATCCAAAAGGGATATGGTGGCTTGATCCCATGCTCCTTGAGTATATCCTCTTCTTTTGCTTTGGCGAGGATACCGTCTACGTCCTTTTTGGTAAGGGCACGTGACTCATTATCTTCTCCATTTACCTCATCGTCATGACGATTCGGAGGAGGTTCATTGTTCGCCTGATTTTGGAAGGCGAGGAGAAGGTTTTCCATAAGAATTTCAATCCTCTATTGGCCTTGTTCCAACTGCTGGATGCGGGTGATCGCATCATCTTGAGGTGAATTGCAGGGTGGTAGCTCAAAATTTGTAGCCAAGACGTTCATCCTTCGTGATTCGAACGAAGAAACTGCCCTGGTAACTGAGCTGGGGCTCATTCTTTTTGATGAAGAACTTGAGGAAGGATCACTCTGCCGTCCTTTGCTTGAAGGAGCAGGGGATTCTTCTGAGTGTCTTCTTGTCCTGGAGGCGCTGCGGGTCACCGGACGTCGGGCATGGATTCTTGTTGCTGACTTTTGGCATCTTCTGGTTTTTCCAACCATATGGACGGCAGCAACTTGGTTGGGTTTTTCTTTTTCGACCCATTTGGGAGAGACTTGAATTGTAGGAGACTGGGTCATTTGCTTCTCTAGTCTCTTTTGTCGATACGACGCGCGGCGTATACGACGAGCAATTTGAGCTTCGATCAACTCTGGCTGGGCTTTGACGATGAATGATGTGCTCCCTCGGGCGCAGCAGCCGAACCTGTCTTCTTTGTAGCTGGGCAATGACAGGATGCGAACCCTGTCCTTCGCCTGTTGCAGCGAAGCTTTGAATTTTTGGAGTTCGGCCCCTGTAGAGATGAAGAATCGAACTGCAGGTTTGTAGGTCTTAGCAGGTGCTTGCAGAGGCCTTGTGATGCATGATCTGATTTTGGGCTTGTAGGAACAAGCCGGCTCATGCTGGTTTGACTTGGGAGTCAGGTTGGAGATGGGTCTCTCCTTTTTCATGTAAGCAAGAGGGTAGATCTGGTTCTCCTTGAGTGGGGCCAGGAATGCTGGCTTGGTAGATGTTTGGGACCTTCTCTATTTTGGTGAAGGTTTTGGGGACCAAGTCTTGGGATATACCTGGTCGTTTGCTGGTCGAGGCTTCGTGGGGCTGCCACGGGCTTCGGGCCTTCTGGTGCTCGCCTTTGGTGTCACGGTAGTGACACGTTGAGAGGCGAGTTTATGCTTCTTGGAAGGAGCAGCTTGTTCCTCAGGAAGTGGGAATGGTCCCAGCGTCCCAAAGACAATAGTCCGGGGAGTCGAGGTCGACCCGGAGCTCAGAGAGTTGCCGAGGGAGTTGACGCTTCGGCAGCTGATGGGGCGCTTGTAGGTGCGCGTAGTTTGCTTATGTTGAAGCATGAGTTGGTGCTTGCTCTCATCGAAAGTAATGGTAAGTGATGCTGCCATTGTTAGATTTTTTCGAAAATTTCTGAAACAAGACCACATCCATTAGTAATCACAAGAATATAATGATCATAAATGGGAAGTTCTATGGTTTTGTCTCTTCAAATTGCTCGAGGGAGATGACCCAAGCAATATGAAGAAGGCAAAATGCCATAGAGGGTACAATTGTTCTGATCGCAGGTATGGTAAGCCCAGAATGAGCGTCCCAGTGACTGCTAGAAGCAATTGTGAACTTAAATTCGACTTATCGAGAAGCAGAGCTTGCTCGAGGTAAGAAGAATATAAAGTTGGAGTTACAAATGTGCCGGTCGCAATACAGTAGACCCTGAAAGGGCGTATTATTACCGCTAGACACAAATGTTTTGAGACCGTATCCATGAGATGAGATTCTCTGTTTTGAAAGGTCAAGATTGGATTCATCAAAGAGAGCAGATGTTATTCCGATCTGAACACGGGCTCAGCGATTTCCGCGAGCTCCAGTGCTCAGAAAGAAATGAACCATAATTTCTCGGATCTGAATCCAAAAAATGACGAGTTTTTTTTTTTTTTTGAAAGGCCAATATCAGGTTCATCAAAGAGAGCAAAAGGCACTCCAATCTGAACACGAGCTCAGCGATTTCCGCGAGCGCCAGTGCTCAGAAAGGAAAAGACCAAGATTTCTCCAATCTAAACCAAAATGACGGAAGTTTTTTTTTTGAAGATTTTTTTTGAATCCTTTTTTTATTTTTTTTATTTTTTTATTTTTTTAAGATTTTTTTTAAATTTTTTTTATTTTTTATTTTTTATTTAAAATTTTATCTTTAAAAAATTTTATTTTAAAAAAAATTTATTTAAAAGACGAGAGAGTACACATAGGCCTCCTAACCCGGTCTTATGAAATCTCAATTGATAGAATTGCCCCCAGGTAAGGGTAGGATTACTTAATGAACCCGTTTGGAGCACCCTTACCTATAACAGTCAAGCTGTCTCCACACTCTAGACAAGGCTTTTCTTAAATCAACAATGATCAAAGAACACAGTTGGTTTAACCTTAGTGGTCTATGTCTTTTTTGTTTTTTTTATATATTTATTTTTATTTTTTGATTTTTAATGAACTCATCGAAGAGAAACGATGGCCCAAAACCTTAGTCGAACCGGCTCAACATTTCTGCAAGCACGATGAACGATAGCAAAGGATCAAGGTTTCTCAATTTTGAATCCAAACAGAAAAATCTAATTTTTTGTTTTTTTTATATATTTTTTTTATTTTTTAATTTTTAATGAACTCATCGAAGAGAAACGATGGCCCAAAATCTTAGTCGAACAGGCTCAACATTTCTGCAAGCACGATGAACGATAGGAAAGGATCAAGGTTTCTCAATTTTGAATTCAAAATGAAAAATCTGATTTTTTTAATTTTTTTTGTTATTTATTTATTTTTTATTTTTTTAGATTTTTAATGAACTCATCGAATAGAAACGATGGCCCAAAACCTTAGTCGAACAGGCTCAACATTTCTGCAAGCACGATGAACGACAGGAAAGGATCAAGGTTTCTTAATTTTGAATTCAAAATGAAAAAATCTGATTTTTTTTTTGTTTTTTTTTTATCTTTAATGAACTCATCGAAGAGAAACGATGGCCCAAAACCTTAGTCGAACAGGCTCAACATTTCTGCAAGCACGATGAACGATAGGAAAGGATCAAGGTTTCTCAATTTTGAATCCAAAATGAAAATCTGATTTTTTTTTATTTTTTTTATCTTTAATGAACTCATCGAAGAGAAACGATGGCCCAAAACCTTAGTCGAACAGGCTCAACATTTCTGCAAGCACGATGAACGATAGGAAAGGATCAAGGTTTCTCAATTTTGAATCCAAAACGAGAAAATCTGATTTTTTATTTTTTTTATTTTTGAAAAGAGAAAGAGTGGAAATAAATTCAAAGAATTAGAAATTTTCCAAAAAATCTCATCTCATTTTTTTTTAGATGCGGAATCCAACATAGGCCACCAATTAGAAAGTAGCCAAGGAATCGAGAAAAGAAATATAAGCATAGAGCAAAAGATATGATATGCAAATATTTCATTTATAGCATCGTGTTCTCAAATGAACGAGTCCCACCGGGTGTGCCAGCTTGATGGACCGCGCTCCTGCCTGGTCCTACCGAGGTCGGCGGACGTGGGAGTCCGTTGGGTCCGACCCTTTCGTAACCGGGGGCAGAGGCGTGCATCAACATTTCTTTTGTGTGGGTGTGCCAGATTTTCTATTTTTACTTGGAATTGCAAGTGGTGATCCGGAGATCAACCTTCGTAAGTAAAAAAAAAATCAACTTCTTTCAAGTTTTCCATTGAACATATATTTAAGAAAAGAGACATTTTCTTGATTTGCCATGAAAGGCGATTTTTTTGGCATTTATAGCCGATTTTGGCGTTTATAGCCGATTTTTGGCGTTTATAGCCGATTTTGGCGTTTATAGCCGATTTACAATCCTTATCAATAATGAAAGACAAGAGTTGTGATTTTTGTCTCTTTTAAAAAAAATACAGACTACAATGAAAAGCAAGAAAAGGAGGATCTAACTTCTCAGGAGATTGTGGAGGACCCGTTCAGATTGACGGTCGCAAGCCATATGTGGACTTCGCCATCATCCATGCAGATGAGAATAGATGATGCTATTGATTCGCTTGGCTTGGCTATAACCTCAGGTTTTTAGAGGACAAAGACCAAAAGGAGGTCCTATGTCCAATAAAAAGCTAAGTAGACGGGCTGAAAAGCCACGTCTAAGCCATTGGAGGCAGAAGGAGAAGGCAAGGATCTTGGGGGTACCCCCCAAGGGACTTTTGTCACCTTGTAGCGATGGTCGGTGTAGAACTTCCGCAGAGTTTTCTCTCTTTCCTTCTCTGAATTTCTGTGCTTTGTTCGTGTCTCTCTGTGTTTTTTCTTCTTAGAGAGCTCTCCTATTTATAGGCTTTAGGTAGCCATTTAGGAGGGTTTATGAGCCTTAATTGTCATAAAGCTACATAAAGGGAGGAGTTATAAGATTGATTTTTTTATTTTGTAACTCCTTTTTCTTGGCTTCTGATTGGCCGGAGGAAATTGAGGGCATTTAATCGCCTTTAATCGCCATGATGGGAGGAGTTTCATGGGTTAAATGCCATGAATCTCTTGACTTGTAACTCCCGGATGCTTGCTTCTGATTGGTCCGTCCAAAGAAATGGATTAATGACTGTAATAAAGGTAGTCAATTAATCGCATTAAGTGGTCGCCGAGCAGTTGAAGAGTCGCGGGCCGTGCCGCGTCTTTTGGGATTCTTCTGGCGATGATCATCGATGGATCTTCATGTAGATCGACATCGGATGACCATGTAACTTCACGTGTTGGTTGCCAACAGCGGGTCGGTGCCATCTGTCCTGTCGATTTCTTGATCGGTCGGGTAGAAAGCACACTTTTTTTGGCTGACTAGTTGACGATCAATGTTGATTTCGATACTCTTGATGATTAACCCATGTTTTTTTACGGATGTTAGAGGATTTGGTGTCTCAAAAGTTTGAATATTGGAAAATACCAGAGGCCGGATGCTTCGAATAGCGAAAAAAACGGCGAAAAATGGGGTTTTCGGGGCCCATCGGGCGCTCCTGGGCCCTAGGGCCCTGCGGGGATTTTTCCCCCTTTTGTCCCGTTTTGTGTCCGTTTTTACTTTTTTTTTATTCTTTTTTCTTCTGTATTTTTCCTTGACATTTTTTACCATTTATTGGCATGATTTCCCTGTAGAAAATCTGATGAGAATCCTTGTATTTTATTTTGCAAAGTTTCTAGTTTTCCGAGAAAGCCGAAGACTTTGTCGCGTAGAGCTGCCGATTTTCCGTCAGAAGCTGAAACTGAGTCAAACGATGTCGGAATGACCTGAAATTTGGGGTGAAGCCTGCTTAATAAGACTAACCATAGGCTTTTGTTTGAGTTTTGAAGCCGTTTGGGGTCCTATCACCAGTAGACTTACTTTTGTCGCGATGAAGATGTCGCGGCTTGATGTGCGGTCAACCGATGTCCGATTGACTTGAAATTTGACAGAGAACCTATTGGAGTCATTTTAAGATGATCCATAGGCTCTGTCTTGAAAACCATGGTCCCGGGAGCTTCGCCGCCGAGAGGCCTGATTTGGCTTCCAAGCGTCAAAGTATGGTCAAATGCTGTCGAAATGACCTGAAATTTGACGTGTAGCCCTTTGTAAGCATTTTGAAGCCGTCCATGTGCTCTATCTGATGAGTGATGGCCTCGGTGGTTCTCGCCGCCGAGATGCTTGATTTAGCTGTTCGAGGGTTGATGTAGGGTCAAACGTTGTCGGTTTGACTCGAAACTTGACGTGGAGCCTTTTGGATGTATTTTGAGACCATCCATCGGCTCTGATCGAAGATTTAGTGTCTCCGATGCTTTCGCCGCCGGGAGCTACTTTTCAGCTGCCGGAGAAGCGAAGTTAGGCCAAATGATTTTGAAATGGCCCGAAACTTCTTGTGTACTCCTCTTTTGGCTGTCTTGAAGGATCTTGCAGTTTTTGTTTGATTCTGACAAGATTTGATTTTTTGGAAGTAGCATTGCCTATTTATGGCAGGTTGCGACTTCATGTAGCTCTTTGGATCTTGAAAAGGTAAAGTGACATTTTTGTTGTCAACAAAAATCCTTGTGGCATGCAATAGATAAAATTACTGAGGCAAAATCATATATTTAGCTCTATCTTTCTTGTTTGCATTGTATTGACAATCCCAAGATCAAATAAATGAGGGTTAACATCAGGTTTATACATGGTGTCAGTGGAGTGTAGGAAAAACATTAAAAAATTAATTTAAATAGCCTTTTACCGGGCTTTGGTCTGTCTTGGACCCAGCCCACTTCTGTCGAGGGTAGTGCTTGGACAACTCTGGTCGTAGCTTGACCCTTTGAGTCCATTGAATTCTTGTAAATTTTCCAGCACGGGGATTCCCGAATCCTCTTTTGTATTGTAGCATGTGGGAATTTCAACAAAAATAATAGAGGTTGGAATTCTAGGTATCCCAAAGGTAATATGAAACATTTTAGGTGACTGATGATTTGAAATGCTAGTAAAGAAACATGTCATTTGCAAACGTAAGGAGACAAGCCACCACATGATAATGCCCATGAACTCTCAACATACCAAAGTCATGTAAAAAATAAGAGTAAAAGAATGAGCCCTTTTCCAACATTGGTTGTGAAGGGTGCATTTGTGCAAAAGCTGTGGAAGAAAAATGCTTTTCGATCAGGGGAGGTGAGAAACCTAGATCGTTGCTCGAGGAGATAATAATGTCATGATAAGGCATCAGGAATCTCGGATCTTCGAAATTGCCATTGTACTAAACAAAAGAGCTGAAGAAATTGGCGCCATTTTCATTCCTTTTCGTGGCAACTTCATCTACATAAGAGCACCATAAGTATTTGAAAAGGTCTGAGAGGGTTGAATTTAGCTTTGTCCTTAAATCCTTTAATGGAGTTGCCCACCATTTAGCTAAAATGGGACACTCAATTGATTGATGGGATGATTTATGGTTTAGTTAGTGAGCATGGTTTATCGTGTGCAGTTTTTGCTATTTTTCTTTTCTTTTTCTTTTTTTCCTTCTTTTTTGAGGGTTTTATCAGAAAACTCATATTAGAGTTAATGTAGACCCGCTCTTTTTTTCTTCTTCTTCTTCTTCTTTGTCCTTCTTCATCCCCTCTTTCTTCATCCAGTGCATCATCCTCGAACCTAGTTATCGAAGGATATCGTCACTCGCCTTTCACCCAAAACACATCATAGCCCCATCATCCCAGCTGCATAACCCATAATCAGAACCCAAACAACCTCTCATGTTCCTAGTCATTGAACCAAACAGGCGGCACACACCTCTCTCTGTAACTCACTCATCTTCAAATTGACATTTCTCTCTCTCTCTCTCTGTCTCTAAGTCCCTGTAAATGAAATTCTCACATCTCTTTAAACTAGGGCTGTCAAAATGTCACACGACCCGTTAACACGACACGAACCCACATGATATTAAAGGGTTTGGGTGACCCCTTAATGGGTTCGAGTCATTAATGGGTCGGACCCGTTAACCCATTAAATTAATGAGTCGTTAACGAATAAACCCGGTAACCCATTACAACCCGATACAACCCACCAAAAAGTCATGCTGCCAAGTGTGCATCACATTACCATGCAAAAAATCAAAGTGTGGGTGACATAACTTTTGTTCAGTGGAAGATGCACTTAATAAAAAGAGATACAACATTTACTTAGAAAATGGGCCTAGCCTCAAAACATAAAGTATGGCCCCGTGATTTAGAAAATAGATACTTTTTAAGTTTAATTAATATTTTTTTTTCAAAATTAACTGGTTAACGAGTCGTATTCGGGTGACCCGTTAAATAAATGAATTGGGTTCGTGTTTGATTTTTTGACCCGTTTTTTTAATGAGTTGTGTTCGGGTTGAGGTGATTCTAACCCGAATTCATTTGACACGCAACCCGAATTCGTTAACACGACCCGTTTGACAGCCCTACTTTAAACAGACTCTCATGCTTCTAGTCATCGAGCTCAACCGACAGCCCACATCTCTTTGCAAACTCACCATCTTCTGTTCGATCTCTCTCTCTCTGCAACTCCCCATTAAATAAATCACCACATATCTCTGCAATTCCATGCAAATAAAATATTTTCCTCTCATCACAGTGATAAGTGGGGATATCCCCGCCCAATATAGTAAAACGCTCCACCAGTTATCACGAATTTAAAACTAAGATGGCGTTATTTTTGTTGTTTTTGGAGCTTGATTATTAGGAATGGGGATTTTTAGTTTAATTTGAGATGATCGTCGAGAGAGGGAAGATGCTGGTGGAAGGGAGATATGAAAGATGGGTCTCGGTTACGGTACATGGCTGGTTGAAAAAAGATGAGAAAAGGAAAACTATAGAAAGAAAAGAGGAAATGATGAGTTAAAGAAGAAAGAGAGAGAGAAGGTGAATTTTGTGAGATGACTTCAGATGGGTATGTTTAGGTTGCGGGAGACAGATGGATGAGGAAGATAATGGTGATGATGGGGTTTTGATGTGATGAAGACCAACGACGATGGGAGGTGGTTGTTTGATTGTGTGCAGCTGAGTTTCATGTATGATGAGGAGGAAGGAAAAGGATGAGGAAGAAGAAAAAGCTAGCGGAGACATCTGCTCCTGTATGTTAGGAGGGGCACATCCCTCCCCAACTCTAATTTCAAAAAGTTAAAAGAAAAAGATTATTGGGATCGCTACAGCAAAAAATATATCTTTTAAGTCATTTTTGGTCTACAATGACTCTAAGATGATTTTTCTTTTTGGTGAAATCTCTATTTTTTTATTCAATGGATAATTTTTTTTTTTTGCTAAAAAGTAAAAAAAACAAAGAGATAATGGGTCACACATTGAGCCCAACCCACCCATTTTCACGTCGTGTACATAAACCGGTTCATATCAACTCAGGCCTCAACTCAAGACTTCCCCAGTCGGGTCCCGTTGGACTCATCTCGCCCCTCGATCGCTCTTCGAAGAAGAATAGAACCAGAAAAAAAAAAGGGCAAAAAAGACCCTTCTACATCTGCAAGAACCAAAAAAAAAACCCTAACCCTAATTTCCTCCTTCTCTGCAAATCAATGGATGCGAAAGACATCTTGGGTCTCCCCAAAACCGCTTTTCCATCTTCGCTGGACAAGAAGCCTCGCTCCCAAAAGGACTCTCAGAGAAGCCAGATGGCATCTCCCGAGAGGCATTTCTCCTTTTCCATCTCTCTCTCTCTCTCTCTCTCTCTCTTTCTCTCTCTCTCTCTTTCTGTGTTTTTCATGTGATTGCTTTTTCGAAACTGTGTTTTAGGGTTTTTTGGTTTTCTAGGTATACGCGCTGACAGGCGGTTTGGCGCCTCTCATGCCAGCTCTCGACGTCTCTCATTTGAAGAAACGCCAGCAATCCGACAAAGAAAAGGCATGAACTCTTCTCCCCTGTGAAAAAATGCGATTTTTTTGCTCAAGTTTGGGTTTTACCTTTGAATGTTGCTAAAGTTCCGATCTTTTGTCTTGGTTAGGGCTTTAGATGTTGGAATTGGAGATGGGTTGGTTTCGGAATTGGGAAATTGATACTTTGGGACTCTAGGGTTTTGCTAGGGTTTTGATATTGATGTTTATACGTGAATGGTAAATGGTTATATGCATGATCTAAGCTTGACAGACAGAGAAACCCATGAATATTTTTGATGCAAAACCTGGTCCCAGCAAGTCCTTGAGATTTGCCTCTCTGTTATTAAAAAAAAGAAAAAGAGAGGGAGTAATGGTGGTTGTTTAGTAGAGTGTAGAAGGGGGACTTTGAGCACTCTTATTTATAGCACTATTAGGAGATACCCATCAACTTAAGCACTCAAAGTTATTGAAATATTCCTTATTCCAAGAGAGTTTGATGTCCCCAAGGTTTCTCAGTTTCAGGTTTTCCAAAGTAGAAGCATTTGTTTCTCCTAGACTAAATTAGGGATAACAGAGTAAAGAAGACATCACCAAATGTCTGGAAAAGGGTGTATCCCTCTAGCAGAAGTATGTCAGAGAAAAGGAAGTGATTCTGCTGTCTCTATCTCAATGCAAGATCTTATGCTACTATACTACTAGGAATGAAAACCTCAAATTTTGGAGTCTTTCGTTTGACTTCATTTTGGAATTTTATCATTGGGCGACACCCCTATATTCACATATCAGAAATGCAATGAAGAAAAGAAGATATTCAACTATCTTGCTAACCTTGCAACCTATGTGCAAAGGCGAGGGAGCTGCAATGCTGAAGTTGGGTTGCGAGGGGTGAGGGTTTTGTTCAATGTTGCATGTGCATGTGTGTGTGTGCGCTTTATAAAATGCCAATAGATGCATTATTTCCACTGGCATTAGGACATGCACCTGTCAATTACAAGTTTGAATTTATCTATGCAGATAACCTGGCAGTGGCTTACTTTTAGCAACTCTGCTCGAACAGATAATTTGCAACTTTCACATTGGGTATGCTGTCTATCTTATCCGATGATGCAATAAAGGGCTAAAGCCATGCACTTAGTGATGGTCAGTTACACCTTTTCAATATTCTCAAGTGACATGCTTGTTTTTGTATTTTTTCCCAGGTGAGAGTTGTAAATGGTGTTCCTCCAACAGGCGACTACTCTTTTGCAAAATATAACAAAGTACGTACTAGTATGTTTTATAAATGTGTGCTGCTAATGCTATGCATTTTTTTATTGAATTGTATGCCTTCTCTCTCTCTCTCTCTCTCTCTCTCTCTCTCTCTCTCTCTCTCTCTCTCTCTCTCTCTCTCTCTCCTTTTCCTGGGGGAAATGATACATATTCTCTAATATGGTATTTTTGCAGTCTGTTGACATTCTCAAATACTCTGATGAGGAATATGAAAAGCATTTGACAGATCCTGTAGGTACAAATTATATGTGTTAATTCTGTATGTCTTATGACTGTCAGTGGCAGGCTGCAGTATCATTTATTCATAACTGTTATATTGTTATATGGTTCTATATGTATGTAATCATCTATTGTGATCATTAATCATGTGTAGAACTGTTGTCAGATGCTCATCTTTTTTGGTTCCTCACATCACAATATCTGCTGACTGCATGCATCATCATCAACTCATGACCTTGCTTTCTCCTTGATCTCGTGTTTTAGGTGTGGACCAAGGAAGAGACAGACCAATTATTTGATCTATGTGAACGATTCGATCTCCGTTTCATAGTGATAGCTGACAGGTTCCCATCCTCTCGAAGTGTGGAAGAATTGAAGAGTCGTTATTATGCTGGTAGCTTGCAGTCTTATCTTGCACAGTTTTCTTTTAGATTAGATTTTATCTTTGACAATCTTGTATCTTTTTTTGGTCCTTATTTGGAAAGAACAAATTTGAACATGGGGACCTGTTTGCTATTTGTGTATGCCTTCAGTTTGTAAAGCACTTTTAACTGCAAGAGCTCCATCTTCTGGAGATGTTTCTGAACACCCTCTTGTTAAGGTGATTATATTCTTGTTGGATTTTCTTTCTATTCCCTTGCTTGATGCTATGATTACGCATGAAGCTACTCTGTGTTCTGAGCTTTTGTAATACAAAGCTTGGTACTTTTTGCTTATGATTTGCCTCCCTTTTGATTAATTGTGTGCTGCTATATGTAGGAGCCTTACAATATTACTCAGGAGGTTGAGCGAAAGCGTGCACTGTCTACAGTTTTTTCCCAAACTAAGCAGCAAGAGAGAAAAGATGCTGAGGTATAAGTGTTGTGTTTTCAACTTCATATATGTGAGAATGATGATGAAACATTGAAACTTGTGTTGTAGGTTCTGTTTTGATTATCTTATTTTCTTTTGTTTATTTACTTATTACTTTTTTTAAGGTTCTTTCTTGTATCATCTTTGCTTGTGTAATTTGATGCATGGCCAAAGTCATTTATTTGTTTGTTTCTTCCCTCTCAGATTCTTGCTGAAGCAAAGAGAATAGCTGAGTCTCGTATGATAAACAAGGTCAGAATGTTAATCTTTCTACTGCATTATGCATTTTTTTTTATTCCTTTTCTGAGTTCATTTTTGCAGCTGGTTTCAGTGCAAAATGCCCAAATTCAGGTCTTATAATTGAAGTCTGGGATTATTTATTATCCCAGAATCTACAGCCCATCTATAATAACAGTGTATCTCTTTTTATAATTCATACAATGTCTGGTTCTCATTGACATCTTATATGGTTAATTGAAAGAACTTTGTTTTTGGGTGCTCAAATGATTTATGTGAAGTGATCGAGAGTAACTATACATTTAAAGATTCTAGCTTTGATGATTTTCATGAGCAGAAGATGCTGGCTATATGTTTTGTTTTTATTAATTTTTATGGATGACATTTCTTGTAAGTAAACTTGAAACTCCTTATTTAGCTAGATTTTTTTAGGAATCCACGTAGGCCTCATATATCAGTTTTTCTTTTTAGTGGATGAAAATGAATTTGATTAAAAACAACATAAAATCATAAGTTTGTGCATACCAAGGATGAAAATAGTGGTTGCGGTGGGCGTAGCGGCTAGTGGCCAAAATGCCACATAGTGGGCGATACGTAGCAGTTGCGGCATAGCGGTGTGAATTTTTAAATTGGTAAAAAAATTCAAATCTTGTGTAGTAGTCAATCTTGTGTGTTTTTTTTTTAATGATTTGGAACTAGATAGGGGTAGAGACAACTTTGGGAAAGGCTATTGAGGAGAAGAAATAGGAAAAACAATGTTTTAAATTAAAATTGCTTGGCTCTACTAAGTTTTAGATCGTAGCGCCAATATTTTCAAAATAGAGTAGCAGCCTCAACTGCTATGGCCAATAATGAGAATAGCGGCTGCTATTTTGAACCATAGTGCATACAATCTTCTCAATTAGAAGTTTGTGTTCCTACGCACACATATACATATATATGAAAATTATCAAGTGCACACCTCATTTTTGTGCACACCCGTTAGTGGGGCCCACCTAATCACCCATCTGAAACGACCACTACCCCCGTGATAGTCACTGATCCCACTTTTTGGCACCCATCCAAATGGAGTGCACTGTTGGATCGACTTTGCGTGGATTTTAAGGGATGAAATGTGTGGGCCTTTGATCAAGGGGTTATGATATAGTGTGAGCCCCCAATTCTATACACATGTAGGGCTGACCCAGATCTTGCGATCCCCTCATTCCATCCCAAAGTGGGGCCCCTGGTTGGCCCCACAGAAAGGTGCACATGTAAGCTTCATGTGCACGTCGTGCGCTGGATAGCTCCATATATATGGTACCATCCAAAAAACAAAAAGTACTTGTATTTGATAATACACAGCTATTAACCTAATCAATGCAATTGGCATGTTGCAAACACGAGCTCTACCTTTCCCCTCCATTTTTCATCACTCCGCTCAAGGTCTCCAAGAAACTCATTTCTCAGTCGGCAGTCATACCTTCAGTAGATTGATCCTAGTGTTTTTTGAGAACAGAAAACTTGAGAAAAAAGAGGAAACTGGAGAAGAAATCCAGAGCAAGATAAACTCTGTCCCCTTTCTTTGCTGCCATCAGATCTATCATGTGAATGCAGTGTCTTTGCCTATTCTTTGTGACTAGCATCGCTTCACCCAAATCCAGTCCACTTTGGACTAATCATGCACATCCCTACCTCATTTTACACCTCCAGTAACACCTGGTCTGCTTTCACCCATTGTAGGACACCAACAAACTAAGAAACAAATCTGGCTGACACTGCCACCCAACCCAAAGTCTCACTCTTCATCTCACTCTAATTTTAGTTTCCATCTTTCCCGGCTGTCACTCTTTAAATCCGCTCAAATTCTATGGTGCTTAGGATGGGGATTTTGATTGCAAAACAATGGGTTGGTCGGCTAGGAATAACAGCCCTCTCATTGAAAATGTTCTAGTGGTGATGGTGGCTGGTCAGAACTAGTGATGAATTCCGGCCATTGTGCACTGATGAACATGTGATTGCAAGATCTCTCTCTTTCACACTCATGCGCGCGCAATTCAGTGGTTTGAGCTCTGAGCTATGATTCTATAGAACCTCAGAAGTCTATCTGTCACATTGCACAAACGTGCTCTTCTTGTATCATAGCTGTAAAATTTAGTTCGAACTTCGTTTCGGTTTGGCCATCAAACTAAAATGTTTCGGCCGATTTGGGATTCGGAACTTCTGCGAAACATTTCAAAAAATAAAAAATAAAAAAAAATATATATATATATATATGGGGAATGTTCATATGCATCTTTCCCTCACCATAGAGTAAGGGACACTCCCCTTTTTGCACATGAAAAGTGCATTTTGTACCTCACCCTATGTACTTGGAAATTTCCAAAAAGGGAAGTGTCCCTCACCCTATGGTGAGGGAAAGATGCATATGAATGTTCCCCTATATATATATGTATGTAAAAATATATAATACTGATCTTGTTGCTCCTTGGTGCCCCATCTTAAGGAGGGACTTCAAGGATCATGAGGTGCCTCGATTCTTGTTGCTCCTTGACCTCCTAACGGGCTCTCATGTGGTGGACAGAGGAGAGGATAAGAGGGGGTGGATGGCCTCTAAGGACGGTCAATTCTCAGTTTCTTCCTTCTTTTCGGCTTTGTCTAGCTCTAGGAGGGAGAAACGTGCAGTGAGTAGCATCTGAAAGCTCAAAGCTCCTCCGAGGGTTGTTATATTTGGGTGGATGGCCCTTCGGAAAAGAATTCTCACTATGGACAATCTAAAGAGGAGAGGGAGGATAGTGGTCAATGCTGCCCCATGTCTTTAAGAGATGAGGAACCAGTGGATCACCTTCTGCTAAATTGTAACATAGCTCAGTTTATTTGGAGATCGGTGGTGGAGTGGTTCGACTGCTCCTGGGTTTTTCCTCAATCCCTTCAGGATCTTTTCTAGGCTTGGAAAGCCCCAACTGGGGCCCGAGGCAAGGAATTGTGGATATTGTCTTTTTTGGTAGTCCTATGGACAATTTTGAAGAAGAGGAATTCCAGATGTTTTGAAGCGGTTTTAACTAGTCAAAGACATTTGGTGGAGAAAACTAAGTTTCTAGTCGCTCTGTGGGTGTCTATCAATCCGTTATTCAAAGATTTCTCCATAGATCAGATTATACATTATTGGAAGGAGCTTGCTTCTTCTTCTGTTGAGTCCATGTAGATATGTCTGAGGGGTCTCTTTCGTTTTGTTCTGTCCTTCTCATGCTTCTGTTTGAGCAAGTAAGGATTATTCTCTTGTACTGTTTGCCGCTTTAATGAAAGTAACCATCTAAAATATATATATATATATATAAAATACAGATATTAAAATTTAAAATAATAAACTGATACATTTAATTTATTGTACTAAATTAATAGTGCAATATCTTATTTCTACACGACCGAGATCTGAGATTTTGTTTGAATTTCAAAATTCCTAAATTTCAGGTTTTTTGTTAGAATTTTTTAATTTAAAAAATTGTATTTGATCAATCTAAAAGCGGGCTTATTTTCTATTAGACTAAAATTTGTGAGGTCCATATTTCCAATTAGAAAGAAATTTCGCCCTATTTTCTATTAGAGTGAAATTTCGTTTGGGCCTTATTTCCTATTTGAATGAAATTTGGTTAGGGTCCTATTTCTTACTAGAGTGAAATTTTGCTAGGGCTCATATAATTATTAGTAAGACATTTATCTTATTTGAGTTTAGGGCCCATTTCTTTAGTATTTAATTTGAGTGGCTCGGATTTTCTATGGGGTGGCCCCACTCTAGGTTCCACTTATTTCTCAAGTTCCTGGTGAGAGAATTAGGGTGAAAGGGGCAACAATTGAAGGTTCTCCCCTTCTTTGGAAGCTAACGAAAGAAAAGAAAGAGAGAACAGGGGAGAGCTCTCTCTCTCTCTCTCTCTCTCTCTCTCTCTCTCTCTCTCTCTCTCTCTCTCTCTCTCTCTCTCTCTCTCTCGTGCAACTAGAGCAGTTCTGGCCTCTCTTTTTCCCCCCTACAACCAAAGCAGTTCCGTCTGAATTTTTGGATTTCAGGTGAAACAGTCCTGAGATTCCAATTGAATTCTATAAGGTTGTTTTGGTTTGTCACATGACCAAACCGAATTTGTTCAACCAGTGTGCTATGTAAAAATGTAGTACAGGGGTCTATTATAAGAGGGATTGCTGGATAAAATCTTCCCCCACTCCAATTCTTTCCTTTGGGCCTCCTTTTCTGGGTATAAATTCACACAAATCCTCAACATTTTAAGCCCTCACGTCTGCCTTGTTGAATATACTTCCCCACAAATGAAAAATTTGTCAGAAAATGCCAGAGAGGGAGAGAGCACTATTATAAGAGGGATTGTTGGATAAAATTTGTTCCCACTCCAATTCTTTCCTTTGGGCCCCTTTTTGGGTATAAGTTCACACAAACCCTTAACATTTTAATCTCTCATGTCTGCCTTGTTGAATCCTTCACCACAGCTGAAAAATTGGTCAGAAAATGAGAGAGAGAGAGAGGAGAGAGAGAGAGAGAGAGAGAGAGAGAGAGAGAGAGAGAGAGAGAGGAGAGAGAGAGAGAGAGAGAGAGGAGAGGAGGAGAGGAGAGATATAGTTAAGAGGGTTGCTGTGGATAAAATTTCCCTCGGAGAGTATTATAAGAGGGGTAGCTGGATAAAATTTCCCCCACTCCAATTCTTTCCTTTGGGCCCTTTTTTTGGGTAAAAGTTCACACAAATCCTCAACATTTTAAGCTCTCACCTATGCCTTGTTGAATCCTTCCCCACAAATGAAAAATTGGTCAAAAATGCCAGAGAGGAGAGAGAGGAGAGAGAGAGAGGAGGAGAGAGAGAGAGAGGAGCGAGAGAGAGAGAGAGAGAGGATGTAAATGGATTTTTTCTCACCTCTCACCTGGTAAAATGATTTATGCATGCACACATCACTTGAAGCGTGCGCCACAGTCAATGCAATAGTGAGAGATGTGGGATCGAAATCCATGGAATGCAAATGCAACGGTCCCCTCTCCTTTTATGTTCCCAGTAGAGCTCCTCTCTCCTTCCCTCCCCCCCTCAATCTCTCTCTGATTATCTCTCTTTCCTCTCTTGCTCTGTTTTTCTCGTCCTCCCTTTCTCACTCTTTGTTTTCTCTCTCTATGTCCCTACCTCTCACTCCCTCCCTCCCTCTCTCTCATGGTTCTCTCCCGCCCTCCTTCCCTCCCTCTGTGTGTGTTTTGGGCTTTTTTGTTTGCATGGATTTGGAATACATAGAAATTCATTGATGGAATGGGAATGTTTGCATGGAATTGGAATACATAGAAACTCATTGATAGAATGGCCTTGTTTGTTTTCATGTAATTGGAACACATAGAAAGTAAGTGATTCAAATGGGCTTGTTTGTTTGCATGAATTGGAATGTGTAGGAAGCAATTGATTCAAATAGGCCTCTTTGTTTGCATGGGATTAGAATTCATAGGAGGTAATTTTGATTCAAATTGGCCTATTTGTTTACATGGAATTGGAAGACATCAGAAGTAATTGATTCAAATGGGCCTGTTCATTTGCATGGAATGGGAATGCATAGGAAGTAATCGATTCAAATGGGCTTGTTTGTGTGCATTGAAGAATTGGAATACATAGGAATTCATTGTCAAATGAGCCTGTTTGTCAACTCTGTGTGCATGGAGTTGAATAAAATGTCCATATTTGTTTAAACATAATTTAAAAAATTATTTTCATACATTTACACATTTAAGTCAAAACAAATATTGTAAAATGAAGCATGTGTTAAAACGTGTTAAAATGGTGCTCGTAGAGAAGCACTGTAAAATGAATCACGTATTAAGCTTCCACATGCTAAGCATTCATACGTAAATTCAATTTACATATCTCATGTGTAAAGAGAAAACAACCCATTAACCTTTAATTGATTCCAGCTTCAACTTTGTATGACATTGGCAGACTTAGTTTAGAATGCCAAGCCCCAAAACGCCTTGTATTCTGTTTTCTTCTTGTTGCCCTTTTTCTTCGAAATAAAATTTAATGTTATAAAATAAAATAAAAGCCTGAGAAGAGTATTTTTGAACCTCCCTTGTACCTTGCAATGGAGGATAGATGATCCACTCTTTTGTCATGAAGCATATGCTAGCCAAAATCCCGTGCAGTGCACAGGGCTACAATTAATAAAGACTGATTAATCTAGAAGGTTCATATTTCAAGTTTTAGGATTTTTTTTTTTAGAAAAAGAAGTATGCTTGGGTGCATGCTAATCAAAATATATTTAGAGATCTAATTATTGTGAAAATTTATTAACGCAAAACAAATAGCCACTTATATTTTCCACATGTCAAGAAACCTTGAATCTGGTTGGAACTTTCCTTCCTAATTGGATTGGATGTCTAATTACTATTAAAGAGCAACACGTTTGATATTACTAAAGACAACTGGAGATCTGAATGAGAGAGATTAGGAGGAGAATATGTAGATTGTATCATAATTTTAGATTGGAAAGGTTATTAATAGGTAATTACCATCACTGGCGTGTTTAATATGAGAAATAATTATTATAATTGACATTACTCTCTTAATATAATAATTATTGAAATGTAATTGAGAGAAACGATTCTATTATTATTATTATTATTATTTTCTGGGTATAGAGAATTCTATTATGATTGATGAGGCCTCGGATCCGCAAGCGGTGATGGAATGGGTGTAGATAGCTCTATGGAAGAGTTTGCCGAATCCTGAACGTGTTCCAATGGGGACTAACTCCATAGATGGGAATTGGCTGAATTCCTCTCAGAACTCAACACCTACAAGCACTCTTCTTTATCAAACCAAACATACCTATTTTTATTGAATAATCACGAACTACTCTCCTAATGGAGGGATTACATATTTATAAGAAGGGTTGGGTATCCTCTTTCCTAATAGGACTCTACTTTCATAAACAATAAAGGAAACTAAACTTGCTTAACAATTCAAATAAAATAAAACTCCTAATTTTAAAGATTTTAAAATAAATCACGTCTATAAGACTCTTAAGTAATTAAAATTCTAACTAAATGGATATCTTGTTGGGCCTGTGGACTGGGCTCAATTAGTTGGCCGTCCATGGGTCTGGCCCGCATAATCGATGGACACGAGTAATATGAGAAATAATTAATATGATATGTAAAATCATTTAGAGAGCTAATTCCAACTTAATCTCATTCGCGAGAGACCCATGTCAGACTCTTAACAAATCCTTCTATTTGCTTAATTTATTAGATTAGATGCTACAAACAAGCCCATGCCATGACCCCTTATCACAAATATGAAAAGTTAAAAAAACTAAAAGCCTATTCCAAATGAAAAATATTTAAAAACATTATTAGACTATTTCAGGTGACAATTCTAAAGGGCATTATAGCTTTTGACTTGTTGCGAAAAAGAGGGGAATCACAAAACATCAAAAGACTGATTAGAAATAAAATGTAGAAAATTTGAACCTTTCTTTAATTGAAAACTAAAAAGTGCTATTAAAATAGGAAAATAGAAATTTTAAAATTAAAAGAATACCTACTAGAGTTAAATAAAAAATATGAGGCAAAAAATTCTGAAAGAGTTAGAAGGAAAATGCCAAAAAGTGGAAAATCCATAAATACTATCCAAACATTTTTTCGAAGGAAACAGTAACAAAATAAGATAAAAGAACCATAACACTATAAATAAAGAATAAAAAAATATGAAGATTTACCATCTAGAGCAAAGAAAGATACCTAATGAAAATCAAAATGAAAGAATTTTCTTATCAATGCTAGAGACAGTCAATTAAAAAAATTTTAAAAAAAGTTCATGACATCTTAAACCTGAATAAATTACCAAAACTGCTTATGAGAAAATTGTAAATTAATGTATTGGAAATAGAAAAGGTATTTCTTCTTTTGAAGCATGAAATAGTTCTATTTTTCTAAATAAAAATAATGGATGAAAAAGGAGAGGGTTAAAGAAATGAAAAGATGACAAGAACCATATCATATTTGGAAGGTGCTTATTGTTGCAACATGCAAGCTTGAGTCTTGTTACCCCCCAAAAAAAAAAAAAAAAAAAAAAAATGAAAGAGAGAAATGTAGAAGAGATGCGAAAAAGAAGAGCAAAAAAATTGAAGGAGAATCCTAGAAATTATCAGGATCTTTTTCAGTAAAAACTTATGTTCACAAGAGTGTTTCTGATGTAGTAGAAACCTTAAAAAGAAATGAATAAATAAATACATGCACCCCATAAGAAAGGTGATGAACCGGGTTCCTCTCATTTGCAAAATCGCACGTTCCCCTATGCAGGCAGCCCACCCCACTCACCCCAAAGGAAAGGCCTTCTGTTGGATGGCCTTAGATTAATTACTAAAAGTTGACCCAGGAGATTTTGCTTCCCAAATATCGGTTGTCTTTGTTTGTCATTTGGTGAATTTGCTCTCGTGGGTGTTGGGGACTCTTAACAGAGTGGAGATTATGGAAATTAAAGGGAGGCTCTAGTTAGTTTTGACACATCTTTATGGACCAGTTATTATGGAGCACAATTCGGCAAATGCAATTTCATGAGCAAGTTGCATGAAAGAAGGCCATGGTGGTTCTTCTGCACCCTGAATCAAGGCACTTACTACAATTGCAAATGCAAGTATCCACAATATTTCGAGAGAAGGAAACTTAGAAGCAGATCCCTCGGCAAGAGTAGGTGGTGACTAGGAGAACATAACTGTTGTAGATGTTTTAGTTAGTATATGTTCTTTCTTTGTTCTCTCTCCATCATCTTGTTGGGGCTCCATGCCTTGTTTACTGTTTTCTCATTAATACAGCTTCTGTTAACTCTTAAAGGAAAAGGTAAAGAAGATCAAAAGAAAAACACGGCAGAAGAAATGTAAAGAAAAAAAAAAAAAACTATGGAGACTTTTGTAATTTTTTCTTCATGGAAGATTTTTGAACTTAAGATATTAAAAGGGAAGATAACATATTTTCCCAATAAAATAGGAAAGTTGATTAAAATGAAATTATTGGAAAAAAAAAACTCCAGAAATCAAAAGAACAAAAACTGTCTAAACTTTTTTAACGAAAAGAATTTAAAATCAAGATAACAGGAATGATTACAAATTATTGTCATGAAGTACATATAATCAATAGGAGGAAAAAATATATAAGAAAAAAAAGAAACCTTATCAATAGGAAAAAAAACTTTTAGCTTTATTGCAATTCCTTGTTGGGTAAGCCCTAACATGATTGCACAATATTGTAGTCCTACCTATATCCTGATTCCATCACCTTGGTGGGTCTCATCATTATTTTCACCCATGGGTTGGCCGACCATGATTACCATGACATGGAAGGGGGTGCTAAAAAGTTATTGTTAGCGTTTGCCAAAAGAAATTCATCATGATAGTTATCAATGATGGCCCATTTCCAAAACGCAATCCGACAAGGCTATAAGTAGAGTGGGAATTTTTGGCCATACCACATTTTCCTTTAATTCTTGAGGTTTTGAAATTACTAGTGCCCTTTATTCTATTGTCACTGTAAGAGAGCTTAGGGAGGCATTTTAATCTTACAGAAAATTCTAAGAGGTCGTATCATACTCCTTTTGGCTTACTATATATAGATAGATTTTGTAGGCATGTACTCTGTTTAGAGTAATCTTGGGTGAGGATGCTGTTGGCTGTAGCTTTGATGCTTTGTAATACATAAACTTGATTAGCCTTCCGCCGCTCTTCGCATAAGAAAACAGGGAATTCATAAGATGACTTAACTTAATTACCTTTAGAAGGATCCCTTGGAACTCAAATTATGCCTCTTTGATTATTGATCATCATCATTATCATCAAAGCCTTATCTTCTCTCTCTCTCTCTCTCTCTCTCTCTCACACACACACACACACACACACACACACACACATCAAACCTCATTCACTCTCTTACAGTAGTTTTAGGCTTCTTGATGTGGAGAAGGGATCGATGCTGGGTGGGCAGGGGAAGAGCTTCGCACCCGAAGATGTTAGGCCTTATATGCCATTCCTTTCACAGGAGGGATAGCAAAATCACCCAAAATTCTCTTGATCGTTGATCTCTATTTTGAAAGAAGCATTACATAGCTTTAAATAAAGCAAACCTAACCCTTGGACTAATCTTGACCATCCAAACACTTGACGGTCAGGATTAAAACATCCCACATAAAAGCAACTCAAAACATAAACCATAAATAAAAAAATTCTAAATAAAATGAAGCAAGAAAATAGACGGGCTGGGCCCAAAGGCTTGCTGACCTACGGATCATGGGTCAATCCTGCATCACTTCTCACTCGTAAACCTGTGGTAGATGCTCTAATTTCTTCTACAGACCCTAGATGAGAACCTTTATTTATTACTTGTGTTTTTATTATTTTCTCTGCACAGGGTGCTGAGGAATCAGATTTGCTGGTAAATACAAATGTTGGTCCTGAAGGTATTGAGAAGTCAACTATGGCAATTGAATCTGGGCTACATTCTTCCAGTGTTCAGCCAAGAGCTACACCTATTGCACCTTCAACATCCACAGCAGATAGTGCCTCTATTCCTGCTTCACTTCGCATGGTAGGTTCTATTTTTAAGTTTTAATTACTTCTACTGATTGATCGGTATGTTTCAAATGCTCTCAGATTTTTTTAATATTCTTTTTTATGACTTTGTGCGTCTCATTATCTCAATTCATTAGAATTGTGTTTCTTTTGCTTCATTACATTTCTTTCCATCATCTGTTCTCTGGCCTGACTCATTTTCAGATCACACAGATGCTGTTGTAATCAGATCTTAATTTCCAGTGTAGCATATATTTCCACAAATTCTTCATTCATTTAGAAGCATTCTATTTCATGGTTTGGGTTCTTAATATGCCAATTTTGGTTCATTTCCTCATATTGACATATATCTTATTCAAATTGATGTTATTTACAAGGGATCTTTTTTTTTTTTTGAATGGTTACTTTCATTAAAAAAAGAAGCAAGCAGTGCAAGAGGAATATACTGACAAGCTGAAGCAGGAAAACTGAAAAAAGAGAAATGGCCCTATGCCAAAACTACTAATGCCCTGCATAAGAAAAGGCCAACTCCTTCCAATGTCCTTCCAGTGTAACATTAGCTGTTCCGTAGAGTATCCTTTAAAAGACGGGATTCATGAGGGATCATTTGGACAAGGAAAATTAGCAAAATGGGTAGTTATCCACTAGTTGGGGAGAAACAAGGAGGTAGTGAATCACTACTCTACTACTGTTTCATAGTCAATGAAAAAAACCTAGGGGCAAGTTTTTCCCCCGTGCGATTCCTTAGATTGTTTGGATCAGACAAGATGGTTTAAAAAATAGAGTAATGGTTAGTTCAAGGGACTGAAGGGAGAAAAGGCCAATATATATTTTTTTAAGTATGCATTCGCTCAATGGTTAGTATTATGTTACCAATACAAATTGGAGACAGAGGGTCAAACTGAAGAGAAAATATTGGGCCATGTTCTTTCATTCCATGTGAAACACATGTTTCATTTTGTTGCTTGTTTAAGTTCTTTGATGTTAATATTCATCAGAAAAGTTCTTTGATGTTAACTACGCATGTGTTTAGTTTCTTCAAATTCTAGCTTTTTTTAAACCTATTTTAGGAATTTGTTGAACTAATTCCCATTGATTTTATTGAATGAAACCTCAGCACAACACACTTGTGAGAGGCCATTCTTCAGAAGTGCCCCCATTATGTCTTTTAGGTGCTTAACTCAAACATTTAACCCCATTAGCTAATCAGGTGGGCCCACACCCACCAGATATCGTCACTTATTCACTCCAAAATTAGTCAGCTAAATTTAAAAGGATCAACCTGTGTCCACACTGCCAACAAGCCAAGAAATGGATGCCTAAGACCTAACAGCCGTATGCATCATCCATTTGGTTCCCATCGTAGCAACAGAATGGAGATTAAAATGACAGCACTATTTATGAGCTCATATATCGAGTTAGCTTAAATTCCCATACAAACTAGAACCAGTCTGTAAACAGTTTTTTTCTCTCTGAGTCCCACCCTCTAGAACGGATGCATGAAAAGTAAGATCATATTTCCTATCTATTTAATTTTTGGCCTTGTCTGGACCGAGTTCTTGTGACTGTATTTATTGAAGGCCAGAAACTTCAAATCTGGAAGATTCTGCAGGACTATTCATCCATCTATAAAAATTAATATCTGATAGATCCAGGGAAGATTGGGATGTCTCAAAAATCTTCAGATCGGACTGCTATAAGTATCTCCCAGGTTGAAGAGCCTAGCTGTCCTAAAACGGGAATTTTTGTGTGCCTTGTCCCCCTGTTGGATGATGACCACTGCTGCGCACTTTTATGCATTCTTCCAAATTCTTCTGTAAGAGATTCTTGAGGTGGGATTTATGGGCACTGAATGTTACAGTGAAACTTCATGCAGACAAAATAATAGACGATAGAAGAACACTGCTAATGCTTTTTAGATAATGCTTTATTGTATGATATATATTTTTATATTACATATTAGGTTCCTAAAATGCTGAGGACTTTCCTAAGTCATCCTTGAATGAAGGGACATTTGCTTATATCTAACCTACAATTATTATTTGTGGAACTAAATTTTTTAATTTTGAAAGAGTTAATTTTGAATTATTCACTAGAAGTTTATTTGCTCATAACGTACTAAAATGAGTACTATATTACAGTAATCTGTATGTAGATGATTTACTTTAGAAAATTTTTATTGTTTGTTTGTTTTTTTTTTTTAAACTTAATTATCTAATTTGAAATTGCTCAGTAGAAGTTTATTAATCTACTGAAATTAGTATGATGTCTCATAATATTTCTTTTATCGGAATATCTCATAATATTCTGTATGTAAATAATTAGTTTTAGCAACATTGTTTCCATTTCTGGTTATTGTCAATGATTTGAGAGCCCTGCATTAGTTAATTTGGAAATTTTCAGCTCCGGGTATACTTGAGAACACAAGTGCTTGACCAAATGGTGCAAACAGCAAGCTCATCTGCTGGAGTTCGAACAATCAAGAGGGTTGAACAGACTTTACAAGATCTTGAGGTTCGTTTTTATTTTCTTTGAGAACTTTCTAGACAATTTAAATGCTCAGTTATTTGATTCTCAAACTCCATTTTGTCGTTAAAATAAATTTAAGGTATATGACTTGTATTGCCTTTCAGTATTCCTTTCCGACATCACACTTTTGGATTTTTCAGGTTCATGTCAAACCGAAGGTTCCAACCAAAGCAGTATGTACACAATACCTGGAATTGAGAAAGGAAATACTCACTCTTCTGAACCTACAGAGACAGGTTTTTCCCCCCTCTGAAACTCAATAATGTTATATTTGTTCCTGTGCATCGACGAACTTAATGGGGCCCACCTAGGGACCCACTGATCATGGGACTTGTGGGGGATGGGGAGAGACATCTTGGATGAGACCATATATCAAATTTGGGGTCAATCACATGCTTCTCACCGCTTCATCAGTGGCCCACAAATTTAATGACTTTATATTAAAGAAAAAACTTTGACCCTCGATCCAACGGTCCAATCCATTTAGATAGGTGAAAAATCAATGGGTTTAGTGTACTTAAGGGGGTGCCATGCATGTGGATGGTTCGGATGTATTATAAAGTCAACCCTACTATGTTGTGTATATATATATATAGGCCAGCCCTCTCAACCCGAGTTAATGAGAGAGGGCGGTCCACTACCTAGGGTCGGCCCCACTGTTTGGTCCATCCAAATGAACCACACGGGCCCCCTGAATTCTCATGTCCACCAAAATTTGGCCCCATCTGATTAAACTGGACCATTGGATCGAGTGACACCCATCCAAATGGACTATACATTGTTAAACTTCTGTGGCCTAGATGGAGATGATAGAAATCAAGGATAGGGCTGATTTTTTTGTAGAGAGGAGAGCCCTTGTGTCCTTCAAATCCCTCCCATTCCCATGTGGGTCCCCAGGTGGGTCCCAAACCATTGAGCGAACACCCTTATCCTCAGCTCATTTTGAGGATGCCCCCCCCCCCCAACCCCCCCCAAAAAAAAAAAAAAGAAAAAAAAAAAAAAAACACACACATATACATATACGGTACTGGTCTGGTGAGGACCGTCCTTACAGCTTATGGTGCGGACCGCCTAGTGGGGCCCACCGTGAGACCCCACTGGTCATGAGACAAAGGGGGACCGAAAGATCCAAGTGGGGCCAACCTACGTATCAAATTTGAAGTCAATCTAATACCTCTAGGCTCTAACCCCTTCATCTGTGGTTCACAAGTTTAACAGCTTTATATCAAACAAGAAAAATTGACTCTCAATCCAACGGTCTAGTTCATTTGAATCCATGCAAATTCATAGGATTCGGTGCCTATAAGGGGGTTGTGAATGTGTGGTCAATTTGGATGGGTCATAAGGTGGGCCCTAGTGGGCGTTCCGAATTGTGCGGACCATAAGGATGGTCCTTATAGGACCGGTTCCCATATATATATATATATATATATATGGAAAATATTCAAGTGCATCCATCCCTCACCATTTTTGGTGAGGGACACCCCCCTTTGGAAAGTGCCAAGTACAAAAAGGGGAGTGTCAAGTACATAGGACTCCCCTTTTTGTACTTGACACTTTCCAAAAGGGGGTGCCCCTCACCAAAAATGGTGAGGGATGGATGCACTTGAATACTTTCCTATATATATATAGTGGTTATCAGGTGCACCTGTGGCACAAGTTGCGCACCGGGGGGTGGGGCCTACCTGGGGGTCCATCCGAGTAGAGATGTACAGGCTGCCCAGCCCGTCCCAGGCACGAGCGGGGCTGGGCTAGGGGGCTGTGGCCTGTGGCAGGGCCCACATGCCTGGCCTGGGCACGACATGGCCCATCATGTCTGGGCCCGGCCTGGTGGCCCAGTCGATGGGTTATGGGCCTTATGGCTGTGATGGGATTATGGGAATTATCTTTCCCTAGATGTTATTATTTCATATGGGTATGAACTCACGAGTATTAGCATTAATTCATATGATGTAAATTATCTTTCCCAATATGGTAATCAATGTCATTACCCTTTGCTTAAATGGGTGTTTGCATTGGGAAGCTACTCTTTCCTCCAACCTAATGGAATTATTACTTACCATTAAAGGTGGAGCATTGGGAAGATACTGTTTTGAATCCATATGTAGCATTAAATATAAGTTTTGACATTTAAAAAAAAAGCTCGGTCCAGGTAGTGCCTATGGGCTGTGCTGAGCCGAGCCCCTGCCAACCTGGGCATGGCACGACCCAAGCACGGCTGGGCCGATCGCCAGATGGGCCATGCAGACCCAGCACAGCCTGTTTTACATGTCTACATGTGAGTGGACCAAACAATCACAACCCCCCTTCCCCTTGCGGTTCCCACCAAGTTTGCACCAATCTAAATGGTCTATACACCGTTCAATCGACTGTACACCAATTGGAATGGATTGTACACCGTTTAACTTGTGAGCCCTGAATGAAGATGATGGGATGATCAGTTGGGGCTGATTTTTTTCAGAGGAGGGACCCATGGAGATCTTTTGATCCCCTAGGTCCCAGTCCCAGATGGGGCTGCAAGTAGGCCCCACATTGAGGTGCTCACGGGGAGGGAGGGAGGGAGGGAATTTTATGAAAAGGAGTACAATTGAGGTGTAATCTTCTATGGGCCCATTTTGGACCACCATTTATCTCTGTATGGAATTTTATGGAAAGGATTCATCATAGATTAGGGTTGGTTGAATTTTCTGCATTATTGGACCATCATATTTGTTGATATATAGACCCCATATTTTAATGGTGCAATCTTCTATGGGCCCATTTTGGACCACCATTTATCTCTGTTTGGAATTTTATGAAAAGGATTCATCATAGATTTGGGTTGGTTGAATTTTCTGCATTATTGGACCATCATATTTGTTGATATATAGACCCCATATTTTAATGGTGCAAAAACAATGTCATTTAATGGCCTATTTTAATCTAGTATAATATGGACTAAATTTGGGCCTTTTGTCTTGGCAGTCTCGATATATAAGGGTGTGCCTCAAGTCTTTTTGGTTTTAAAACTCATGTTTTCCTCCAAAAAAACAACTTCGATGTATTTACATCACTTTTACAACTTGATCATTTCTGTCATGTTTCTGTAAAATTGGGACAGAAAGTAGAACTCTCTCTCTCTCTCTCTCTCTCTCTCTCATGTGTTGGATGGACCTATTAGTATAATGTCATCTCATGTGGGGCCCGCTTGAATGATAATTGTCATGGCTTGGGTCCCTCTGAAAGGGTTTTATCATTGATGAGGTTTTTAAATAAGTTATCCTTCTTAGACGATGACAGAGATATCTAAATAGTCAAAAGATGTAATGGTTCACAAATATTGTGTTTGAATCCAATGTTGTATTGGTTATCTACTCTTAGTCAGGGTGAAACTTGGGCATACAATACACACTGGGCAGATGAACATGAAGGACCTGGCAAGAGTCACCACTGCCATCATCAGGACCCACCTGAATGAACGGATAGCCCTTAATCATGAAACCATAAAATTTTCTGATGCACCCGTGCCCATTCAATCAGTACTTTTAGTACATGTAAATTAGTGTGATAATTATAATGGTGGGCGCCACTCTAGTCGGAGTGAAATTAGTTGTATGCCAGTACAGTGATGTAGAAATCAGTGCTAAGGACATCTCTCATGAGAGACATTTTGCTGATTCCCCTTTTTTAGGTTTGTGGGACCCCCTTATGATTAATCCCCCCTCCCTCTCACACTCACTGCCGCCATGTATTATCGGCACCAACCAAAATTTCACACATCCAACTGTTACCGATGGATTGAAATCCTAAAAAAAATTCCTTCTAAATCCATTTATGTGGGGACCATGGATGAGAGGGTTAGGATGATGTATTGGGGTTGATATTTTGTAAGCCACTAGATCTCATTAAGATCTTTCCATCCCTCATCTCATGATGGCATGGCCCCAGGCGGGCCCCTAAAAATTCTCTCATTCTTATGTCAAAACCTTCTCTCATTCTTATGTCAAAACCTTGTCCAAAATATATACATATACATATATTTATTTATTTATTTATGAAAGCCTTGTCCCAACTTTGTTAGGGTCAGCTACATGAGTTCTGTTTTGCCATTTCAATCTTTGGCCAAATCCTTGGATAGTTTGCACTTCTTCGGATCTATCCTTACAACTTTCATCCATGTCCTTATCATCAAAACCTGCATAGAGAAACTTATCCTCAATGGTGCTGTTGTTGGCATGCATTGGACATGTCCTTATTTAATAAGAATTTTGCTTGAAAGAAAAGTTGAAACTTAAGACTGCACCCGCATTCCTTCTGAGACCTCTCCTGTAACCGGGGCTATGCATGTGCTACACACTGGTTTGGAGCCTTCTGAGACAATGTAATCAGAAGTATTTTGTTAGTGATGCTTTCTGAGTGGTTTTGCACATGGCATTTTAACTTCTTTGTTGGTGTGTGCCATGTGGATCATATAGAGTTAACTCCCCAAGTTCAGAAAGTGCTAGTTGAAAGTCTCAACTAGTATTATCATTAGCTTCATTAAAGTTTGCCATTTCCAGCAGAAAATGGATTGTCGGGAAATGTTCACCTCTGAGCAGACTGCATATGACCTATATGCAGTCCAGTTCATGGGGCCCACTTGATTTTAGTTTACCAATGGGAGGGGCAGGCTGAAAGGTCACCTCATGGGCAAGCAGGATTCAAAAAATTGGTCCCACCAGATTATCTTAGCCCTTGATTTAATAGCCTTGAAGTTTAATGGATTCAATCCAACATTGAGTGAAGGTTCGGTGAATGAAAAATTGGGCCTGATAGATTATGGGATGAAAAGACTATTAAATGGGCTACACAGATTGAATGTGGCCCAAGTAGGCCCCACAGCGCTGGACTGCACTTGGAGTTGCTCGTAGTAGAATATTTCCCTGACTGTATGTTCTATCACATTTTTGCAGTTTGTTATGGCATCACCTCCCTAGAGCTGGTGGTGTTATTTGCCATGACGGCAATTAAATATCCTTCCATGTATGCCTCCTAGTAAAGGGAAGTGAATTAAAATAATAGAAGCTTTAAATGTATGATTTTCAGTAAAGAGAAATAGGCGAAACAAATGGTGAATCGCAAGGAATTTATTTTCTTACGTTTGTCTTATATTTGCTTTTCTCCCATAAGATGTTAATTGACTTGCACATTTTATGCTCCAGTTACAGTATAAGGAGGCAGAGGCTTCCGGTCAGCAAGAGAGTCCCTATGTTGACACACCAAGCACTCCTAAGGTGAGTAGATCATATGCTTGTTTCAGTCATTATGCAACAAACTTTTTGTAAGGACAAAATGGAGCCTTATTGATAGTAGCTTGGACACTTGTCAGTGTCAGACATGTATCAGTCTGCTTTGTTATTGTCTAATTCTTATTCGATTGTATAGACATTGTGGTTTTATTTGTTTTTGGGTGAACTGTTAATAGCGCTCTCATCGTGGAGACCAAGATCGGCCATTTGTTCCTGATTCCGTTGCTTATGGAGGTATGTTATTAGGCAGTTATATAAGAAATGATGAACTTAAACCTTACTCTGTATCCAATCTTTTAATAATTTAACACTCTTATTTCCAAATGAGATTCAGTTGAAAGAGTAGGCAAGCGGGAGCACAAGCGCAAGGTATATCTGCTTTGTCTTTTTTTTTTTTTTGCTGTTGTTTCTGTTTTTGTGAGGAGCCCGCGTCTCGGAAGTTGCTCAATATTGCAACCTTGATGGTTGTGGTTTCAAGTTATGTTACCAATCAGGAAAATATTCTCTCTTTAGGATTCTGATGGAATATCTTTTGTTTTCTTTACTGCACACAACTCTTTGGTTGATAAGGCTCCTGGAAGGTTTTCAGAGGCACCCCCATCACCTCCCCAGGGTAAGAGGCCTCGGAAAATGAAAGCATCTGATGGATGAACTAGTGTAAGTTTTCATTCAACCCTAAACTATTACAGAATTCTTATACATGGAATGGATGAATTTCAGCAAGTTAATATTTCTTCCGACACTTTATTGAAAAGATACGTAAGTCTGAAAACCAGTAAAACAGTGCCAATCACATTGACGGTTTGAGATAAGCACTTGCTTAAGTGGACTGAATACCTTGTAGATTCATAAGATATTTATGCATATCTGGCATTTTGGTTTCTATGCTAATGACCTGAAACCACATTTGCCCGGACAGGTTGGAGTAAAGATCAAAGGATCAAAGGGGTGGCATGTGCCAGGAGCTTCCTCCGAGCGCATATTGACGAAAGTGGAAGTCGGCCAAATCAATGCACTGTTTTCCGTGTATTCTGCATTTTGTGCAGAAATTCCAGTTGAACCTGCTGAATGCCTTGGTAGATTCTTGTGTAGATTCTTGTGTTGTATATCCGATCTCTGAGCTGCAGCTAACCTTTATGTGCAGACCCATCAATAACAGATGTTCCAAGCCTCACCCTTTTTTTTATATATTTTAATATACAAATGTGTACATGTGAATTTTCAGGTATTCTATTATATGGTTTAATGAACAACGTGTTACTGGATGTTTGATATGGTTTGGTCATCAGGTGGATATTTTCTTCTGGTGAACAAAATATGATATGAATGTGGAAGGTGTAAGGCATCAGACACATAAGCCCCCCATCCCTTGACAACAATTCTGAACATTGAAAAGGAAAAAGAAAAAATAAATCTTTTAAGTTTTTATTGGGTATATTTTGAAAATCATAATAATTGTTGCACTAGCTTAATAAATATTTTGATAAAATCTAATTTGATTAATTGCATGTGGGCCCAAAATATGGGTCCCATGGAACCTCATTGAAATCTTTAAAACTTATATATTCTTCTTTGCTCAGATGAGGTGAGGAGAGCTTTCTACAAAATTTGTTCTTAAGTTTTGTTATTGGTATACTAGCTTCTTTCTTCCAACGAGTGTTTGGTATGGATCATGTGGCTCCACCTATCCAAACGGTTGATCATGGTGGCCACCTGCTTTAATTAATGATGAAATCACAGTGGCACCACATACATCGAAAAATGTCATTTCATGGTAGAGCCCACCACCATAATAATAGAACAGCGCTGGACCCACTTGAAGTGGCCCATCCTAACCAATAATAGAATCACCATGGCCCCATGAGATGGTGAGTTACGTATTTTGAAAGTTTAGGGTTTTCTTTTGTTTGATTTACTGCCTATGGGTCACTCGTGTTAATCTGACCATTGTATGGGGCTTGAGAAAATATGGATCCTCTGCCCCATAATCATCCCACAACTTTAGCCAAGCCTCCCAATGGGCTAATGGGCCTGCATTAACCTGAACCCGAGCCCCAATATTAACGGTCCAAGAAGCAGGCTTAGGTACGCATTTTAGTGAAGTGAATTGGACCAGGACAGAGCCTTAAAAGGCCAACTTAGTGAAATGAACGGGCTCAGGATAGACCTTAAAAGGCCCACCTATTCATTGGGCTTAAAAGGCCTGTATATGGGTCATCACCATGTGTAGATGATTAATAAATCCATTCGGAGTCTTGGCTCTGCCCAGATTGCATAGGTCCTGATGAAAGCTTATCCAAGCTCAGTTCATTTAGTTATTGAGCCCAATATTAGAGCCCAAACCTGACCGCTTGTGCTAGCTATGTATGGGTCGGACTGCCGAATTATGGGCCTTATTCTGCCACCACCAAGCCCACTTGTACTAGTTGCAACTCAGCTCAGCATCCTGGTGGGACTGCTAAATCATGGCCTTACTCCGCCACCGCCACCACCACCATCATTATATTAATCATCATTGAAGTTGTATTTTCATCTATTATTAGTTACGTCAGGTCTACTTTTCCACTCAATTTTATTTAGATCCATATTTGTTTCCTAAAATCTGAGAAAAGAACAAATACTCTTTGTGGATCCAAAATATGCCAAATCTAGAAAGAATAAATCAGGAGTATCATATTATCTCCTCAACAGTCCCAACTCCAAGGATGGTGAATAGGAACTTCTTCTGATTTTGATGAACACTTCAAGACAGAGAATCTTTTCCAAATTCCAAACCAATCCACATCATTCACTCCAGACCCTCACCACTTCCACCCTCTCAAGAAGCAAGAACCAATCCAACCCAAACTCCCAGTTCTACCCTCAGTGGAATCTAAACCACCCCATCTTGTCTAAGCTAGAAACATGCCAAAACATGTACCAATTCAACCAAATCCATGCCCAAATGATCATCTCCGGCATGTCCCGCGACGCCTTTCCGGCGAGCAGACTCCTCAAATTCACCACTGCCACTTTAGACGCCCCACACATTCCCCTCACCAACCTCATCTTCTCTCAAATCCAAGACCCTGATGTCTATTCATACAACCTCATAATAAGAGCCTTCTCCCTCTCCTGCCACCCCCTTACCTCCCCTCTCTCTCTACCACAACTTGCTCTTTCAAGGCCTCCACCCCAATGAATACACACTGTGCTTTCTACTCACCTGCTGCGCCAACGCCTTTGCTCTCCAAGAGGGCAGGCAGGTCCATGTCCATCTTATCAAACATGGGTTTGAGCCCCGAGTCTTCGCTGGCACATCTCTCATCCATATGTATGGCAATTGCCAGACACTGCCTGACGCTCTTCAATTATTCGAAGAGATGCCTCAGAGAAGTGAGGTGACATGGGGTGCAATGATTGATGCCTGTGTTGCTCATGGAGAATTGATCAAGGGTCTGCAGCTGCTGGTGGAGATGAGATGTTGAGAGTTGAGGCAAGCAATGCAACATTGGTTATCGCCTTGTGTGCTTGTGGAGAGATGGGGGACTTGGGTTTGGGCAGGATGATCCATGCTTATATTGAGACTAGAGGCTTGGACACAATGTCACCCTTGGGACAAGCCTGGTTGACATGTATGCAAAATGTGGAGCCATAGACATGGCCATGGAAGTCTTCCACGCAATACCCGAGAAGAGTACAGCTACATGGAACTGCATGATCCATGGGCTAGCTATGAACAGTCGAGCTGGAGCGGCCCTCACTTTTTTGGAGAGATGCAGGGGATGGGGGTGCGGCCTAATGCAGCAACCTTTGTAGGAGTATTGCATGCTTGTAGCCATGCAGGGTTAGTGAGAGATGGGGTTGATTGGTTCTATTCCATGAGTGAAAAATATAGCGTTGCGCCAAACATTAAGCATTATGGATGCATGGTTGATCTCTTCAGCGAGCCGGGCGACTGGAGGAGGCGCTGGAGTTTATAAGGAAAATGCCTATAGAGCCAGAATGTTGTGATATGGGGAGCTCTGTTTGGTGCTTGTAGAATTCATGGTAACACAGAGCTTGGGGAGCTTGTCGGAGCGCAAATCATCAAGTTGCAGCCCCATCACACAAGGTGGATACACATTCCTGTCTGATATGTATGCAATGGCCAAGCGCTGGGACAATGTCTTTTAGGTGAGAGGGGCAATGATGGACATGAGAAAGACACCTGGGTGTAGTTTCCTATCTGACTGAATATGAAAAAGGGGTACAAATTAAAGAGATGCACTCAGATTGGAAAGATAAGATGATGATAGCTAATTTTACCATATTTATGCAATCAAGATGTTTATTTATTAGTTAAGAAATATGGGGGCAAATCCATAACTTGCTCATTTTATCAATAGTAATGGATGACACATTTGTTGGAACAATTTGCAAGAGTTGAAAGAGTCCTTCATACTGATTCAGCAAACCCTTCACAGGTTGGTGAATATTCCTCCACATAATGCCAACCAAAACCTGATTAGTTGGAACTATGGGAAGGCACCATCCATGAGTTCTCTCACTAACCTGTTTTGTAACTTTAACTTGGTCATTTGAAGGAACATTCCAATGACACTGAATGGACCTTGATAGTTCTTCATCAGATCTAGAGATTCACCCTTGACCAATCCATTGCATATGACTCAATTGAGCTTAACTTGATATTTTGTTCAATGCATTTATTATGTTGGATTGACCACTATATTTCTCACATTCAAATCAATAGATTTTTCATAATTTATTTACAAATGTGAATGTTGTGACCATTTTTTCTCAACCATATTAAAGTTGTTATGTATTGAACCAATCTCAATAATTTCAAACTTGACCTTTAAATTCCAAATTCATAACCCTAAATCTTGTTAGGTGTTAAATCATTTAAGTTAATTTTAGTCATACTTTATTTTAAAATATTATTAAGATAATGATCTCGTTTAATTTATAATCTCGTTGATAAAAATGTACCTAAAAGAGAGGCTTTTCTTTCTTGATAAGAGAGAAACTCAAGTCCATTTCACTCGATTTTAAGATTATGATCAATATTATCTCTTCAATTATTTAACTTTTCTTTTGACCAAAATAATCTCAAGAATTATGCACTTTTATATTTTGTTTCCTCAATTTGTAAATGAACCGGGCTTACTTATAGGCTCAAACTTAGGCCTGTCAATTTAGCCCGTTGAAATAGGTACCCGGCCCGTCCCATCCGAAGCCCGAAAAACACAGGACTTTTATAAAAATTGAGCCTAGCGGGTTGGGCTTCGAGAATTATTTGAAAGCCTGGTCGAACTGGGACTGGGAATGGCAGAGCATGCCCAGCCTGTTCATGCCCGCCCGCAATATTATTTTACTAATTTTTATATATATTTCAAAGGGAACCCTCCAAAAACTCCCTCCAAAATGTCTCTTCCCTCTACCATTTCTCATGAATTCAATCACTTCCCACTCCACACCAAAACCCAGACCAAGAATTGGCAATGGACTCTATTTGATACTTGGACTGGTCCGCGCCTTTTGAGTTTAGGTTTGAAATTTTTGATAGATATATCACCCTTCATTTTGAAGACTTGATATCTACTATCTAGTATCTAGACCTTTTGAAATTTGTCCGAGCTAAAATTGGTCCGCCCCTTATCCGGCCATCATTATCATCTTTATTAACAAAGCTTCACCCATTAAGAAGAAAAGAGACGTCCCCATTGATGAAAATCTCCCGGCAGGCCCGCTCAATTTAGGGCCGGGATTTGACAATCCCCCGGTAAGCCTGTCCAATATTCGGGACGGGACTGGACAACCCATGCCCAGGCCCGGCCCAGCCCGTCCCATTGACAGACCTACTCATATTAATAAAATCTCATTATGTCACTCCAATTGAAATTAGACCTGTAACATTGATCACACTTAAAACATTTGATAGAAAATAAAAGAAAATCCAAATTACTTGATAGTTATTAAGATTTATATTAATTCCTTACTTCTCATAAACTTTATATT